>JAJKFI010000002.1:10259103-10290489 GCA_029204185.1 Lerista edwardsae | reverse complement strand
AGAGAGAGAGAGAGAGAGAGAGAGAGAGAGAGAGAGAGAGAGTTGCTTAAATGCCTTGTGGTGGAAGAATGAACCTTCTGTATCAATACATTATTCAAGAGACAGAATTAAAATCACTGAGGCTACAATGCTACATGTGTGAATAATGTACATGCACCTGGAAGTTAGTCCCATAGAACCCAGCAGAGTTGTGAACAAGTCCCGAAATTCGATTCAAGTCAATTACCCTTTCAACTCTGAAATAAACACTCCAAACAGAGGCTTAGGAAAAGAGTCATTTTATTAAAATAAATAAAACCTGCAACAGGAAACTAACAAAAACCCACACGTGTGGGCGCACTCTTTGGGGGAAGCGGCTTAGCCACCTGACACTCCTGGGCTTCATGAGCATGACGGTCTGGCTCCAAGCTCCCTCTGTCCTAGTCCCAAGAGAGCTCCTCAGTACCCTTAGGGGTCGAGGCAGCTGCATGCAACCGAGTCCATAAAGGCCACAGATGAGCTATGCTTGTGCCAGTCAGCATCTGACTGGCATCTGAACCTGGTCAAGCATCGTCTGAGTGGTCCTGACCTGCCCCGTGACCCTGCTAACCTCAGAATCGTATGCCAGGTTCCCTCACACCCTTCCTACCCAGCCTGCACGTCACCTGCCACACGGGGGGGGGGGGGTAGCCTAGCACTTAACCCCCACCACCCTACACAGTTGAAGGTCCCTCAAAAACAAATCTGTCCCAGTGGGCAGCCAATGGGCTGCCTCCCTTTTCCTGCCTCTGTCCCTGGCGATCAGAGTCTCGGGTAAAAGTGGGATCAGCTTCTATGGAGCTGCACTCATATTTTCAGTCTCCGCCCACTCATGAATTGACTTGGGCACAAGTCTTAATGTGCGCCCATGCCAACTCCACCCATCAAATTCCACGAGTCATTTTCACTTGAGTTTCAAGTTTTTTCTTGGCAAACTGTGGCGCGGGTCAGGCATGCTCAAATGTGAATACAAACGGTCAAAAATGGGAGGTGCAGGGGGGAAAGCCGGAGTTGTCATTTTACACTTAATGTTGACATTCCAGTGGGCCAGCAATGCTCTGCTGACAGCACTTCAGTCCTTCCACTGAGCTACTATTTCATTTATATAAGTAAAGCACCAAAGCCTGGCTGACCTGTGGCTGTTACTCAAGCGAGCAAACAAGCATGTATGGCTGCAGGGGACCTTCAGCTCCTTTTGAAACTGGCCACTGCAATGAAAACTCCTCTCCCCCCTCCATTGACATCACAACTCCAAAGAACGGAAGGGAAAAAATTAGTCCTGCTGCAGCAGATCATACATTCAGTGAGGCTTTTTTTTCCACGAACGCTGGGCTGACCTGCATCTATTCCACAAGCAAGTGAGCACATGCAGTGGCAGCTGCAGGAAAACCATGAGTGGCTCCAGAAAACCTTCCACGACAAAACCTTCTCCCCCCCCCAGTTCCCATCACAACTCCAAAATATACTCAGAATGAAAGGAAATAAAATAGCACTGGCCAGCCAGCCATTCAGTGAGCGTTTTTGTTTTTCCCTCCCTCCCTCTCTCCTTCCCTCCTGTGGAGGAGTATCAGGATTGGAAGAGTTGTGCAGCATGCTGCAGCCTACAGTGTATACTGGGTACAGGGCCGACTCCAAGTGTGATGGGGCCCAAAGTGATTGCTTTCCTGCGGGGCCTCCTACCCTCCCTGAGGGGCCCCCACTCACCACAAAAATTGCTTGTGGTGCCACATGTGGGCAGTTTGGAGGCAAAGGCAGGTGGGAGGGCCCAAGGTAACACTGCTGTACGTGCTCCAGCGACCTACAGTTCATAGAAATCCTGGCTGCAGCCTCAGGCAATAAGCTTGCTCGCTAGTGTGGAGTCCCCCAAAATGCGGGGCCCAATGTGATGACATGGGTCACATTGGCTTAAGGCCGGCCCTGACTGGGCGTGCCCCTCCCTTCCACTCCCCCCCCCCCCGCCTGTTTTTCTGGCTGGAATGAATGAGTGAAAAAATCGAAATGAGTGTTGCTTGTAGCAACTTTGTGGCACCTTCCGGATCTCTGAAAGAGTTATTTCTTACGCAGGGGGCGCAACAAAATATTGAAGCTTGCATATGTACTCACTGATTTGAGTTGCTGGAATTGTGAATCAATGGCCAAATTAGTGAGTCAGAGTCAGAGTAATGACACGCGTCACTCAATTCAGATGAGAGAGAGGCCAAAATGTCAAAACTCAGGTTAAAATTTTAGTCACGACTCTTTTTTCCTAACACCGGAACACAGCAGTATTTATTTCTGAATAGGATTGCACTGTTAACTCCATTTGCCACACAGTCCCAGCCCAATTATTCTACCAAAAGGTCAGGAAAATCACGATGACTATGTAATCGGGAGAAGGTATTCAAGTGCATCTGCTGTTGCAGTGGTAGACGGCATACTTTTGGAGCGTATTTTGATTTTGCCTCTCTGTGTATATAATCCTGCCTTCAATTTGGCACCTGGATTATTTAAATCAGACACCTCTGGCAATACAAATATGCTGACACCATAGCACCTTTTGTTCCCATCCTTCTTTGACAGCAATATAGAGCATAAAGGAAATCTCCAGAATTACAGGAGGCACTTTCCCTAGCCTATAATATCCTCTTGGAATATTATAGGCCAGGAAAAGTGCATGTATAATAAAGTGTCTGCAGTGGTTGAAAGTACATCAGATGTCAGATGTACAGTCAGGGAACAATTTTGTACATACCTGAAAGTGACTTTACTTCCCCCCCTATTTGTGAAGTGAATGTTAGCTTTATGGAAGTGCCAGGCACCAGAATGAGGTAACAAAATGAGATCTCTAGGGAGTCTGCAGATATGGGAAAGACCACCAAGGTAAGCTGGGAGAACATCCTTTCTTAAAAATAGCACTAGCCCTCCCTCAGATCTACCAAGGCAGTACTGGTGGAAACCAAGCAATAGCACATCTATAGGGGGCAAAACAGTAAGTACTGCAGGTGTCGTAACGCACCTTTTAAGTGGTTTCTCCCACGCACCGTTGTTGCCAGTAGTATCACTAGAGGGAGGACAGGTGCTAGGTTTTGCAAGGAGCCTTACCTTGTCATGTAAACTGCTCTTCCCCCTTGCCACTGTAGCTATTCTGGGTGATGGAAGCAAAGAGGAGGAATTGCCTCTGTGTTGCATCCATGGCTAATGATAGCAAGGGAGAGGAGCAGTTTACACGGCAAGTTAATGCTCCTTGCAACACTTAGCGTCCACCCCCCCCTCGAGGGATGCTCCTGGTTGGCACCATTCCAGAACTGAAATGGCATCTCCTGCATGTTGCTGTCACTGCCTGGAATGGCTCTGACAAGGAGTGGGAGGAGAGGCCACTTATACAGCACATTGCAGTGCCTGCAGTAATTACTGTTTCGCCCTCTAGCTCTACACGACTGGAACCGAGTGGTTCAGATGTGCAGTGCCTTCAGCCTGAGAACAAACATGGTCAGCAAAGAGCAGGAGCTGCTTGACCTCTGAAATGAGGCAGAAGGAAAGTAAGCAGCTATTTCAGAGCCTGAAGGTGAAATTGCGCTCAGACTAGGCCTAAGAACATAAGAACATAAGAAGAGCCACCCGGATAATCGTGAGGAACGTACCTATGAAGTAATAAAAAATTGGCTGATTGAAGAGACAAAGATTTCGGAAGAAATATTGGAAGAAGGGAAATCAAATGGAGGAGGTATACTTTCAAAGGCTTTTCTGGAAATGGTGGATGAATTTAATTTAATAGATGCTTGGAGAACTCTAAATTCGGA
Source organism: Lerista edwardsae (assembly GCA_029204185.1). Lineage (NCBI taxonomy): Eukaryota > Metazoa > Chordata > Lepidosauria > Squamata > Scincidae > Lerista > Lerista edwardsae. Next base: position 10,286,692 of record JAJKFI010000002.1, on the reverse strand, counting down.
GAAGAAAGAATATACATTTTACTCAGCTAGACATAAGTCTTGGTCAAGGATTGATATGAGCTGGATTTCGATTTTAAGCGGAGAAAGACAATTTGAAGCTGAAATACTACCAAATACGTTTGCGGATCATAATCCAGTTCTATTGATTTTAAATAAGAGAAGCAAAAGATGGATGTGGAGATTGGATAATTTGAAATTAGAAAATAAAGATTTTGTGGTGTCGGCCGAAACAGAAATGGAGTTGTTCTTTAAAATTAATTTGCAACAGGAGATGAAAATTCAAACTGTTTGGGATGCAAGTAAAGCATTTTTTAGAGGCTTGATGATTAGGGAGGCAAAAAAACAAAAACTGGAAAAACAAAGAGAAATGGAAAAATTATATTCAACTCTAAAGAAAGAAGAACAAAATTCACAAGTTAATCCAACAAATTCTAAGATAAGATTGAGAATTAAAAAATTGCAACATAAGATTAATGTATTGCAAATGGAAGAATTGGAGAGACAATTGAAAATGACTAGACAAAATTTCTTTGAAAACGCTAATAAGCCAGGAAGATGGCTGGCCTATAGATTGAAGAAGGAAAGACAAAGAAATATTATTAACAATTTAAAAGATGAAAAAGGGCAAGAGAAGACTAAATTTAATGAAATTAAAGAAATTGTGAAACGGTTTTATCAAAGACTTTATGAAAATAAAGAAATAGATAGTAAACAACAGCAAGATTATGTTTGGAAAAACAACAAGATAAAATTGACAGAGGAACAAAAGGAATATTTGGAAAAACAAATCTCAATTGCCGAAATAAAAGAAGCAATATTTAAACAAAATATTATTAAGGCACCAGGACCGGATGGCTTATCTGCTCAGTATTATAAAAAATTGGAAGATGTGCTGATACTTCCCTTTAAAGAGTTGTTGGATTCAATATGGACATTGGGAGAAATTCCGGATACATGGAAGGAAGCCACAATAACTTTGATTCATAAATCGCAAACAGAGATGAATGACATTAAAAATTATAGACCAATTTCGTTATTGAATGTGGATTATAAGATTTTTACAACAATATTGGCGTCAAGATTAAAAGAAATTTTGTCAGTTTGGATTCATCATGATCAAGCAGGATTCCTTCCAAAAAGACAATTGAGAAAAAATATGAGAATAATAATTGATGTGTTGGAATATTGCGAGAAAGATGTCTCTAAGAAATTAGGTTTGATCTTTTTAGATGCGCAGAAAGCATTTGATAATGTAAATTGGAACTTTATGATGTTACAGTTGGAAGCGATAGGTTGTGGACAACATTTTCTTTTGGCTATAAAAGGAATTTATAAAAAACAGGTTGCCAGAATTAAAATCAATGGAGATTTAATGGAAGAAATTTCAATTAATCAAGGAACAAGACAAGGATGCCCTCTCTCTCCATTATTGTTTATATTATCCTTGGAAATATTTGCAACAATAGTTAGAGAAGATCGAAGAATTAAGGGAATAAAGGTTCAAGATGAAGAATTTAAGTTGCAGGCATATGCAGATGATGTGGTGTTTATATTGGAAGACCCCAAAGAATCGATGGATAGTTTAATGGAAGATTTGAGAGAATATGGAGAGGTGGCTGGTATGAAGATTAATTATCAGAAAACGAAATTGCTGTTAAAAAATATAAAATCTACGGAGAAGAAAGATTTTGAAAAGTGGGGTCTACAGATAACAGACAAATTGAGATATTTGGGTGTAACAATAACAAATAAAAATAGTACTTTGATGAAAGAAAATTATTATAAGCTATTAAAAGAGATTCAAAATGAATGCGATAAGTGGAAAAAATTGCAGTTGTCGTTTCTGGGAAGAATTGCAGCAATTAAGATGAATGTTTTACCAAAGCTATTATTTTTGTTTCAAACGATCCCTATTATTTTGAAGAAAACTTATTTTCAAGAACTTGATAAATTAATGTCTAAGTTTATATGGCAAGGAAAAAAACCAAGGATTCGGATGAAATTGTTACAAGATATGAAGGAAAGAGCAGGATGTGGCTTACCAAATTTTTTGATTTACTATCAAGCAGCAGCATTAAATTGGATAAAAGAATGGGTGTGCTCAGTTGATAGAAGGACAATTAAATTAGAGACGTACGATTTACCAATAGGATTTCATGCATTTTTGATATATGATAAAGCGAAATATTATCCTATGTTTAAACAACATTGTTTGAGGAAAGCGTTACTTTGGATATGGGATCAGCTGAGGTATAAGATTTATGATAAAATTCCACGTTGGGTGAAACCACTTGAAGTTGGATCAAATCCGGATTGGTGTAGAGAAGATCAAAATAGAACTTATGCTGAGATACTAGATGAAAAAAATCAAATACTATCAAAGGAACTTTTGAAAGAGAAAAATATTATTTTAGATTGGTGGACATTTATGCAAATTAGATCAAGACTTAAAGAGGATTTAAAAACAGGATTTTATAAAGAAAATATAGAGTTTGATAATAATTTATTAACAGATAAAGATAAATTTATTAAAAGAATGTATGTAATTTTGTTAAATCTAAAGATGGAGGATGAAGTGGTAAAGGAGGCTATGATTAAATGGGCGAAAAATTTTGGATATGTAATACCGTTGGAAGAATGGGATAAAGTATGGAAATTTAATATTAAATTACTGAAAGCAGTTTCATATAGAGAAAATATATATAAGATGTTTTATAGATGGCATATCACTCCAGATAAAATTGCTAGAATGTATAAAAATTCTTCAAATGTATGTTGGAAATGTAACAAGGGAGTAGGAACCTATTTTCATTTATGGTGGACATGTGCGAAAGCAAGAAAATATTGGAGAGAGGTACATAGAATATTACAAGAAATTTTAGATTGTTTGATTCCTTTTAAGCCAGAGGTATTTTTGTTGAATATTTTGCAAGATTTTTCAGATACGAAGCAAAGATATATGATTATCTATGTTACTACAGCAGCAAGACTTTTATATGCTCAAGATTGGAAAAAAGAGAATATCCCGACTATTGATCAATTGATTAAGAAAATTTATGAAGTAGCTGAAATGGATATTTTGACAGAAAGATTAAGAGAAGTAAAAACAAACAGAGTAATAGAGAATTGGAAATCTTTTTATGACTGGATGGATACTAAGTGTTAATCGATTATAGTAGTTGGTAATAGGTTATATGATATATTATATTTTACACTTTGGGTACAAGATAGAAATAACATAAAGATAACTAAAGCGTTGTATGGTACGTTTGCAACAATAACCTTATGTGTGTTCCTGAGTACCCCATAATTCCCTTTTTTTTGTTTCTGTATCCCTTCCCCATGATTTTAATATAAAACAAAATAAAACTTTTTTTTTCCAAAAAAAAAAAAAAAAAAAAAAACATAAGAAGAGCCCTGCTGGATCAGGCCAAAGGCCCATCTAGTCCAGCTTCCTGTATCTCACAGTGGCCCACCAGGTGCCCCAGGAAGGCACAAGACAACAAGATGCTTGCATCCTGTTGCCACTCCCTTGCACCCGGTAATCTGAAGTAGCCTACTACTAATGTCAGGAGGTTGCACAATCCATCATGGCCTATAGCCCACAATGGACTTTTCTTCCAGAAATCTGTCCAATCCCCTCTTAAAAGCATCCAGACCAGATCCCATCACCACCTCCTGCAGCGCCACCTCCTGCGGCTTTACACTCTATGGTTCCTTTCAGCCAGTGATGGCGAACACTTTGGGCCCTATGTGTCAAAAATTCAGAAAATGTCTAACTTGACTCTGCTGGTATGCCGCCACCACCCCAAACAAAAGAGAAAGAATTCTTGACATATTTATTTTTTTAAAACAAAAATTCAGTCTATGTTTGGTTCTTTGTATTGTATAAAAGAGCTTCAAATAATTGCCAAAATGAAATACGAGTAAAACCAACTCAGTTGTTGTCCAGTATTCCTGATCGCCAGCATTTCACCCAAATCATTGTGGTGTGTCACCTCTGTCACATGCATCATAGGTTCACCATCACCACTTTGAGCTGTGAGAGGGACTGTTTGGCAGCTGCCTGCCCACTTGAGCCCTGAGGCCGATCCTGGATGCGCCAATGACTTGGCTCAACAAGCTCGGCGGGGAGGCAATGATGATACGTGTGCATGGATGGCTGCTGCCCTTCATTGTTCTCTTTAGTAGAACTTGGCAGGGAACCATGTTTTGGAGAGACTGTCTCCTTGCCCTGTCCCTCATTTTCTTTGTGTGTGCATATGTGTGTGCAGGGCCACCCTTAGGAGCTGCAGGTCCCAATGCAAACATTTTTGAAGGGGGGGGCCCACTCAGAGCACCCTACTCACTGGGATGAGTGACAGCAGTGATGCAGGTAGTGGCATCACCGCCAACCGCTGCTTTTGGAGGGGTAATTTCAAGTCAATCAGCTCCAGGTGGTGGGTCAGATTGGCTTGCGATTGGCTTAGGCAGAAGGGAGTGGGCGGGAATCGGAGGGAGGGCTGTCCAGTGGCAATGCTCCGCTCACTGCGATCTCCTTGCAACACCTTGACATGGAAGATTTCATGACGCAGCATCAACTATAGAGTGAGGTGTGGGCTGCATGTGCTCCACTCACCAACACAGTGTGGGGGCCCTTGAGGCAAGGAGCCCAATGTTGTCAAATTGCCCCAAAGCCAGTCCTGTGTGTATGCACGCATGCATGCACACATGTGGAATGAGTTCTAACAATAAGAAGTTTGGATGCAGATACACAAATTCTGCCTTTTGAGGGGGCAGATCTACACTTGTACACAGCATTTCAAAGTTCAGTTTACTCTCTAGGATCTACCTCCTGCTACCTTAATAAGGGAAGAAAAGAAGGATTTCAGTCCAGATTATACTAAGAAATCTGAGCATATGCAATCATTGCTTCTCTCAAGATGTCTTCTTAAGCAGCATGGGCTGAGTAAAATTACTGTACATACTTCTTCCAGCTGATTGACTGTAAAGAGATTTGACTTGAATCATTCATGCTGTCTGAGTGATTAAAATTCTCCAGATGGATCTGCAAAATACAAAGGTCATATAATTGGTTCCCGTTAAGAAATAAATTCTTTCTTCAGGGTGTGGATGGGTGCACATATAGACTCTCTCTCTCACACATACATTTTTGCCTAGATTGATTGATTCCCAGATGGTTCTCAGAGTAATATTGACTTAATAGGCAGCTGTTGCCTTTTTACCTCTAACATGTGGCTATATTATATTTCCTGCCATATTTATACACTTCATAAAAGCACAGGCTTTTTATGAGAAAGTTGTTCAGTAAATTTAGTTTAATACTTTGCATTATGTTTTAAATTTTCTTTTCTCAATGTCCCTATGGCAGTGGTCCTCAAACGTTTTAGCACCAGGACTCATTTTTTAGAATTACAATCTGTTGGGACCCACTGGAAGTGATGTCATTAATCTGGAAGTTACATCTTAGCTGGAAGTGACATCAACAAGCAGGAAAATGTTTAACACCCCCATACAACTAAATCAAATCAATTAAGTAAGTAAATTAAAAGTTTACAATAAGAATAAGCTTATCTAAAAAAAAAAAAAAAAAAGCAGCATCCTCCTAACCCTTCCAAGCAATTGCTGATCTGTTTTAAAAATTTCCATACATCCCAAAGGCTGCAATCCTATTCACACTTAACAGGGAGTAAGCCCCGTTGACTATCATTGTTAAACACATATACTTAGTAGCTGTTAAAAGGACAGATCTGTAACATTTCCCCAAATGCAGTCACATACCATGGTAGCACTAAGTCTAATATATTAAAAATAAAATACATGTTGAAATGAATGGGGACCCACCTAAAATGGGCTCATGGCCCACCTAGTGGGTCCGAACCCACAGTTTGAGAAACATTGCTCTAAAGAAAGCCTGAGTTTCTCATTAACCAAATGGAATGAGAAATGGAATCTGTCTCATTTCCATTTGTCTCATTAACAAATGGAAACAACGCAAAACAATTTGATTTGCAATATCCATATATCTTAAGCTCTTTTGAAACTGGAAGGACAAACTATAAATTGAAAGCTGCTTTCTGTGTGAAAACCTAGCCTGTGGAAAGGGTGAATAAAAAGAACCTGGAAGGAATTTGTCAATTGGACTGATGCTAAAGCTGAGCAGATTCTATCTGAATCACACTTCAAACCAAATCACTCCACTTCAGAGCTGCTTTGGAGACAACCTGAAACAAAGCACTCTGAACCAATGCAAAACCTCTAACTGCCTGAATCCTTCTCTTCTATATACGGACAGCAGCTTCCATGCAGCTAAGATGGAGATGAGGAGAGAGTCAATATGACTGATAGCTCTGATCTGTCCAAGTGCATTGCAGCTGCGGACTGCCGCTTCCTTTTCCAATCAATGTGATTCTTGAGAGGGGACTATGAAAATTAGACAACATACAGGCTTGGGGCTAATTTATCTGCCCTGGGTTAGTTCTCCCTTGGAACAAATCCGCCTCCAAGAGCCTTTGTTCTTTCAATCAACAAATTCCTCCCCATCCCATAGCGCATACATTTTTCCATTCCTTCCCAACAACATTGTCTTGTTTCTTGTGAGTGTGATGCATTTCTGTATCTGTTTCCAGGACTCCATGAGAATCTCTTGGGAACTTCTGTATCTTTCTGAATTTTTTTCAGGGGACTTTCCTGGGGTCTGTGACCTTAGTACACACTGGGAACAAAACAAAATAATTATGAGCTCAAACCTCCAAAATGTTTTATGGAGAGCTCCTGAACCCCGGCACCTATCTTTTTGAATAGCAGTAGGGAACGTACTTAAGGCATCTCTACATTACTTTTGAGGTTCATGTGAATTGGCCAAAAAAAAAAAAAAACACCTATGTGCAAGACCAGCAGAAACCTTTCAAAGAGTCAAACTTGAATTGCCCCTGAAATGAAAGCCCCAGCACCTATTTAGATAAAATGTAGCTGGCTCTCTCATATCCTCCTCCTCCTCATGACTGCTACTACTGTTCTACTACAACTACGACTATGCCTGCTGGATTGTTTTCTTATTTCATAAGAAAAATGTTTGGAATAGCAAGGTTCATGCAATGATATCTCTGTGATTCCCAGGATCTTGGCTAGATTCCAATTTGCAGAGTATAACCAGCCCAGTTATAGGATGCATAATAATAAATCAATGTATATTTTGTTGGTGAAAATATACCCATAGTTGTAGGGTATACCTTACAAATATACCTATCTGTAGGGTTAGAAACCTATTTTGGCCAGGCCTACTGTGCTTTTGGGCACTAACAGATAATAGGATACATGTTCTCACCTAAATTTCCCTATAGGAAGAGATTTGCAAAGAAAAATTCATTAACCAAACTAGAATCTATTAAATTCCTTCCTCGCACAATTGGATTTGGAGCAGGCAACTTTTTCAAGTTGTGGTTTCCTATTTACTCCCAAACCAAAATGCCAGGTTTTACTCATATATTGACTGCAGACCCACAAGAGATCCACCTAGAAGTAGGTTTTCATGTATATCCAATACATAGGCCATGCGTCTGCATCATGATGTGGCTGGTGTCTTTTGATGTAGCTAAAAATGCAGCTTTTAGAGCTCAATCCTAACCTGGAGTTAGGCCAGCACAGTTAGGCCAGCAAAGTAGTTTGGCTGGCATCAGGGCCACCATAAAGTGCATTTGGACCACCTTCAGAGTCAGGGAGGATGGCGCAAGTATGTGTGCTGGCCTCTCTGACTCCAAGAGTGGTTCAAACATACTTTACGGTGTCCCTTGTTCAGCTAAATTTTGCTGGGCTAACTGTGCCAACCTAACTCCAGGTTAGGATTGCCCCCTTCATGTGTGCCATCATTGAGGGCCACTCATTGTCACATGCAACCAATTGTTCATGACTGTGGCTGGATCAGGGCCACTGTCTCCTGACAGGCAGACTTGTCCATTGTGTCATACAATATGCATAGTTTTCCCTGCACAATTTTCTCCATACTCCATGGCTATATTTGTCTCACTCCATTCATTCAATAACCCAAACACTTTCGGTATTGTGTCTTTTCAAAACATAATTAGGTCATTGTTTACCTTCTTCTTTCAGGTCACTAACAAACACCAAAGGATTTAATATAATAGCTATTGAAGAAGAGAGCACGCACGTAATCCCTCTCTGACCACTTGATTCTTCCAGATTTCTCTCTTTTGGCAGTTCCATACGAATTTCCACTTCAGATACCAATGGAAATGTCAAAAGCTATTACAGTTTGTTTCTCTTCTGAGTCTGTATGAAAGTGGAAGTCTAAACCTCCAGAAACAATGTAATGTTATTTTTAGACTCATCCTGTTGTAATGCTACCCTCCTCCCCTCCCCTCAAAAGTAATCATAATAAACCTCACAACACAGAGATATTCTTTCCACATTTTTCTGTGATTTCTTGGCTGTAGTCATTTAAACAAAGCCACACTTGCACTGATTTCATCCAGTATGCAGAAGTATATACAACAGGACAGATTTGGAGCAAGTTACTTTTGTTTTGATTACTTTTAAGCTCTATTTTTAAGATTGTTGCCTGATTAAAGATGTTTTAGTTGATTTACCATAGTCTTTTAACTGATCCCTTCATTGCATATTTCCCCAAACCTTGAATTGTGGGCATTTTTGAAAGACGTCCTGAAAGTGGCAACTTGTAATCCAATTAAAAAACAAAAATGCATATGATGGGTATGTGCAACATCCTGGTCTAAGAAACAGGCTACCTCAGAATGTCATGTGCAAGGGAGTGGCAACAGGATGCAGACATCTTGTTGTCTTGTGTGCTCCCTGAAGCGTCTGGTGGGCCACTGTGAGATGCAGCAAGCTGGACTAGATGGGCCTTTGGCCTGATCCAGTGGGGTTCTTCTTAAAAAAAAAACAAACCAGTTTCCTGGAACAACATCATTTCAGAATACAGATGTGGGTGTTGAATGCTTGAAGGGAAGGGCTATATCTCAATAGAGAAGCAATTCATGTTCTGTATGCAGAAGGCCCCAGTTCCATCCTCTGCTTCTCCAGTTAGGGCAGGGAAATAAAAAAACAACACCTGACTGAAACTGTGGGCGCAATCCTAAACTGAGTTAGGCCGGCATAAACTAAGCCCGCAAAGCGTCACCATAAAGTATATTTGGACCACTCTCGGAGTCAGAGAGGCCAGCACACAGACTTGAGCCATCCTCCTTGACTTCGAGTGGTCCAAACATACTTTATGGTAGCCCTTGTGCTGGCCAAACTTGGCTGGCTTAGTTTATGCCGTCCTAACTCCAGTTTAGGATTGCGCTCTGAGAGGAGCAGCTGCCACTCAGTGTTGATAGCCCTGAACTAGATGAACCCTTGGTCTGCCTCAGTATAATGCAGCTTTCTATGGTCCTATGAATAGAGACCATAGAAAGCTGCATTATAGAGCCTCATGGCCCTTCCATGAGGTCAACTGAAGCGGTTGCTTCAGGTGGTAGCAATCATGTAGTAGGGGATGCCCATTTCTGCCCTGGATTGGGCTGGCCTTAGGAATGGTGGGACCCAATTGGAAACATATCTTTGCAGGGCCCCAGGTTCACAGCTAAGGTCTGTAGAATCTTAGACATATAAATAAAATTTACTGTAGACTTTGTCTCTCTATGGTAGACTGGAAAGCAATCAAAATGTGTGCTTCAAAAGTACAAGCGAGTTAATGGACTGAATGGAGGGAAGCACATTTTAAAATAAAATTGCACACACATAAACCTGTAAGAAAACAAACAAAATGCATGGATTACCTTTGAAAAGTAAATCGTTACTAAACCACTTTACTTGTTTTAGAGAAATGATTTGGTGAAAAATGTTGATTTTTTTTTTTTTTAGAAAAAAATTGAAAATGTCTGTTGCAATGTGTTGCGGTGTGTATTTGACCAGACTAGATTACCCTCAGGCAAAGAGACCAATTGGGACCAATTGGTCCAATTGGCTTAAAGCCAACCCTGAGGCTCGTGTACACATGATGGCTGTCCTACAAAACTACAGCCACAGAGTACACACAGACACAGCTCATTTCCAAAAAGCCACTGTTTGTTTCTAGCACAAATTTGTAAAATTCTGAACTCACCTTAAACACTTATTAAGAAAATGCATCTATAATGTGATCCTATCCAGTAAGAATACATTTCAGTGAGACATTAAAATCTACTCAGTACAGGCCCAATCACACAGCTAGACTGATGTGTTGGCAGTGGGTTGTATCCAAAGTAAGTCAAGACTTTTGTGCATAACCCTTAAGCACCACTTAAATCAATGAGTAACCTAACACATTCCATTGGCTGGCAACTGCTGAAAAAGAACCATAAAGCAGTTTCTGGCAACACACTGAGTAGCACACTGTTAGAATACCAGCAGGAAGGCCAGAGACTTCCTGTGTGTGTTGTCAACTCTCCTGACACCTCCCAGAGCACATAAGGCAGCAGGAGAAGTTGAGGAGGATAAAACAGGGTGGGGATGTTGCAAAAGGGAAAGGGAGGGGCAGAATAGGGCAGGGAGAGTAGAGGAGTAGATGGATCCAGTGGCAATGGTGTGAACTGGATCCTATCCCCCTCTCTTGCATCCTCCCTGCCCCCTTCCTCTCCTCAGACTTGTGTTTGCAAAGTGTTTGCACAGATGTGTGTTTGCACAGGTCTGATGCAGTGGCGTCATGCAGCCGGAACGCTGGGCGGGAGGAACAGGCTGCTGCTCACCCATTCCTCCCGCCCAGCATTCCGGCTGCATGACGCCACTGGTCTGATGAGACCCATGGCAGAGCAGGAGGAAATCTCCTTTCCTTGCTGAAGCCTCTTGATCCCTCCCCGATCCCGATGGATATCACACGCCCATTTTTGGTGAGGATGCACCAGCAGGGGGAGGGGAGAGAGGATTGGCCCATACTTCCTATTAATTTTAATGGGACTTAAGTCATGACTAATTTTTTTTTGCTACAACCAGTGGTGTATCTAGGGGGGTCAGGGGTCAAATTACACTGGGTTCCAGGTGGGGAGGGGCAGCAAAATTGCCCCCTCATGGCCTTGTTGCACCCCTACCATTGCCACACCATTCCAGTGTATTTTTTTAAAAAAGTAGAGGACAAGGTGGGAGGCCCCAGAGGGTCTAATGAGAGCCGAGAAAGCCACGCATGGCCTCTCCAGCAATTCAGAAATCCCTCAGAAGGCTGAAAATAATCATTTTCCGGAGTGACAATTTTCAGCCTTCTGAGGGCTGGGGAGGTTATGTACTGCCTCTCCGGCTTCCAAATGCCTGTGGGGGGAGAGGCAGCAGGCACAGGGATGTGTGACACCCCTAGATGGGGCCCCCATGCACCAACCCCTCCAGGAACACCCCTGTGAGTAGATTGGTCCAATACAGAGTTAGGTCCACGATGATGTGCTTATATGAATGCTTTATTACATGCCAGTTTGCACTCAAATAACAACTGCTAGCAGTGCAATCATATGCAGATTTACTTAGGAGTAAGTCCCATTTAGTTCATGGGAAATACTCCCAGGTAAGTATGTATAGGACTGCATCCTAAGGTCCTGACAGTAGATTATCAAATTGGGTTCAAATTGTGTGTTAATGCATTCTCATTGGGGGGGGGGTATCCATTTTTTTTCTTCATGAATATTACAAACATGTAGAAAATAATTGGTTTTGCTCCTCAGTGGCCACATACCTGTGGCCCACATATGCATGTTCCGCCAGTGTAAAGGCCCATTCGGATCGGGTCATCAGTGTTGTCTATGCAGACTGGCAGCAACTGACAAAAGTATGAGACTGGGTTCTTGCGAAGCCTTCCATGGAGATGCCAAAGTTCTGAATGCAAAGCATGTGCTCTTTGGTTGAACTATACCTCCATCCCTGATGATCATGTCACCAATCACCAACTTTGTGTGGCTATGGTCAGCAGTACAGACCACATGCCATGGCCATGTGATTTGCTCCTGAATGGAGCATTGGGATTTCTCCATCACAATTGAGGTCAATGGAACATTCATATTTATTCTGGCTAAGATGACGACACACCTCATGGGCACTCCTCCATATTCCAATACATAGTTGCCCACATTTGATTTAGAACAGTGATTCTCTCTTCTTCGGAATTATTTTTAGCTTACTTCTAGTCTTCCAGCAAAGTTCATGAATATATTTTCCTCTTCAAAGTGAAATGGCAGTTTTATTCCTGTGCACTAGCCACATGAACAAGAAATATCCAACCTGTTCTTCTCTCTATGGAACAACCGAAAAATCAGTCACAGGTGGTCATCTGCACTTAAAAAAAACCCTTTTATCCTTTAAAAATGTGCTTGTAAGTTTCACACAGAAGCTGTAGACTTAGTTTCCTTTATAAAAGTCACTGTTTCATATTTTACTGTATTATACTGAAAATGTACTATAGAGCCACTATGAACTGTGCCAGGGTATATTGTTCAACATCTGCGAATTATTATATTTTTTGAAGAGAAACATACTGGATTGTTATAAACTGTAATCATCACATCTGTTCAAATTTACATTTCTAGAGCAAACAATGGAACAGTCACTTGTCCTATGTTGGCATTTAAACTAGAGGTTAATTCTTTTGACTGAAATCCATTGCTCCTCATCTTTCGGATTAATGGATATTTAGAAGAAAATATTAAAGGTGTTAAAAATAGGAGATCCATTAAGTCCTATTAGAATTGTATTATGTATCACAGTGAGAAAGGAAGGAAGGAGCAAAAGTTATTAGCAAATATGATCCGATAGGAAAGACTACTATAAAAGTTACTGATTTTGAAAAGTAGATAGAACAGGAACCATTATTCAATATATAGCAAGAGCCTCTCTCTATATTCATTGCCTGGAATACCAAAGTACTTAACTTGTGGAACAGTTCTTTGATTTCGAGAACAGTTTCAGGATCCTTCTAACTAGCAATATCTGGTACTGAATAGTGACTTTATTCAGACAATACATGTGACCTATCACTGAGCTAAAGGATACTGAAAAGCAATGAGATTTTAAGCTCCCAGTGTATCTAACAAAGACTAGGAGCACAATCCTATTCTTTCTACCCCCAGTTGATGTAGTTATGCCAAAATGGCAATCATCGTATCCTGGGGAGGGGGGGGGAGTTGCAGAAGTCTCTCCTAGGTAAGGGAACAATTGTTCCCTTACTCAAAAATACGCCTCCATGGTGTAAATGGGTCCAGTAGAACCTGCAACAGCTATTTCTCTGTTGCAAGTTGGCACTGACCACCAGATTGGATCTGGGAAGGAAGCTCAGATATTGGCAGTGCCATCACCACTGATCCCACCCAGGGACATAGCTAGTGAAAGTGTAGCCCAGTGCAGAAGGCAAAATGTTGCCTGGGAAGTGACATCACAGCAGGAAGTGATATCACAGGTGCATTTTCATTTTCTCTTATTTTTTTTGGCCATAACATTTGATAGAGTAAAGATATTACACTCCTGTTTATTTCATTGCATTCTGCATTAAATCACCTTTCCAATGATATATAACATGATAGAATTATTCATACATACCAAGATTTTCACAATTTTGACCACTAATGTCAAGCTCAGCTTGTTGCCCCCCTAAAGCTTGTTGTTGGGTGCAATTGCACCCCCTGCACTTCTTTAGCTTTTCTCCTGGGAACCTATCCAGCCATTGCCAGCCCTCCCTCTGCCTCATTTTGACCCCTCCCTGGCCTCATTCCACCCTCCCACCACCATCTCCCACTTCCCCCACCATCCTGCCTTCTCCAGCAAGTGGAAGAACCACTAATGCAGGAGACTAAAGAAGGAGACTTCCTGCTGGTGGTCCCAACAGTGTGCCAAGTGATGTGCTGACCAAGCTCATTTTGCAACAGGTGCTGACCGACAGTCAGCACCATTGCAAAGGAGGAACCGGCAATCTGCCATATAAGATTGGGCTTTAGAAATGCTGCCTTGACATGCACTACAGCAGTAAGCACTCATAAACGCAGGACTTCCCTCTTTGGCTGCGGGATTGGCTCCGACAAGACCCTTCAAGAGCAGTGCACATGCTGCTCCTTGACACTACCTGGGGCACTGTCTAGTCCGTCATTTTGCCAGGGCCTGAAACTCATTAAAGTGTTAACCAGAGGAGACACTTATATGATTTGCTATAGAGAAGTAGCTCTTTGAAAGACTGAAGAGGACTAACGGCCATACATTTGTAGGTTTATTTTCATAAAGCTGTTTAATGAAGCGTGTCACCCAATATTCTGAATCATGGCTCTCCTGCTTTTTCCTTTCTGGTTCCGTTTCTTCAAAATGCAGTGTCAGTGCTCCAGGCGCTACTGACAACCTCCCAGTTCTCTCGGTGCTAGAAAAAACTAGAGGCATTTGGCAGCCGAGAGAGCCCTATGAACGGGTTTCATTTCTATTCTCCCTGCAGGCAGTTCCTGACAATCTATCTATCAGCCCATCCATATGGGAATAATCTCCAGTTATTAGTAATAGATGTATTAGGACATTATTAGCTGCAACACCAGAAGTCCCTTGGGACCCTCCGGAAGACCATCGGCATGATAAAACTGTTGTTGTGAGAGATACTTGATGTGGCCGTTCTTTTGCCAGTGCTATGTGCATTGTCTTTTACTGTCCTTTATTAGATAACTAACCAAATTCAGGAGACAAATCTTGGGCTACAGGGTGCCCTTTCAACTAAAAAGGTGAGGCATCTTTCTCTGTTGTTTGGTCTTGAAGGCCAAACACCTGGAAGCTATTCAGCTGACCACGAAGGCTGGGTTAACCAGATGCTGAGGGCCAATCCTAAACTGGAGTTAGGCCAGCATAAACTAAACCAGCTAAGTTTGGTCAGCATAAAGGACAGTGTAAAATATGTTTGGACCACTCCCGGGTGCAGAGAGGCCAGCACACAGATGTGAGCAATCCTTCCTGACTCCAAGAACAGTCCAAACACTCTTTACAGGGGCCTTGTGCTAGCCAAATTTTGCTGGCTTAGTTTATGCCGGCCTAACTCCAGTTTAGGATTGCGCTCTGACTCATATTGCAGCAGCATAGATTAGTAGTTCCCCAACGTGTTAGGGACCATGAAGGCTGCTGCCTGATTCAGAAATGCCAAGGGGTGTGGCTATAGTGGTGATAGGGCAGTAGTGCTTCCCTCACCCTGCACAACTTGTTTAATCCCTGATGCACAGTACCTAATCTCCTCTGTCCATTTCACGGCCCAACAAAAATTGGGTCATGACCCACCGGGGGATACTGGATTCACAGTTCGAAAGCTTCTGGCATAGAAAGCTGCTTTAGAGCGCAATCCTAACCTAGAGTTAGGCCGGCACAGTTAGGCCAGCAAAATTTGGCTGGCGCAAGGGACACCATAAAGTATCTTTGTACCACTCTCAGAGTCAGAGGGGCCAGTACACAGATGTGCACCATCCTCCCTGCCTCCGAGACTGGCCCAAACGCACTTTATGGTGGCCCTTGTGCCAGCCAAACTTTGCTGGCTTAACTATGCTGGCCTAACTCCAGGTTAGGATTGCACCCTCAGACTCTGAGTCCATCTAGTTGGGTGTTCTGGTGCTGTCTGGTAGTCGCTCTCAGACAGGAATTTATCTCTGGAGATGGAACCTACTGCATGCAAGGCATATGTTCTTCCCCTTCTCCATATTTGCCCTAAGGTAAAGCCATATTTAACAGTAAAATTCTTCCTTCTCTGCAATGGGATGTCTTCTGAAACTAGATGAGCCCCTTGCCTTCTGGGCTTGGGCTCAGGCTCATTACCATCTCACCCCTTGGTGTCTATCAGAGTGTGAGCACAGCCAGGGGGCAGCAGGTCCATCAATTCTTTGGGTGGGTTGTGCTACCCAATCTCCTTTGATTGGGGTCACAGTGTTTACACCAAGATGCACTTTCTCTTTCTAGGTCTCAGAACATGCTGGGGCTGTCGATGGGGAGATTCTCCCCTAAGAGAGTCTAATCTGATTCTAGTTCTTGGCACAGACTAGGCTTGACTGTTGCAGACATGGTGGTCCATCAGCTTTTGGCACCAGAACTGCAGTTTTTGAGTGACTTGTGATCTTTTGCCAAAAACTGATCCACACTAAATTCAGCCCATGCAGGCAGCCGTGGCTGTGCCTAGGCCTGTGCCTGTGGCAACGTGATTGGAAGTAGCGGCGCTTCCAAAATTCAAAACAGCAGAGGCTGTTTCAGCACCAGCTTTGGAAAGGATGGAACCACTGGAGAGCCGAGGAAAACTGCACAGGCACCAATTTTGAAATGAATTTAGAAATTCTCCTTGGTAAACCAAATTGCAGAAGAAATTGAAATCAGAGCACAATAAACTTATTGCACAATAATGGAACTGAACCATGGGAAATTTTTAAACCCAGATGCAAATTGGCATTACCATTGTCACAGGCGCAAAGAGTTATTTTACTAGCACGTGAAACAAAATGCTTTTAGGAACATGATATCTCCTTGCAGATTTCCCTTAAGTCGTCTTTATAGTTATGCATACATTCAGTGGCTACTGAATACAACAACTTGAGCTGATTTTTTTTTTAGTGCCAACTATTCCTGACTCCCTTCACTGAAATCTAGTAACTAAACAAAAACTGAAAGAGAGCAGCAGGTTTGTCTCTCTGTGTGCGTGTGTTTTGCTAGAAGGGATACTGGGGGGGGGGGAGGAAAACCAGAAAAATCCCCTGAGTTCCATGCAACTCATGAACAAATGTCTCTGAAATGAAAGATACATTTTGGTGTAGAGCTAAGTGAAATAATTCTTGGAGCCAAGTGTGATAATTCTGGTACTAATTCTTATACAGGCTTGTCAGAAAAAGCACGAAAAGAACTTGGGGAGCCCCAATGGGAAGCAACTAACACCAAGCAACAATTCAGACTCCTAATTTTCCTTTTCTGAATAATTATCTTCCCATTTGCCTTTGAATGTCAAACGTGTCTTGGCTCCATCATAGCAAAAACAGTCTTGCATTACCCTCAAGTGGCTCTAAGTTTTCCTGGGTTAAAAAAAAGAAAACAAAATGTTCAGCAGTGGCAGCAAGCGGAAATCACAGTCATCCCATTCTCATGAAACCACCCAAACGTCTTAAAGAAGGCATGCCTGTGTTCAACTGACACCCAGTTTCCCCACATTTCATTCTTCTTGAATGCAACAGCTAAGCTAATGACACAATCCTAGAGGGCACCGAAGGAGGTGGAGCTTCTGCTCCATGGCCAAAAGTACCACTGCAGCACCATACAAGTCATGCCACTTTGTGCACTTCAGGACCACCAACGCAAGCAGCCGTGGCTGCTGGGTGCCATCCTGGAGCAGGTGAAGTGGCGGAGGAGTGGTGGTTATGGGCCACAAGGTACACCATAAAGCTCTTTTAGACCACTCTCAGAGTCAGGGAGGATGGCGCACATCTGTGTGCTGGCCTCTCTGACTCCAAGAATGGTCAAAACCTGATGTCCCTTGTGCCAGCCTAACTCCAGGTTAGGATTGCACTCCTAGGCACTTTAATATAAAATTGCATACAAGACTAGAGTTGTTGTTGTTGTTGTTGTTCAGTCGCTAAGTCGTGTCCGACTCTTCGCGACCCCATGGACCGCAGCACGCCAGGCCTCCCTGTCCTCCACTAGCTTCCGGAGTTCACCCAATTTCATGTTCATCGCTTCGGTGACACTGTCTAACCATCTCATCCTCTGCCACCCCCTTCTCCTTTTGCCTTCAATCTTTCCCAGCATGAGGGTCTTTTCTAAAGAGTCCTCTCTTCTCATGAGGTGGCCAAAGTATTTGAGCTTCAGTTTCAGGATTTGTCCTTCCAGGGAGTAATCAGACTTGACTTCCTGGAGGATTGACCAATTGGATCTCCTTGCAGTCCAGGGGACTCTCAAGCGTCTTCTCCAACACCATAATTCAAAAGCGCTCTGCCTTTCGTATGGTCCAGCTCTCACAGCCATACATTGCTACTGGGAAAACCATCGCTAGAGTAGGTTACAGTAATGCAGGGGGCCCTCAGGCACCAAGTGAAGCAATTGGTTCAATTGACTTAAAGCAAGCCCTGCTTTCATTTCAGGATCTAGTTGATGGTAGCATGTGTCAGATAGCGTGAGTAAGGGCCCAATCCTACCCATATTTCCAGCTCTGATGCAGCTACAATGCAGCCCTGAGGTAAGGAAACAAATATTCCTTTACCTTGAGGAGGACTCTATGACTGCTCCCCCACCTCAGGTGCTGCACACACCCAATGGCATGGAAAGTTGGATAGGATCAGGACTTTAGTGCATATCAGATCACGGATAGTGGTGGAATGTGAGCTCTCTGGTCCTAGTTGTGAGGGCTATGTAGGGTCAGTTCCAGGTTTCAGAGAGAGCTCTTGGCAAGCTCCTTCTATGGACCCCCTTCTGTCCTAAGCAGACTATGAGTCGCCATGCCACCATCACACAAAGACCATGGGCAAGGAGGTGGTCTCAGGGATTTGCCATGGGCCCACACCAGCTGTTCAACAATGCCAACTTGGGTAGCAGCCCTGGGGGGGTACGGTAGGAGTAAAAGAGGGAAAAGGAAAGTTTAGGAAAGTTTCCCTTTTTTGGAAGGACTACTGATGGAAGAGGGTTTGGATTCACAAATCATTGACAGAGTAAGTTCTATGCTTTACTTATCAGGATTGTTCTTTCTGTAGCGTTGTATCTCTTTTTGCTGATAAGGAAACATTGAAGAATCTGCATCATGTCACTTTTAAGGAATCTTGGACTGAATATTCAGATTAATTCCCTGCACTGACAGAAGCATATGTTCACTTTAACTTTTGCATAATACAAATGTGTCTGTGAGATGCTTTAAATACTTGAAATCTGCTATAGAAATCTAAGGCAGGAAAAGAAAATGTGCCAGATACAATCTCCTTTTTTTGAAACCTCCCTGCTCCTTTTCTCTCTTCAAACATATGCCAACAAAATGGCTAGTGTATGTTCAAGGACACCCATAGGTGATCGGGCAGCCTACCTCTGGGGCTCACCTCTTGCAGGCTGTCTGATCACCTCTCCTCTCTCAACCTTTCCCTCTTTTTTCCCTCTTCTCTCTCTCTCTCTTTTAGCATGGCTGCATACTATAATATAGTGGGGGATAGGATTGGGAATGCAGTCTCATTATTGACAGTCAGTATATATAGTGCATGGTGGCGTAGCTAGGGAGGTGTAAGGGGTGCGGACCACACTGGGTGACACACTTGGAGGGGGGGGCGTAACACCAGTACTGGCCAAAATTGTGAAAATCTTGCTATTTTCTAATAATACTATCATGATATATATCATCCTATGCACAATTTAATGCAGAATTCAATGAAACGAACCATGTTGAAATGTCTATGTAATATCAAAAGTGACACTTAAATAACCAGAAAAGGAACACAAACTGCCTTATGTAACATAAAGTGGATTTTCCCAACTTAAAACTGTCCAGTGAGACAGATTGTTCTGAGAGCCAATGAGGTATGATTATGACACAGCAGGGAATGAAAAAGATGTTAGTATACTGAGTCAACTCTCATTTCCAAGTATCAAAGCTAATCCTTGAATTCTTATTCAGTTGTGTGAGTGCCATCAAGTTGGCCATTGGTTTTATATTGGCTGCTGATTTATAATGGTAATAAATGATTTATATTGGCTACTATAATATAATGAGGGTTACACCAACCTTAGCGATGCCACTGCTTTTCGGATGTGTGTATGATATTGTAATTTATTCTATGCTCTGGTATGGGAGGAGGTCCATCATGGGAGTTCTTGCACTGGGTAACGCAAACCCTAGTGATGCCGCTGATTCCACCCCAAATCAAGTGTTCTGTTACATCAAGGCTGATCCATCCTTGAGGCAGTTGCATCACGTGGGGGATTTCTGGGGGGGGGGAGTACTGTCCTCCAACATCCTGTTTGCCTCCACTGCTCCTCTTTCTGTCTTCTTCCAAAGTGTGGTTCCGGGAACCAGTTTTTGTTTGGTCGTGACATTGACAGGGCAGATTAGGCTATGTACAACCAGGGTTAAGCCAGCTGCTACTTGGGGAGGGAGCACTGCTGTCTAATCACCATTACAGCCATACCCTTTGGCATTTATAAATCAGGCAGAAGGCTCTAGGGGCTCTAAAATGTTTGGGAACCACTGCTCCAGGGTGCAGAGCTCAGGGTGGTGTACATAGTTCCTCCCCTCCTTTGGCCCTCTCAACAACCCTGTGAGGTTGGTGAGGCTGAGAGAGTGATTGTAGCCGGTCACCCAGGCTTCATGGCCGACTAAGGATTTGAACCTGGATCTTCGGAGTCTAAGTCCAACTCCCAAACCACTACACCACCATAGGCTCTCTTCCTTGTCCTCCCTAGTCTTGAAAAAAAAAGGAGTGGAACAGAAGAGGAAGTATGAAGGAGAGTGGAAGGCCAGAGCATCACACTAACCACACTCCTCCCCACCATTCTTCTGCTGCTGCTCCCTGCTCTTCTTCCTTTTTAAATGCAAGGAGTGTGAGGAGGAGGAGGAGGAGGAGGAGGAGGAGGTAAAGCAACAGCTAGTTAGTGTGCCACCAGGAAAGAGGGGACAGCATATTCCACATCTCCTGCACTTTGTTCATCTCAATTGAAGAAACGTTCAGCGGGAGACCCCAATCTATATTTCTGAGACCTAGTCGAATTATTTTCCTTTTACATTATACAGTGTTAACAGGCCATAGAATTTAATAGCTGTTTCAGAGACAAGAGTAGGTGATTTATCTTACTTAAAAAATAATTACCACTTTGGTAACACTGTAATTATTAGCACAAGCGAGCACAATGGTAATCCCTACAGTCTTCTTCAACCTTCCTCGGCTATCTTTTTATTGCTCGAATCTTCAGGGCTATTTATTGTATTGGCAAGAAAACCTATAATAAAAAGTGAAAGCGTGAATGCAAGTGGAAGCATACAGAGTCTCAGTTTTCACATCTCACATGACCTGGACTTTGAGGTTGACATTATTTTTAGTGACAAAATGCTTGAAGTGCGTTCCAATCAGCCAAATATCGCAATGTTTCCTCTATTTCCATATCGGAATCTGGGTACTCTTGAATGTGCTTATTTCCCTTTGAAATCTATGCAGCTGGGGGGGGGGGGTCTACAGGCGCCTCACCAATCCCAGGAATTTATTAAGCATTACCACCTTGTGCTGCTTTTAGGAGAGTCAGAAATTTTAGAAATAAAACTAAGCATGCAACTTTCTCTGGATTGTGATCCATGTGCAAATTATGTATACAATACAACTAGACAAGTGTCTTAATCACATTTCTTAAACACTCTCTTTCTCTTCTATTTCATCCTGTGCCGATGGTTGCCGGGTAGTTACTCAGAAAAGCATTCTGGATGAACTCTCGGATTGCTTACAGTTCAGTCTGAGCATAACTCACTGGTGTTCCTACACGGGGTGCAAATGCTAAGTTTTGCAGGAGCCTGAACTCCTATGTAAGGTGGCCCCTCCCCTCCCCTTCAGACCCATTTGCAGATTGGAGAGCAAAGCCTTTGAGCCAGCTCTCCAAGCCATGAATGGCTATGAAGAAGAAGGGAGGAGACACGTAACCCAAGTGCTCAGGCTCCTGCCAAACTTAGCATTCCCCCCCCCCCTCCATAGAATCACCACTTACATAAACTATGGTTATTCACAATTATTGGGGGTATGGGGACATCACCCTTGGGCAGAAACTGACAGCCCCACTTCCTTTGTTTTTTTTAGGGCCTAACCCTATCCTACTTTCTAGCATTGACGTGGCCATGCCAGTAGGGCGTGGGCTGCATCCTGCCGTGGGGGAGGGCAGTCACAGAGGCTTCCACAGAGTAACAGTACCTTCCTGCCCTAACCTGGGGGATACATCGGCCCTGGAAGGTTTGCTAGGATTAGGCACTTAATTCAAACTGTGAGGGTGGAAGAGGAGAAGAAATCACTTTGCACTTCTCTCATCTCAATCTCTCCCCTTTAGTTGAGGTTACTTGAGGTGAATGGAGCCTCACATTCTCTTGGGGGAGTTTCCCAGTAAGAAACACCCTGGACTGCTTGTACCTTGTCTGTAATTTCTTGACTACCAGCCAGCTTCCTGCACGTGGGAAGGCAGCTGGGCAGACCAGTTCAACCCCACATATTTGGCTAATTTGGCAATGGTATTATTTGTACTGCTTTCCCTCCGAACTGGTTTTAGAAAGCATTCCTTCAGGGTCAGCCACAAAGCAAGACACCAAAGTGCTCAAGGGTCCCTCTTCTTGTTTCCAATCCTGATCAAGTCTGGCCTGAGCCCCAGCACCAGTTACCATTGCTGGGGCAGCAAGTCTCCCTTGCCTCTTCATCGCTGTTGTTGAGGATGCTTCTGTGCATGATCCAAAGCAGGACTGGCCTAAGCCAATTTGGCCTCTGTTGTCACATTGGGCCCCACGCTTTGGGGGCCCCCAGCACTGCTGCCGCAGCCAGGATCTCTGTGGGCTGTAAGCCAGTGAGTTGAGTTGAGTGGCTGCTCGTTGGGCTGTCCCACCTGCCCCTGCCTCCAAAGAACCCAAAATGGGGCTCCTGGAAGCGGTTGGTGGTGACATCATCACATCACCACAAACTATGTCCAGATGCAGCACTTTGCACGCACCACAAGCGCTCTTTTCCCCAAGGCTGTATGGTGAGGGGGGACCCACGGGGAGGGTGGAGTGGCCCCATAGGAATGCCTCACATTGGGCCCCATTGTTCCTGGGGCCAGTTCTGATCCAATAGACCAGATGAGACTACTGCCTCCCTATACATTGTTAGATAACCTTTCAGAAGAAGTTGCGGGGGGGGGGGAAGTCTAGAAAAAAAGTGCCTGAGGGGATTGAGGGCACAATCCTCTACTGCGCTGGAATGGCAAGGCCAGCTGGCCAACGCCATATCCAGTGCAGCATAGGAAAGGCTGGACCCTCCCCGCGGCAAGTGAGCGTGCGCTCCCTTACCATAGGAGAGGCTCCAGCCTCCCCTAGGGGCTCCTTGGATCTGCGCCTACTAAACAGCAGGCGCAGATCTGAGTAGACCGTGTGGCCCGAATCAGGGCCATGCGGCCTCCCAAATGGGTCTAGGGTTCGGCCATATGGCCGAATCCTGGACCCGCCCACATCTCATCTTCGTCCTGCCCACCTCCTGCACGCCTCCCACCAATCCCCGAGCCCCGGCATGGCACCTCCCTTGCGCCGGCCAGCTTCGGCCAACGCAAGGGAGGTGCTGCGCGGGCACAGGCAGCACCAATCCTGTTGCCTTAGCACTGATGCAGGGGTGCCGATTGGTGCCCCTGCATCAGCGCTAAGCATACAGCGTCACTGCAATCCCATTGCGCCGATGCAGCACGCTCCATAGGTTTGCGCTGCCCTACATTGAAAATTATACATGGGAGGGATCGAATGGATAGAGGGATGTTCTTTTCCCTCTCTCACAACACCAGAACCAGGGGGCATCCACTAAAATTGGGATGAGTTGGGAGAGTTAGAACGGATAAAAGGAAATTCTTCTTTACCCAGCAGGTAATTAATCTGTGGAACTCCTTGCCACAGGAGGTGGTGATGGCGTCTGGCCTAAGGGCCTTTCAAAGGGGACTGGACAGATTTCTGGAGGAAATGTCCATCGTTGGCTATAGGCCATGATGGTTGGTGCAACCTCCTTATGTTAGAAGTAGGATATCAGGTGCAAGGGAGTGGCAATAGGATGCAGGCATCTTGTTGTCTTGTGTACTCTCTGAGGCACTTGGTGGGTCACTGTGGGATACAGGAAGCTGGATTAGATGGACATTTGGCCTAATCCAGCAGGGCTCTTCTTACGTTCTTATGAGTTTTCTTTTTTTTTTTCCCTTTGGCAATAGGCTATAGCCAGAGAGCTCTACCCTCCTTGCCATACACAGGCTCCCAGTTTGCCTATGCTGCCATTGCAGCTAAAGTCTTATGGAAGACCCATCACACAGCTCTGTGATCTGAGAGCTGCTGGAGTGTGAAGATATCGCTATAGTCAAAGCTATTAGTAATGGCGAATGCTGTCATGTTTCTTCAAACTGCCCCTCACTGAGCAGCTGGAAGAGAAATGCGCCATTTGGTGAGAGATAAAAGAGGAACAAAAAACACAGCTGCAAACTTCAATTCGCTCGTACAGTACCGCTGAGACTCAGAGCTGCAGTAAAGCTAAAAGCATTTCCTGACCATGCTGGCTTCCAGATTGAGATTTATTTTACAAAGCATGAGTCCAGGACGTATTGTGCAGGCTCACCTAAATCTACTAACCTGATTTTCAGGTGAATTTCATAATAGTAATATGAACCCACAAGGATGAAATATAGGCACAGCTCCCCATACATGCAGGTCAATGCACTTATCCATTCCTGATCATGTCAGTTGCATTCCACATCTCACTGAACACCTGATATTTTGGCCCTCTCTGAACACCTGATATTTTGGGAAGTAGTCTGTGTACCTAGGGTTTGGAGCATAGCAGGATGCTTGTTGGAATGCAGAAGGGGGAGAGTTAAAACAGATAAAAGGAAGTACTTTTTAACCCATAATCTGTGGAACTCTTTGCCACAGGAGGTGGTGATGGCAACTGGTCTGGATGCCTTTAAGAGAGGATTGGACAGATTTCTGGAGGAAAGGTCCATTGTGGGCAATAGGCAATGATGGATTGTGCAACCTCCTTTCAAAGGTGGTGGGCTACTTCAGAGTACTGGGTGCAAGGGAGTGGCAACAGGATGCAAGCATCTTGTTGTCTCATGCCTCCCTGGGGCACCTGGTGGGCCGCTGTGAGATACAGGAAGCTGGACTAGATGGGCCTTTGGCCTGATCCAGCAGGGCTCTTCTTATGTTCTTATGTTTTTATGTTCTTAAGGGAATCATGCTTTCAGGATGGGCGGACAAGATTGACTGCATCTTGTTGCTCTTGGCTGGTAACCAGTAAGGGGAGAGGCAGAAGAGACCTCTATATTTAAAAAAAAAAAAAAAAAAGCACCCTATGCATTAACATGGAAAGAAAACTATCCCACATGTCAATTTCTGCGGTCAAAAGTTGTAATATTCATTAGTCCTTGATGCCAAAATTTAAATGAACAAAGCTAGGTCAACAACATGAAAAATATTCATCTTATAGTATAGAATATCAATTACGAGAGCAAAAAAAAAAAAAAGCTTTTATTTATGGGTGTTTATATCCCACCTTTTTATTGTACAAAATGACTCACAAAGGGCAAGCCAACGCCCCCTCCCAGACCAACACAAGCCACATGCGTCGGCCCTGCACTGTCTCGCATGTGCCGCAAAGCACATGCGCGCAAGGCTGCACCAAGGTGCTGCTGGTGTAAGTAGCCCCTACAATGGCTGTGTTTGGCCAGCCCAGGGGCTTTTCTGGGTGGGGGAAGGCAGGAGGGGATGGAAGGGGCGGGGGGCAGTCCCATGGTCAGGGCTGCCTGGGGAGGGAGGAGTGTGGATGCAGCCATTAGGCCACATCCACATTCCCGTCCCCGGGCCACGTGGCATAATTCGGGCGCTGCAGCCTGCTCAGACTTGTGCCAGCTAAACAGCAGGCACAGATCTGAGCAGCCCCATGGGGTGGCTGGTGCCTGCCCTGTGAAGGTTCCAGGGGACTCCAAACCTGTGCTGGATACAGTGCTGGCCTGCCTGTCCCAGCGCAGGTTAGGACTGCGCCCCCAGTCGGATTAAAAACAACAATCCAACAACAATCTAAACAATTACAAGGCAGAAAGAGAACAAGAATTCAACCATGGTGAGATTACAGACTGGACCAGTTGGGTTCTTTTGGCCAGGTTCTTTTTAAACACACACACACACACACACACACACACACACACACACACACACATCACTTTAGGATGTATTTGTGCATTCCATTTTTCAACATGAAGTTAGAAATCTCTAACTTCGAAGTTAGAGAGTTAGAAGCAATGTTCCCGATGTTAATATTTATATAAACGTGTCCCATCTTGGGAAAGATACAGCTGCAGGGTTCAGGTATGTTCAGAAATATTTATACAAATATTAGGCACAGAAGTGTCCCAAATATTTCAACGTTCATGCTGAGAAATATATTTTAGGCAATATATTTTACATCTATTTCAAACTCCCTGGAAGTTTCAACAGCACTGTACGTGCCTGTGGGGGAGGAGGTCAGGCAGCACCACGATCCCCAAAATCGCTCTGCTGCCCGGAGCCACAGGGGCTTCAGTCTACTCACCAATCGAAGTGCTGTTGCCCTGGGGGTGTGGAAAGTTTTAGCCTCGGAACGCCTCGGGAAGTTTTTAAAAAGATGGCAGTGCACTTCCAGTTTGCTCCCTGCACCCCCAGGATGACAGTGCTTCGAGCAGAAAAGTAGATTGACGCCCCTGCATCCTGGTGCTCAAGCTGCTGCTTGCTCTCCTCCCTGCCCCTTAAAGGGCCAGGGCCAGAGGTTCTTTGGCTGGGTCGTCATGACACCCCAGTTTGAAAACCTCTGGGTTTTTTTCCCCAGAATGCTGCTTCTCGTGTTTCTCTCTGGTTTTACATAACAGGCCACAATGGAAGAGAAAGCCACATTAAGCATATACAGCTCCCTTTCACCACCATTTCACTATCCATGGAGGTGGGTGGGAATGTACTACTTAAGAGGAACTCCTGTACTGCGCTGTCACTTCAGAGAGGAACAGGGATAGCACTGAAACTACCAGGTCCACAAGAGTCAGGTAACACCAGAGGATCATCTGGAGTTCTGATTGGTCTGACAAAGCTGCTGACTCCGATCTTAGTCTGATGCAATGAGGCCCTCAGACTGTTTGTTCCTCCATTCCTGCCTGCTTCCTGGCTTCCCTCCAGATTCCAGGCATTACCCCCAAGTTAAGCAAATCTTCCTCCCATTTACATCAGTTGGAGAGTTGAGCAATGGGTCCCCAAAGATGCTTCACTTTTGCTGGCTGATGCCAAACATAGAGTAGATAGGCCAGATGGCGGAACAGAAACTAACCATGAAAAAGTCTTTATATTCAGTAAGGCATTCCATGTGAGCTCTGAGCACCCCAGAATCAGCATAATGTACTCAGAAGTGCTTCAACTGTTTAAAATTCTAGTTCTATTTTCTATCATCTGCAGATGATCACGTTAGATATTCAATCAGTCTCTCAGCATGAAGCTGCACTATGGAAAGTATAACCTTGGAAAAAAAGTGAGGCCATATCTTATTAGAAACAGGCACTTCCTGTTGAAAAACAAACTGAAAATGCATTTTCTTCCTAGCAAACAAGGGACAACTTGAGGGTCAGGGCTAGCCTGCTCATTAGGCAGAGTCAAGTGAATCTCTTCACCGTTCCTGCCAACCAGTCATCCCACCTGGCACTGCCAGAATACTTTTCCTCCTCATTTTTCTTCCCGCAAGGGAAAGGAAGACAACTAGAAAAAGATCATGATGGCAGCAGTTAGTCCTCATTGACTAACGAAGAGTGAACTTCCAAGATATCTGCTTGAAATCTCACAGACTATCCAAAGGACAGGTTGGATGGATGGATGGATGGATGGATGGATGGATGGATGGATGGATGG
>JAJKFI010000002.1:10208803-10252052 GCA_029204185.1 Lerista edwardsae | reverse complement strand
CTCTCTCTCTCTCTCTCTCTCTCTCTCTCTCTCTCTCTCTCTCTCTCCATTTTTGTACAATAGGCTGTGTACAATATATTGTCAAAGCAACACATGCATCTTCTCAAACAAAAATCTATTGCATTAATCAAATAGATTTCTACACCATGTAAAGTGATGTCTAAACTGCAATACATTTCACAAGGGGACAACTTGATCCTATTGAAGCTTCAGAGCATTTTAATCTGAAACATCACTGCAGACAGGTTCAAAGTGACCAGTTGCCTATAGGAGAGTTATGGTAACCTTTAGATGCCATAAATGCAACTGCTGCAACGCATTATCAGTAAGGAGCATCTGCAAACTTCAGCAGGTCCAAAGTATGTTGGCAAAATATTCATTGTTACCTGTAGACCTGATTTCCTCTCACCAGTACTGAAGTATCTCTATTAGCAAGGCCAGTATGCGCAGAATCATTGCCACCATCTCTGTACTGCAGCATATGGCTAATTGTGTGTGCGCATGCGTGCCTGTCTGCTTGTGTTTGTGTGTCTGATCCTGCTCACCTGGTTATCAGAGTTTGGCAGAGAATGAGAAACTCAAAGAGTAGAAGAAACTGAAAGTCCAGTTTGACAAAAGGTCCTCAGAACCTTTAATTCAGCAGCTTCCAAGCTCAATGAAAGGGTTATTGATTAGCACTGGTGTTTATCAACTATCTGAGAACCCAACTTGTAAGCCTGACATTTTCTTATCTGGGTGTGTTGTTCATTACTCTTGGGTCAGCATGAAGGATGTTTCCAACCAACCCATTGTTGGGAGGGGAGAGGTATCCTCTGAGATTAGAAAGCCCAGAGAAGTCTCCTGATCCTTGTATTGGAAGAACATTAAAAGCCTATCATGACAAAATGGGTCTTCATGGAAATAAATTGAAATTCAGCAATCTCCTTTCGAGATTAAGTAATTTCCTTCCACTACAAATATGTTGTAAACTTTAAACAAATTGCAGGCATTGCTTTTCTTCCTTGGGCACACTGTATACATGTCAGGCTTAGTTGAGAAGCTTCTGAAGCAGGAGAGAAGTTCCTAGGGCAGGAGAGAAAAATGAGGGTAGTTCTCTTCTATTTTAGCATGTATTCAGCAGATGAGAAGAGCCACCCAATATATGGTGTATAGTTAGTGGGTGTGGGTATACAGGCATGCCCTAGTATCCACAGGGGTTCCATTCCAGACCTGTGGATATGGGAAATCGTGGATACTGGGGATGCCTTTTTAAAGATAGGAGAACATCAGTGGTTTTGCCGCCACAAGGTTAAAAAAAGGAATTTTATTTAACATTTCCCTATCTTTTAAATAGGCGTCCCGAGTATTCATGGTATCCATGGATAACTGAAACCATGGATACCAAATCAGTGGATACTGGGACATGCCTGCAAATGGCAATCCTAATCAGTAGGGGGAGCTGTAACCTATGTTGTTGCTAGTTTAAAGCAGGTCGTTCTTTGTCTCTTGCTTTGATTAGTCTTCTCTTTTGTTTCTTTTTCTTGTCTTGCTGTTCTACCAGTGTAACACTGATTGGAGTTCTTTCATTACTGCAGTACTGTAAACAAAACTCAGCTTTGCTGTGTGTGGGTCTGATTGATTCCCTCAGCACTGCTAACAGTTGTTTCATTCATCCCGTTCAACGATATTATCCAAGTTACAGTTCACATGTCACTCCCACATGATCTGGTGGGGTCGGAACATTGAAATCTGCTCTTAATCATGCAAGCCAGTCCACTGATTATTCCTAAATGTGTTGTTCCTCTTGGTAGGAGATGGAAGCCTCCCTTATTGAAGAACTTCCAGCAGAGGCTCATCAAGCACCTGCTGAAGATGCTAGGAAGATTTCATGCTGCAGGCAGGGGGTTGGACTGGATGACCGTGTCAGTCTTTTCCAACTGTATAAGTCTATGAATGTGTGGGTTACGGGAAGAAAATAAGTAAGAAGGAAGAGATTTTGATGAAAGCACTGCATAAAGGGGGAAGATTGTGGTGATTACAGGTTGCGTTGAAACACTGTGCGTCCAAAAGTCAGTCTGCTAATGCCTTTATTAGGGCCAAACAACATCACACAAAGTTGTGAGTAATAACTTGTAAGTGTGTTAAGACGGACGCAGTAGGAGTCATAGAGACGTTATTAGCATTCCTATTTTCTGTTGCATTTCTAGCACTTTGCATTAAGTGTGTCGTTTTTGTGCATCTCTACAAAACAATTTCTTCTGCCAACCTAGCAGTTCGAAAGACGTAAGAATGCGAGTAAATAAATAGGTACCACTTCAGTGGGAAGGTAATGGTGTTCTGTGCGCCTTGCTGTATAGTCATGCCGGCCACATGACCAGCTTGTCCTCAGACAAAGGCCGACTCTTTGGCTTGAAACAGAGATGAGCACCACCCCCTACAGTCGGTCATGACTAGAATGTTTGGTCATAAGGAAACCTTTCCCTTTATAAAACAATTCTGCACTCATACCTGCTTGGTGTGCTAGTAGGCACATAAGCTGGTTGGTGAGGTGTGGCAGACTGCAGGGGACACAGTGAAAATAATGTGATGTGATGCCGCCTGAAGGCATGGCTGAAACAGAAATGTGAAACAGAAATGTGGACTGAGTGCAGTGTGGTATGCTGGGATGCATTTTAGCATGTATGGATATATGATCACCTCAAGACTTCACTTCTGGACTCGAAACTATGCTTTAGTGACTCCTCTATTGCTGCTAATTAAACAGAGTAAATGAGTAGAGTATTTTAAGAGTATTCCAAATGGGTCAAGCATTCCAAAGTAGTGTTTCCTGGCCCAGCAAAACACACTTGGACAGATCTGGATAGTGCTTGTATGTCCCAAAATAACCCTTCAGCAAAACTACAGAGGAAAAAAAAACCTGTTTGGGATTAATAGCAATCATGGGATCATATTGGGGTCGGGGGATGAGACAGGAAAAAAAGATGAAAGGAGGTATCAGTCCTGACCCACTAAGCCAAGGGCAGCCCAGCTCCTGTTTTTTGTTGCCTGCCTGTGTCTGCAAAACCAAGAGGCTTGTCAAGCATCCAGCAAGGCCCCAATAAATGACTGGTGAACTGCCTTTGACTTGGTGGGACACAAGTTGCGCAAGCCTGTGGAAATGCTAAGCATTCACGTTCAAAGTGATGAAAGTCCGTTTCTCTCTCTAGACAGGAATTTGAAGAGCCAAGATGGCTCATTACTCTTGGCTGTAGAAATGGGCTGCTAGTGGCTGCTTTCAGACACCAAACTGGGTGTACACTAGGCTGCAAACATGCTCATGCAAACAAACACAACAATTTGTTGTGGGCATGCTCTTGTTGTTAAAGTGCAAGGTGAGTTTACTCTTGATCATTAGAACAATACACAATTGACATAATTCTGATGCTTTTTTTTTGTTTTAAAACCAAGGTTCAAGCTGTGAACGTTTGATCACCTTCAAGTTGTCAGAAGGGAATTATTTTCCCAGATGGTTAGATGACATCTTTACCATCGCATTTATATCCTTCCTAGGAGGTCACCTTGGTGTACATGGTTATTTTCCTCTGTCCTTTCTAACACTCTAATCCAGCGTTTCTCAAACTGCGGGTTGGGGCCTACTTGGTGGGTCCTGACCTGATGTCAGGTGGGTTGGGGAAAGCTGAGAGCAGCCATTTTGGAAGCTGCAGACCTTACTCTTGCTGTGTTCTCTTTGGGTCAAAAGTTTGAATTTTAATTTTTTTTCAAATTAGTTCAGTGCTTTTCTATAATATTTTGTCCTCATCTTGCTTTCTGTCAGGCATGTTTCATGGCTGTGCAATTGCTGCAGAACAAGAATGCCAGTTTGCATTCCAGAAATGTTATTTGATTGCATCACAGTGACGGCATTACTTGATAAATAATAATAATAATAATACATGTATTTATATACCGCCTTTCTTAAGATCACTAGATTTCTCTAGTGATTACAACTCAAGGCGGTTTACATAGGCAGACTTTTCATAAACCCGAAGGTTTTTACAATTTACAGAAATGTTCTGTCTTTCAAGAACTACACACATTCAGATCTTCCTTTCTGGATTTAGCCTTCTTTCTTTAGCCACCCGTCTGTCTTCTGCTGGCTGATGCTTCCCTGCTCACACCAGAGACGCAGCTGACCTTCAGCACACTCCTCCTCCCACGAGGCAGCTGAAGCTCAGCTTCTAATCAGCCGCAGCTGCAAGGTCTGCCGCTCTCAGAGACTTCCTGCAGTCCCGAGCTCACGACCTTGAGATCTTCAGGTGTTATCTTCAGGCAAACGGAGGCATTAACCCTCTCGGCTAAATCTTCTGATGATGACACTTCTGCTCATGACATCACTTCCATGTAAATGACATCACTTCCAGTGGGTCACTGGACATGAGCGTTATACTAAAAAGTGGGTCCCAATTTAAAAGGCTTGAGAACACTGATTGGTAGGGATTGAATCTGGGGCCTTCTGTTACAACCCCTTCTTCTACAGTAGTCATTTACCACCAGTATAGCAGGAGAAATGAGCAATCCGCACTGTGATCAGTTCTGGATCAAGCCTAAACAAGCAGTGCTCACTTTCTGCTATGAGAGGAATGTTGGATCATTGTGATTTTATGATCCTCAGATTTCTTGACATAGAGGAGGATCGAAAACTCTATCCATCCAACTGATGGATCTTACAGAGTTCTCACAAGCAGGTGAGGATTGAGGAGCAATTATAGGGCAGCAGAAACATGTGCTGCCTTCATGCATTTGTTTCTTCCCGCTCTGATAATCAACATGACAGCAAGTTGTGAAAGCAAGTCTGGGACAGAGTATCACAATAAGTGGTACCTAACAATGGAGTACCACTTGTGCTAGCATTTTGAAGGGCATGTAGTAACCAATTGGAAGGCAAAAAAGGATTAGTGCAGAGTTGTTAAACTAGTTTCATACTGCGGGCCAAATAGCATACATACTGCCTGCTGAGGGCCAGAAGTGATGTCATATAAGCAGGAAGTGATGTCATTAATCAGTTCATTACCACAAATAAGCACTTTTTTCTCAGTAATTCATTAGCTGCAAATGACAGAAGATAACATACACAATTCCTGATATACACAATATATCACAATATACACTATATAATTCAAGAGTCACAGTATCTGGAAAAGATTAAGATATGGAAGAGCCCAATTATCAAGTTGACCACTCTTTCAGCAGTGACACCTCAGCACAATCCTATACATGTCAACGCAGAAGTAAGTTCCACTGTGTTCAATGAAGCTTGCCCCCAGGAAAGTGAGCATAGGATTGCAGTTTAAGAGAGTCTAAGGGCTGAATAAAGAGCTTCCAAGGGCGGCGTCTGGCTCCTGGGCCTTATGTTTGACACCACTGGATTAAAGCACAGAATGAGGAGTGCTGGCTAACAACCAGGGTTGTTAGTCAAACCAGTCATTGTTTCCAAATGCTTTTCAAAGGCCGGTCCACATAAAACACGTCACAGACGTTCAATGTAGACTTCAAATCAAATGCCTCTCTATGTCCACATACAATGCGAATGGAAAAGGGGCCTTCTTGTGTCCCATTTTTCAGCTTTTTCAATACACACTTAAACATCTTTCTCTTGTAGAAATACTACCTTTTCCTCTAGTACAATGTTTTAAAAAATTCCTGAATGTCTTCTGCCCTCTTGTGGTGCTCTTTTGTTTTCATAATTCATACAGAACACTTCTGGAAGATACAGGTTGTCTTTCCATGTATCCTGGAATCTGCTTTCAGGGCTCTTTTTCATCCTATGGCTCCAGCTTGGGATTCCCTTGCATTTTCCATCCCATTTGATAGAGGTACTGGCCAGTGATTTGAACACTGATAAGGTGCAGGCTGCCCCCAGTGCTTCAAGTGGACTAGCGCCACTTTTTCATTTTTAAGCAGAGTATGATGGTTCTTTCCCTTGAATGTTCAGCATCTTGACTTTTGAAAGTCACAACCAATTTTTGGAAGTAGAAAATGTTGGAAGTAGAAAAGAGGATCAGCCGATTAGTGCTCCACATGGCTGACATTTGCAGTAAAGAAGAAGAAACGGGGGAAGGGAGAATTTCCGAGATTGATTCTAGTCTGTACTCAATGTATGAGTGTTCTCTCAATGGGATTCCCACATGCCTGTGTACAGCCACAGTAGATTCCACCAAAGCTAAAACAATTCCATTCTGAACTGCCATGCTATTCTTGTGCATCCAGGACGCAAGCCAATATACTAAAATCTCTCATTCCCTCCCCTTTTCAATTACATTTCTCTTCTTAACCCTGTGTTATCCCCGACTACTGCAAAGTCGTCCCATGGGGGGAAGGATCAAGGATCAAGGGGTTGGACTGAGGCATTACTACCGCTGAGATGGTCAGATATAATAAGGTTTCAATGGGACTGCAATTGGGCTCAGGGGAACTCTGCTTTGGTGCTATGCTATTATTGAGGTCTAATAAAGTCCTTCAGTCTTGGATCCTTTGAGTGGGATCCTTGCTCATACTGCCAGCCTCCTAGATCCTCTACAAATGATTCATCTTGCATTCCTCAGCACTTTCCAGAGGGTGTAAGAAGGGAGCCCCCAGTCTAGTACTGTGGAGAGTTTCTCAATCCTTCAGGCAGGTAGACCCTCTCTCCCTCCCTCCCTGCTCCCAAGGATTGTCTCCCTCTTGCATACCTATTGCCTTCTTGCTTCCTCATCCTCTCTGCTGCTTCCTCTCCCTGTCTTTGCCTCCAGCTTTCATTTCCTGCATCTTTTCCGTTCTGCTCCTCATTCACCCTGTGTCACTTTCCTGCTCTCTGCCCTCCTTGTTTCTCTCTCTCTCTCTTTTCCACTGCTCGTCCTTTCCCTGCTCAGTCTCTACTTCTTGCCTCCTTCTGACCTCTGCTGCCTCTCTTCTCCTGGCTATCCACCACCTCCTGTCTTTGACCTCCTCCATCCTTTTATCCTGCCCTACCTTCCCTTGGTCCCACTCATCCTGAGTTCACCAGCTGCCATGCAACCCTGGTGCATCCACCTCGGGGAATGATGTCACCACCCCACAGATATGCTCAGGAGACCGAACACCAGCCCCTTCCCAACTGCTTCCGGGCTCCAGGGGAGATTATGAGTGCCACAGCTTGGCAGAAGTTCTTGTTTGTTTCAACCACTGGCCATAAAACAGACAACACGGCAGTATCACAACGGTCAATATAATACAGCAACCAATCAGGTATACTCTACAAAGCAGTGGTTCCCAAACTGTGGATTGGAACCCACCAGTGGGTCGCAAACCAATTTCAGGTGGGTTGCAAAGCACCTAGAGCAGCCATACTGAAAATTGCTGGAAAGGGGGAGGGCTGTGTGGTTATTTTGCTTGTGTCAAGGTTGTAAATAGGCTTTCCAACTTTGCTATGGGGAAAATGGCTGAGAACTAACCCAAATTATTGTTGCATTCCCAGGAAAGCAGCAGGCTCTGGTGTCACAATAACAGCACTTCCAGCCATGACAGCACTTCTGGTGGGTCCTGGACAGATTGTCTTTCTAAAAAGTGGATCCTAGTGCTACAAAGGTTGAGAACCATTGCTATAAACTATGCAGCTATACACATTTCAATGGTTATGCTTGAATATCACTCACAATCCAGTTTAAAGTCCACATACAGGTGAGGAGTAAATGTATCATCATTTTCCAGTAATTTTTCAGAGCAAAGTTGGCTACGGTTTGCATCCCATCTTATATAAGCCAACCAGAATTCAATTTTTGTACTCATCGGACCTTTCATTTATTCCATATATTTCCTGAAATAATACATCAAAATGTATATCGTCTTCTTCTATCTTCACAGGTGAAGGTTCATTTTGGTACCACACCTTGAGAACTGCAGAGGGCATTTGTTGACACCGCAGCCAAGTTATGGCAACTTAAACATAAGCAAGTCCACTTGATAATTTCCAAGGCAATGGCTGAATTTTCTTCTTGTATCCTGGCATGTGTTGGCTTAATATTGGTCAAAATGGATAGATCTGCCTGCTTAAATGTGTCCCTGAAGTTAGGCTTAAACTCTTTAAACTCCATCAAAGTGATTCACAGGAACACCCTATAATTGGATCATTTTCTAACACCAAGCATTTGATCTGGTAGCATTTAGCTGTGACTGTTTGCATCAGCATAACCTTGACAGTCTACCGTCTGGCATCTGATTTAATTTAAGCAAGAAATTAAATAGAAGTGAACAGACTTTCATTTCTGGGAGCGCTCCAGTTTCATTTCTCAACCTAATCAGCACAATTAGGATTTCCTAATTTTACTCCTTTTTTTGTCCTACTGTCTGTGTTTGCAGAGAGGACCAGATAGTTTCCCTTCTGACTTGGGAATAGCGAGTCGACCACCTAATCTCAAACAGCAGCAACTGTGTGCTGCAAAATATCAAAAGTCATCAGCTATCAAATAGCAAGTGTCAGTGCACTGTCAAATCCTGTCAACATTGGAAAAGTGGCGGGATAATCATTCTACAGAGAAAACAGCTTTGAGCTATGAATGGGTCAATGAAAGTGCCATGATCCCGTATCCCAGTGGTTCCTAAAGAGAGAACCATCAAAAGCAGGATAAAAGATGGACAACCCAAACCTAAGCTGCAAGCCCCCCTGTAGGAGCAGCGGTAGCCCCAGGTAAGGGCTCTGGGCGCCAATGGGCGTGCCCAAATCTGCGCTGGCTACTTTGCTGGTGCAGACTTGAGGGTCTCTGTGTCAGGCCATGCTGGCCAACACAGAGGATAGGATGCGGCAGTGGAGGTCACCACCGGTCCCGTCCCACTCCATCCCTCCCCACACCCAGTTCCTTCCTCCCCACACCCACCACACACCCTGAAAGAACGCTCCAGTGGCTGCAGTGATGCTGGCTCCGCGTCAGGTGCTCCTGGTGCTGGGGCCTGGTGTTGGCCCTGCAGCAGCAGTCAGCTCTTACTGCCAGCGGTCGAAGTGCCTTACGTCACTTTTGCAACATCAGTGCCTGTGATAAGCGTTTACTGGCAGAGCTGGGCCACGTGGGATTGGACCCCCAACCCTGTTTGGATTGTCTCCCAGTGATGCACTGATGCAGGGGCAATGACTGTTGTATCCTAAGCCCACCCAGCAAGGGGAGAAGAGGAGGGAAAGCAAAGGCCCAGCCATGCTATGCCATGCTATGCCATGTTGGTGCAGCCCACCTAAGCACCCCACCAGTGCCCATAGCAATCACAATCCTGCCCAGCAAGCCACCACTGGGCAACAGCAAAGTGCAGGGACAGTCCCACAACTGACAGCCCAATCCTATCCTCCTCCCACCACCAATGCAGCCATGCCAAAAACATGCATGCTGTATCCAGAGTCCATCTCTCTCTCTCTCTCTCTCTCTCTCTCTCTCTCTCTCTCTCTCTCTCTCTCTCTCTCTTTCTCTCTCTCTCTCTCTCTCTCTCTGTGTGTGTGTGTGTGTGTGTGTGTGTAAATTATTTCCCCTTACCCCTCCATAAGTCTCTGGGCCTCCTAGACCTTCACCAGCTCTTTCGGCTAACACAAGTCCGTCAACAGGGTCATGATGCTGCTGCCGCTAGTAGCAGCTCTCACAAAATGGCAACTGACAGAGCACTATATGCATGATTGGCAGCCATTTTATGACAATGGAACTCTGTTCTGCTGTCGTCAACCCTGACATGCTTCAGCCCAATCCTGCACAGCCTTTCAGCAACAACAGGGGCACCCATAGTGCAGCAAGCTGAAAGAGCCAGAGCAAGACCTTGTTGCCATAAGACAACATCCTCTATGGACCGCAAGGTAGGAGAGAGGAGTCCACAGGACTGAAGGAGATCCTCTTTTGCATTTTCTCATCTTTCAGGGCCAATTGACATCGTCTCAGAAGCAAACTTGGGATTTTCCACCACAGAGAAACTGAACAGGAGTGCAGCTAGTCAGGGATTCCTCACAAAAAAATATCTGGGTGATAACATCTTTTTGCAAATACACCTTTGTTGTAGCATTCTCATTGTAAATTGTAGGTGTAGTGTGCTCATAAAGCATCTTCACTGCTTCTGCAAGAAACAACAAATTTAAAGTGTATTATATCCACGGCAGAGAATACATCAAGGAAAGAATAGGGCAGGTGCTCCCATGCTTCTGAGAAAACTTCAAAGATGTTGCTGGATACAGGAAGAACTTGGCTTATCAGAGAGTTCCCTACGGCAGAGCTCCATGATGCCATCAGTAACATGTGCTTCACATTTACCATGGCAACTGCTACTTGGTAACAAGGAACCAGCTGAGAGCTCCTGGAGTACAGCGCATGGGCTTTCATCCATTTCCTCCTGTCTGCAGTGTGGAACCAAAAGGTAACTGCATTCTGTACCGGAGAAGAAAAATCAGTTTGGGAGCCTTCAGAGCCAGTCTGCCTCGACCACATGCTCTGAGCTTGGTTTGCCATGTGGGGAAACTTCCGGGTGGGAATAACAAAGGGTGGAATAACAAAGCCTTTTAGCTTTCAAACAATAGCAACAGAAAGAGAAGGAATTTGACAATTACATTGTGGGCGCAATCCTAACCTGGAGTTAGGCCGGCACAGTTAGGCCTGCAAAGTTTGGCTGGCCCCAGTTCTACCGTAAAGCACATTTGGACCACTCTTGGAGTCAGGGAGGATGGTGCAGGTTTGTGTGTTGTCCTCTGTGACTCCAAGAGTGATCCAAACATACTTTATGGAGTCCCTTGTGCCAGCCAAACTTTGCCTGCCTAACTCCAGGTTCAGATTGCGCCCTGAATCTTATGGTTCAGATGAGTGCACTTATAATTAAATAAATATGAATGTTCATCTAACTGGGGTAGATGAATGCCATTTCAGAGCTGTTTTAGCTAGATCAACAACTCAATTTTGCCCATGTTTACTTTGATTGTTTTTTTTTTTAATGTGGCTTGCTTCCATTTCTAATAGTTTTAACTAACATTGTCATCTGCAAGGATTCCTGAACAATCAATTGTTTGTACTGCTGACTTCAAGCTTCCTTAAACTGTCTGCAAAAGACCTTTGTTCCCTTGCCTGGGGAAGGGGGAAGTCTTCACTACTGGATCTACTTAGACCTGCACCAGCAATTTTGCTGTCACAAGTCCCAGGGAAGGTGGATCGAGGCTGGGAAGGGGGGATAGGATATCAGCAGCAGCACTGCCAACAATGCCCATCCTCTTCCCAGCCTCTATCTGCCTTGATCTTACTTAATGGCAGGCCGCTAGCACAATCACTCACTGCTTGCAACGCTGACCCAACTACAGTGAATGGAGAGTTGCCTTTTGCAACAGCCATAAAGTACACTGCACCTCTGGAATGCATGTTCCTGGGGCAACCCAATAGGGATGGGTCATGTTGTTATCCCCATATTGTAGCTGAGAGGAAATGGCTTGGCCAAGGCTACCCAATGAGAATTCATGGCACAAGTGAGGTTTGAACTCATAGCTCTGTTCCTTAACCTCACTACACTATACCAACTCTCTCTAGTGCTGCAGGGACTATTTCAACTGGAGCTGTTTTTCCTACACTAACTTCAATAACTTGCAGATGAGTGCAAGAAAAAAAATTCTGGCTCCTCTGGATTTAAAACAGTAACATTTTAGCCAGCTAACAAGAAAGTGGAGGCAATAGTTCCCTCTAGTGGTTTGTTAAGGTACTGAGATAAAATGTCTAATACAGTTTCAGGAATATAATCTCTGACCCTAAGGAGCATTGGTTTGAATTTCCATGTTTGTGGCAAGGAAAATTAGCAGGGCCCTGTCATCCTTGCAGCACTGCAGTTTTTTGTAGGATCGTCATAGCCAACTCTAGATGTGGGCTATTTTTGTGGACTGAAATTGTAGACATAGAAATGTGAGTTTCAGCCAAAATTTGTAATTGGCAACATTATACAGAGTTAATTGCAATGGCCAATCACAAGGGATCTTCTGAAGCCCCCTCAGAAATTTCTTATAGAAAGTTGTTTGACTTCCCTTGCAAAGTCTTCTGAGTCTTTTTAGGAGGACAAAATTTATTGTACTTCAAATTGTTGTTGTTGTTACTTACCCTGAACATACTCAGATCATTCTCCTTGGGAGGCAACCTGAAATTCATGCTGAATTTTTCCTTGTTCAAAATCTTGGAGCATATCCTATCAATCACCTAAGACAGAGATTTCCAAACTTTTCAGTATGAGAGCCACATAATATAGTTTACAAATTTTCACTGGCTGAAAAAAAAAATCTGTTGTATGAATGAAATTTGAATGAATGAATGAATGAATGAATGAATGAATGAATGAATGAATGAGTTTCATTTGGAACTTTGTTTACAACCAGCATGCTAAGATTCAGAAAAAATAGAAATGTGACATTTAGAAAGAAACAATGCCATGCTTAATATGAAAAGTGATATTTAATGAGTAAAAATGTCAAATATTTTAAGTTGCTGTGGGCTGGAAAAAATCTTGTGGAGGAATGGATTTGGCCCCCAGGGCCTAGTTTGGAGATTCCTGACCTAAAAGAACTGTCAGATCCATGGTTCAATCAGGCCTATAAGTGATGTATGGATTAATAGTAACCTTGCCATTGGTATACCAGCCAAGATCTCTACCTTTGAAACATGTGTAGCTTCAGCCATTGTAAAGAAGCATTGCAAGCCACAGTCACTTGCATCAAGCTGCCAGCACTATTTGTGCCTTCTATGGGAAAACTTGAGCAGGCTGTTTTCAATGTCAGCTTCTTACTATTCACCTCTGT
The DNA here is from genome assembly GCA_029204185.1 of Lerista edwardsae. Classification (NCBI taxonomy): domain Eukaryota; kingdom Metazoa; phylum Chordata; class Lepidosauria; order Squamata; family Scincidae; genus Lerista; species Lerista edwardsae. The sequence continues at coordinate 10,239,301 of JAJKFI010000002.1, read as the reverse complement.
GTCTCCCCCCTCCCCCAGGCAATGTTTCTTTGATACACCTGAATACCAGCATTTCCAAATGTGCCTTTAAGGCATGACTTATAATTAAAGCCTGTCCTTGTAACATCACAGTCCCACGGAAAATAACAGATGTCCCCTGTTTCTATAGAACAAGCTATCATTACAGATCTGTATACCAGTCCTTTGTTTTTCAGATTCTGATCTTGCACACTGCAGGATCCCGACGGTGTCTAGCAGCTTTCAGCTCAGCAGTCTATTAAACCCCCACCAAGTTGACTTGAGTATGAATCATTTTAAGCACCATTATGTTGATATAGTGCAGGGACAAGGCAGAGATTTCATAAAATGTTAATGTTTAAAAAGAAAAGGCAGGCATGGAAGAAGCTTGTCACAATTGAAAATAACAATTACCATCAGCCAAGGGCAGGGAAGGTTCCCACCCAAGAGCCATATTGGAAATGTACAGCACAATCCTACGCGAGCCTGCTGGGAAGGAAGTCTCATGGAATTCCTTGTTCAGCAACCTGTGGCAACGATGTTGTCCTGGAAGACCAAAGGGATTTGGATGAGCGTTTGGTCAGCAGCTGCAATGGTTGGAGGCCTGGGCATTTGCCCACTAGAGCAGACATTTTTAGCCCTGCTTTTAGCTATGGCAAAAGGAAGAGATGGTTAGGCCGCACAGTTTATGGCTAGGGATAGCCAACCTTTCAACTTTAGGGTTCCTGGACTTTTAACAGTTGTGTAGGGCAGAACATTTCAGCAGGTGCAGCTTGTCATCTGCGAGATGACAATCTACAACTGCTGAAATTCCCTCTTCTACACAAACGTCCAGGAGCCGTAAAAATGAAAGGTTGGCCATCCATGGTTTACTGCAAAAACATATGGACAATGCTGAAGGGTCCGCTTGGAAGGGGGTACCTGAGACAGTGTTGCAGTCACAGTGGGAGACAGCATTGGATTCCCTCTCCTTTGCGGACCTGCATGGGGTGCCTTTCCTTGCTCCCCCTGCTAGGGGTGATGGAATGGAGGTTTCAGTTTAGTATTGTGCATGGAGGCCTCCTGGGGCAGAGTCCCTGCAAGGAGAATTCTGGGCATGGGAAGATGTTACCAGGTTTCCATTTGTGTCCATGGTCGGTGCGAAGTGCCTTTTCCCTCTTCTCCCCATCACCAGGATTGGTGTGCGCATGCCCAACGTATACTTGGAATGAGGCCAGAGAGGTCTAGCTCCATGCCGAGAGCTTGATTATCCATGTTGTAGTCTCTCTGGCAGAGGACAAGAAGTCCCCCTCGCCTTCAGAGTCATTCGTGGCTGCAAAAGCAAAGTGGAGGAAATGCTGCCACTTTGCTTTCACGGCCACAAATGACTGTGAAGCAGGAGGAGCTACTTTATAGAGGCATTCAAGACCTGAAAAACTTGCCACCACCCTCCTGGAAACATGACTGGTTGGCTGCACTGCACAGTCGGTATCTGCTGTCTGCTCCATCATGGGGATGTGGGTGGGGCAGGATATGTTAGGAAAGGAGATTTACAGCACAGTCCTATGGATGCCTACTCAGAAGTGACAGCCCAATCCTATCTTTCCCCCACGCCACCCCATGCCCCGGCCGAAGGAGCCGCGCCAACAATGCATATGCTGTGTCAGCAGGGGTGGTGGTGGATCAGGAGGCTTGGGAGGGAACATTATTTCCCCTTCCCCCTCCATAAGCCTCCTGCCAACCAATGGGTCAGACCTGCACCAGCTCTTTAGCAAGTTCACCCCCACCTGCTGCCTCTTTACCCCATTCTTCCTCCCTCCCCACCCAGTTTGCTTTCCACTGGCGGCAGACCTGAATTGGATTGGGCCATTAGTTATGCATCACCAAAGGGGCTACTATAAAATTGCCTCTTTCTGATAACATATTAGGAAAACGTCACGTATTAGGAAACTGTTAGCTAAGCATATGAGTCAATTCTGTGTCGTGTTCTATTAGGTAGGACAAGAAGGGCAATAGCTGCACACGAGAAAGGACAGACACAAATTAGACATTTGAAATAGCCGTTCATAATAAAGGTGTTAGATAATGAATGGAAAATTGAACCAAACTGACCACATTCACCCTATTTCAGGGGTCAGGGAACTTTTTTACCTTTTACCCCAAAATATATTTAGATACGCCGACGTTACCCCGGTTCCCCGACCACTGCTCTAAAGGAAATGAATACGCCAACACAAATAAGGTCCTCCACTATCCTAGCGGCCCCTTCTCCGAGTGTGAGGTAATGGGGGAGGAATGTGCATGCCACTCCTCCGACTTCCCACCGACCTCATGAACACCCCAAGGTGCAATGAAATGAAATTCCTGGGGGTAATGGATGGTCGCACTGCCAAGACACAGCCGGGCATGCATATAGATTCATATGCATGCCCAGCTGTGTCTCGGCAGCGCGACCGTCCATTACCCCCAGGAATGTCATTTTTACCCCATTTGGGGTAATTTACCCCTGTTCCCAGACCACTGCCCTATTTCTATTCATCATGAAATGAAGATGAGTGCATGTGGGTCATTAAAGTTCCATTTATTTTGTGATGAAGCAGGTGGCTTAACTTGCAGAGAAACGTCACTAAGGGCACAATCCTTACCCCAAGCTAGAATTGGCAGGCCAGCTGGCCAGCCCCATATCCAGCCCAGGGTTGAGGTTGGCTGCAGCGCAACCGGGGGCAAAGGGGATTGATTTCCTACCCCCAGGTAACTCGGCAGTGGCCTAAATGGAGCTACTTGGATAGAGCACTACCAAAATTCATGGGGTAAATCCAAGCTGCTTGGATCGGGGCTAATTGGACTGGGGATGGAGGTTAGCAGCTGGCCCAAGTGCCAGATCCTGGCTCCATCCCCCTCTCCAGGCTGGTTTGCGCTGGGCCTCCCCCACCCATCCCCCACCCTTTCACCTCCCTCTGCCAGTTTTGCCTCCCCCTTGTCTTCCCCAACCCCCCGTGCTGGTCAAACTCAGCCGGACTTACCTGGGTGCTGCTGGGTCCAGGTGTTGCAGCACAATGTGCTCCTAAGTCATTACAAACACACATTATAGTGCGTTTGTGATAACACTGGGCTGAAATAAGGGATTTGTGCAGTGGTGTCATCTACTCTCTCGTAAGCCGGAACGCGGGCGGGACTTGAGTGATTGACAGACGGTCGACTCACTTCCGGGTTCTTCGCGCGCCCCGCGCGGCTTTCCCTCGCCTCGGAGGGAGCGCCTGCTCGCCAGGGGGGATGGGTGGGGGGCGCGCCGGGTGCCTGGGCGAGCAGGCGCCCCCTCCGAGGCGAGGGAAAGCCGCGCGGGGCGCGCGAAGAACCCGGAAGTGAGTCGACCGTCTGTCAATCACTCAAGTCCCGCCCGCGTTCCGGCTTACGAGAGAGTAGATGACACCACTGGATTTGTGCCATCCCACTGAGTACTCTAGATTGCGCTCTTAAACTACAATCCTATCCAGATTTACCAGAAAGTAAGTCCTATTGAATTCAGCGAGGCTTACTTCTGAGAAGACACTCCTAGGATTGTGCTGCAACTCCTGTTCGAACAGGGGACATAGAATAAATTAGCCTGATCTATGAGAAGATAGCATCCTAACATTGCTGTATTTCATTGCAATCAAAGAACTAATTTTCATTAGAACCCAGAGGACTGAAAAATTGGTATTTTCTGACTGCTTTTAACAAGCATTGTTGGCATTGGAGTGGTTCAAAAAAACCTCATTTCCATTCTATAGGTCCAAAATTGGGTAGAAATCATATTCATGGCATGATGTAGAAAAGTGCTTGAGATGAACCCCGAAGTTCTTTGGTTCTCTGTTGCAAACTAATTCACTGCACGAAATAACAATCCTTGTACTGGACACAAGGTGGTAGCACATAATAAGTTTTTTTGCCTGTCCAAACTCAAAATATTTCCAAGACCAAACTGAAAGCACTTTTGCCGGGGGTGGGGGGGGGGGGCGGTGGAACGGCTTGGGTAACATTAAACACATGTCTGTGTACAATCTTTAGGAGGTATCTAATGCAAATCTAATGTCCAGCAAAAGCTTCCATTTGTACAATATTCTCTCTGATCTAGTTGGAAAATTGGATTAATTATTGGTAAGGTGACAGAACGAATGCTGAAGCAACTTCTTTGTATATCATGAGATTATTAGATTGAAGAAAGACATGCCGGAACACTGACACCAACTTGCAGCTAGGCAGTATTTGCTACAGAAATACAAAAGTCTGTTTGTCTTGGTCAAAGCTCCATTTCTGGTATGTTTGTTCTATGTTTCTTCTATCAACTATCCAAAAGTTTGAATTTAGGGCAGATGGCTTTACAGAAAATACCATTCCCACCGACTTTTGGAGGCACCAAATAGAGGTTGAAGGGGCTTTTGAACTCCACCCTTTCCTTCATAACTTTGAAACTAGCCTATCTCGGGTTTTCTCTGGATTCCTGTAATTGTTGGGGGATTAGTGTAACCCAAAGATAAGACATAATTATTTTGTGCGTTGACAGTCAGGAAGCTTGACCAGCACCATGGCAATGGCTCAAACCCTTGTCACAAGGAAATGTGTGTCTAGTATTTGTTTTGCTTGCTTGTCTAGTATTTGTTTTGCTGTCCCCGGTCCAAGCCCAGATTGCTGTGGCCTACAGGCTATCTCTATCCCTTTGCTTTTGGGAACAGAGGGGTGAAGATCCGAAGGCATGTGGGAACAAGATGATCTTTGGTCACAAAACTCATGCTAAGGAATTATCACTATACAGTCAAGTTAGTGGGCTTTTTAAAATTAACATGGGAGAAGTTCTTGCTCCAGACACGTTCCCTTGGGGAACTAAAATCTAATAGGTTTTAATTGAGCAGGGCTTCCTCCACAGGGCACCACTATTGCTATTGCACCTCCCAAGGACATCAATCCAAGCAATGTTATTATTTAGCTTCAGGCATGTTTTATGTTTATCAGGAGGTACTCTAATTTTATAATGTAATGGTTGATGGAAATATTTCTCGAGCCACTTTCTTTCTTGGTACATTTTTAAATTTTCATTCTTTATCATCATCATTGCTAGTTTGATTATACAGTGGCTGGGGGGTCTAATTGTTGTTTACACACAAAAGATTAATGCATTTGAAAAATAATAATTATACTGACATCATTTGTATTATCCCTAACAAAAAAAACCCACCCATGCAATTCAATTCCATTTCTAGTAATAGCTCTTCCTGATAAGAACTCATGTAACGATTACCTGTGCCAAGAGGATTGGCATTCTTGCAGTGAATCAGCCACATCTAGGTTTCAATAACTCACTCTGTGTTGGTGCCATGAATTTTCCTGCGTCCAGTCCACCTCAGTAGCAATCGCTGGAGTAACTGGGCCCTCATTGTACAATGTGGGTCCTCCTATCCAACTTCCATGTGCTGATGCAGCTGCAGTGCAGCCCCAAGATAAATGAAGAAATGTTTCCTTACCTTTAAGAGGCGTTCATGACTGTTTCCCCCCTCCCATCACAGAATGTAGCACATAGCCCATTGGGATGGCTACAACAGGGCTGGAAAATTGGATAGGATTTGGCCCCAAGTCAGTGAGAAGTACTGATTCTCATGACAAAGGTTATGTCTGGACCAGCTTCAAGTACAGGCGTGCCCCAGTATCCACTGATTCGGTATCCACAATTTGGTATACCATGGATACTGGGACTCCTATTCAAAAGATTGTTGTTGTTGTTCAGTCGCTAAGTCGTGTCCGACTCTTCGCAACCCCATGGACCACAGCACGCCAGGCCTCCCTGTCCTCCACTAGTTTCCGGAGTTCGCCCAATTTCATGTTCATCGCTTCGGTGACACTAGGAAAACATTAAACAAATCTATTTTTTTAACCTTGCTGCAGCAAAACCACTGATGGTCCTCTGTCTTTAAAAAGGTGTCCCCAGTATCCACGGTTTCAGGTATCCACAGTGGGGTCCGGAACAGAACCCCAGCAGATACCGGGGCATGCCTGTACTTGGAGGATCAGAGCTGGATAGACCCCTCCATCATCATGTCTAGAGAAGACCATGAGGGGCAGTGCGATCTGCAAAGCACTATCAACCTACTTCTAGCCTTTTACTTCACATCTGCTCTCCAAGAACTAGCACTTGTCCACATTTACTTCTACAAATGATATGGATGTCTTTGTGTATCTTTTTTATTACACTTCCCATTCTTGAGCCTCTAAGCAAGTCACGGAGGAAGAAGGTCTTTCATAGTATGGGTATACTGATGGGTATACTTCTCTGACGGTAAATCTTGCTACCAAGTGGTAATTTTCTTGCTAATGGTAAGTCAGCAATGGTAGAAGAGAGAATATAAATAAAATGAAAATAAATAGAAGACTTCATTATTTCTTTATGAGATGTGTAATGTAGTGGGACGGAACAATTAGTTTTCAGTTTAGCCCTCAGGGATAAATTCATGAACTATGGTGCAACTCGATGCATTTTGACTCATAAGTACACCCCATTGAGGTTGATGGGCCTCAGTAGCGCCACCTTCATGGTGTCCCGGGGCCAGCGGTCATCCCAATATTGCCTGGGTGTGGCTGTGCCCCACCAATATCTGGCCCTCCGCGCCCCCCTGCAAAGTGCGTAGCTGGCCATGAGCATGCGCAGTAGTTGCTACGCGAGGCAACCACTGAGCATGCTCGGGCTCTCAGGGATCACGAGCATGTGCACTGGTCACCTCATGTTGCGACCACTGAGCATGCTGACCCCAGAATCAGTGAGAGCCAATGGGATGTGGGTGCATCCCAATGGTTCCTCCCCTCCGGCACCCTGATTGGCCGGCTGGCCGCAGCAACCCTTCCCAAGGCCAGGGTGTGCGACGGCAGTGGCGACCGCGCACCCCAGCCTTGGGAGAGGCAGCTGTCAGGCCACAGCAGCTGTCCGAGCCCGGGACAGGCGATCGCTGCGGCGAACGCCCACTCTGAGCTTCAGAGAAGCCACTGTCAGGCCGCAGCAGCCGCTTCCAAACTCAGGAGAGGCAGCTGTCGGGCCAGCAGACCCCTTCCTGAGGCCTCGGGAGATGATAGAGGACGTGGTCACGTCAGGGGGCATGACCACATCAACATCGGGGCGTGGCCATGCCCCCCCCAAAGTTAGGAGGAAGTCGGCGCCACTGAAGGGCCTTGTCTCCAGATATATGTGTATAGGATATATGTGTATAGCTTTGATGTCTGGTGGTAATCTTAAAGCATAAAGTATTTCAGGAATGTGGACCTTTGGTATTTTTTTTTCCTTTTGGGCAGCATGTGATGGAATGTTTTAACTGTGCCTGCCTAGCAACAAGATCTTCATGTGAAAGCTAAAATTGATCTTCCCAATCTGCTTGCATTAGGCAGCTGCATGCTTTAGTAGTCTACATTCGTTTTCATTTTTGGAATCAATATATTCTTGAAAGCTGGGCACCCACCTCCTTTATTCTTAACAACATTTGTGAATGTCAGTGTATGCAACCCAACTGGGCCAAACTATTGCCTTATATTAGCTCTGGCTTTGGGGACACAAGACTCTCATGCAAGGAGGGGTTTGGGTACTCTTGAGACATCTGTTGCTGCTGGAAAACACATGGAAAGAATTCCTCCTGGATGCTCTCTCTCTCTCTCTCTCTCTCTCTCTCTCTCTCTCTCTGTGTGTGTGTGTGTGTGTGTGTGTGAGAGAGAGAGAGAGAGAGAGAGAGAGAGAGAGATGCTTCTGTCCTATTTATCAAGAACGCTTTAAAATTTTAAACCCTCTAGATTAGGGGACAACAGGACAGAGGCATACCTAGAGGGGGTCACAGCACTGACACTCCCCCGCCTCTTCGGAGCCATTCCCAGCAGCTGGAGCAAAATGGAGGCTGCAATGGCTATGAAGAGGGGGCGTGGCTGCTTGCAAAACCTAGTGCTGTGTTCCACCTCTAGGTATGCCTCTGCAGCAGTGAACCTGTCATCAGCCTCAGCTTTCTTCATTCTCTTCCAGCCGAATCCTATACATGTGTACACACAAGTAAGTGCAACTAAATTCAATGGGACATACTTCCAAGTATGTGTACATAGGAGAACAGCCTTACTCTGTATCTATCAGTACAGGAGCCAAGTCGATCTTCGTCTGTCCCACCCCACCCCACAGCAGACTTCACTCAGGGTGCAATCCTAAACTGAGTTAGGGCAGCATAAGCTAAGGCAGCAACGTTTGGCCGGCACAAGGGCCACCATAAATTATGTTTGGACCACTCTAGGTGTCAGAGAGGCCAGCACACAGACATGAGCCATCCTCCCTGACTCTGAGAGTAGTCCAAAAATGCTTTATAGTGGCCCTTGCGCTGGCCAAACTTTGCTGGCTTAGTTTATGCTGGCCTCACTCCAGTTTAGGATTGCGCTCTCAATGTCTGCTTATCTGTCTGCTAGTTTAGATGAAAAGGTAGCTAACAGGGAAATTAACTTGATTGCGGCTTATAAATGCATGTTGTGAAGCAATTTCACAGACAACAGTTTTTCTCCCTCTCTCATGACACTAGAACTAGGGGGTCATCCAATGAAACTGATTAGCAGAAGATTTAGAGTGGTCCACAGGACGTTCTTCACAAAGCATATACTTAATCGGTGGAAGTTGCTGCCACGTGATGCAGTTGAAATGAATTTAAAAGGAAATTAGGCAAATCCTTGCAGGACAAGTCGTATCAATGGCATCTCGTTATGAGGAATAAGGCTGCTTTCAGCATCAGAGGTAGTAGTAAGTAACAGAATAATACTAGTTGCAAAAGGTGATTATGCCTTACAGCTCAATCCTATGCAGGTCTACTCAGAAATAAGTCTCATGGTGTTCAATGGGGCCTACTCCTAGGAAACTGTGCCTAGGATTGTAGCTTTAGGGCACAATCGTAACCTGCACAGGTACAACCAGACTTCAGTGGCCTGCACGGCCACTGCAGTATCCAACGCAAGCTAGGATCAGGCTGGAAGTCACCGTGGGGTAAGAGGATTTTTTCCCCTTCCCCTTGTCATATCCCAGCCTGCCCTAGGAGGCTGCTCAGATCGGCACCAGCAAATCTAAGCAGCCTGGGTCAAGCTCTGAGGCCTGGGAGTGGGGGTTAGAATACGGGGTGTGCTGCTGATCCTGCCCCCTTCCCAGGCCTGATCCTTCCCCTGTCCAGAAACACCCCTGGAACCAGTCACAGATCTAGGGGGGCAAGGGGGGCACGAGCCCTGGGCGCCATCTTGGGTGAGGGCACCGTAACCATGGCGTGCCCTGCCCCCAAAATGGCGCCCGTGGCCACACAGGCCCTGCACCGCGTTCTCCTCGCTCCGGCTGGCCTTAAAGAGCCAGCCGGAGCGAGGAGAACGTGCTGCTGCCCGGCACCCCTTCCCGCTTCTTAAGGCGGGGGCGGGGCGCTGGGTGGCGCCGCATTCTGTTCGCTCCCGCCAGCCCTTAAAAGGCCGGCAGGAGCGAACAAAACACGCTTCTTAGAGGGGGTGCGACGTCATGACGTCACGATGTCGTGACGTCACGATGTGCGTGCCCCTGGGGCACATTTTCATTGGGCGCCATGGGCGCCATTTCTAGCAGATCTGCCCCTGCCTGGAACCCACTGCTCCCTTCTACCTCCGTTCAGAGCAAACCTGCCTCAGCCAGCACAGGGCACACTTGATAGCTGGCTCAAGGGGCCTGTGCCGGCTCAAGTCATGGTTTGGCTCTACCACTTGTGGGCTTCCCAGAGGCATCTGGCTGGCCACTGTGCTTAACTAGATGTGCTTCTCACCTGGTTCATAGGACTCTTATTCAATCACATACATCAGAAAAACCAGGGACACTGAACCTGAACTATTCCTCCCCTCACAGGGAAAAAGATGAACACATCAAGATGGATTCCAGGGACCAGAACTGGCAGGTCAGCAGAATAGTTTTCTTTTTCTCACATATAGGCATGTGAGACCTCTCTGTAGTTACAGACCTCTCTGTGGATACCTGAAACCGTGGATACTGGTGACGCCTTTTTAAAGATAGTTGAACATCAGTAGTTTTGAAGCAATAAGGTAAAAAAAAATTTGTTCCCCTATCTCTTTAATAGATGTCCCGGTATCCATGGTATCTGTGGATAACTGAAACCATGGATACCAAATCAGTGGCTACTGGGGCACACCTGTAGTTCTAGTGGACTCACTAGGGAATTTGAGCCAGGCAAAACTAGAGTAGTGGTCTCCAAACCATGGACTGCTGTGCACAGAGAAAGCCGTCCCCGTTCCGACTAGCACTGTGAGTTCCAAACCTACCTGCCTCTGTGAGTTCCAAACCTACAGGGAAGGAGAAGAATTCCAGAATCTGAGGCTGCTTCTCCTGGGCAGTTGCATCTATTGTCCCTCACCCCAGCAGTAGTGATGTCATGCAGGGGGTACGTGGGGGTACGCGAGTACCGGTTTCTAGGATTACAGCTGGCCCTGCCCATTCGCCCGCCCACTCGTTGACTCCGCCCTCTGCAACGTTTGAATTTCCTGCATGTTCTCAGAGCCAGGCAGGCAGGCAGGCAGCGAGTGGAGCCTTTCCTTTCCTTGCCACTGAAAAATGAGTTGCTCTGGGGTTTTAACATGATGCCAGGCCTCCTTAACATGTTCTGGGGGTGCTGTGGAATACTGTTGCAACTGTTGGGTCAGTTTAAAATCATCTGAGGCCTCAAAAAGGGCTTTTTTCATGACACTTCCTGCCACGACCTCACTTCTGGCTTATGACATCACTTCTGGTGGGCGGGTCCCGACACGTGCCAATCAAAAGTGAGTACCTGTTCTTAAATCATTTAGATGACACCACTGCCCAGCAGGCTGATCATCCAGGTTTACAGGTAGATGCGCCTGCCCAGAGCATCTGTCTGGGCAGTGGGAGTGCCAGGAGAAGCAGCCATGCATCAGAACTCACAGGGTTGCTCACAGTAGGGATGGCATTCCCCAGACACTGGATCTGGCCCATGGGCCAGAATTTGGAGAGGTATGTATTAAAATCACAAAACTAAGAGAAAAAGCTAGAAACTGAATTGTTAAAATAATACCTCATATTTCTTGCCCTGATCCAGAGATTCTCATTTGCAGTTGCAGGACCTATAATATCTGTCAAAATCTTCTCACATCCACACACCCAAAAGATGAATGGCTGATGGTAGATTGCGGGAGCATCAGAACTTGGAATAAGTTTCGAGGGGGAAGGAGAAGAATTCCAGAAGTAGTAGGAACAAAAGTCTGGATATCCAGCTGTGAACTCGTGATTGCTTGTATCTGGTGGGGAGTTTGAACTTACCATGAAAGATGATTCATTTGCTTCTGTTTTGTCTGCGTGTAATAAAGGCTCCCACTGCAGTTTATGCGCTGCGCCTGATTCCCTGTTGCTTTCTTTCACTGGTTGCTCTTCCTGTACTAGAGATAGCTATCCTGCAACTACAATGCTGGGAGTGAGTTGAAATTGAGGCTGCAACAGTCAGTTGCAAGAAACAAACCAAGTGCTTGTTTGGCAGTAAGTCTGACCTTGGCATCAGCAGGGAATCTGTTCCCAGACACCACCCCTCGTGGATACTGAAACCCACTGGTAATTGAAAACCCTGGGCTGCGAACCCATAGCAACCATAGGGGCTCAAAATGCAACCAGTGGGGTTTTTCTTTGTGAAAACTGCCTTTTGGGTGTTAACAACCACCTTTTGGCAGTTAAAATATTTGAATAAAAGCATGAAATGCCACATTTTGGTTTTTAAAATATTTTCCAGACATTAAAATAGACTACTTTTCCATTTAGAAATAATACTGTGGCTGCATCTGCCGACACTACATTGCCTGTGTCATCTACCTGGTACACTTTTAAAGCATTTAAAATTAATAAAAATGAGAACTTGGATTGAGAATGTAGAATTAAAACATATAATGCCGCCATTTGCTATTTTAATCAAGAAATTTTGGAAAAAATATCCCCAAACACAAACGCTCCTATCTATGGGCCTCAGAAAGGTTCTGGTCACGTCTGAGAGGTTCTTAATGGTCCTCACTCATGGATGCCAAATCTGTATACCTTTATGAAACTAATGCAGGTGCTGCAACGATCAGGGTAGAAGGAGAGTGACATAAAACTGGCTCAGGATGCAATCCTAACCAACTTTACAGCACTGACATAGTTGCATCAATGGGGCATGTGCTGCATCCTGCACCTGTGGGGTAGTCACAAAGGCCTCCTCAAGGTCCTTACCTGTCCTTACCTCAGAGCTGCATTGCCCTTACCCCAGTGCTGGAAGGTTGGTTAGGATTGTGTCTTCAGTAAGAAATAAAATGGAGCACACAGCCTATATTTACAAATTTATTTGGATTTGCTTCATCAAATGTGGCTGCATTACCACAGAATCCACGCTGGGATCCGTTTCTGTAGCAACAGATACTGCTTTTATTTACAACCAAACAAACACAGCAATGGGGAGGGGGAACCCTCAGGAAAATTCATTGGTGCTTGCTCATCAGACCAGAAGGTTGCCTCTCAACTTGGAGAGACGCAGCAAAACTGGAGAAACGCTAAAATTACTCCCACTGAAATCAATGGAAATACAGCTACTCCTTAACTCGTCCCTCCCCTGCCATGCTGAAGGAAAGTATTCTGACCAATCCTGAAACCATTCCTTTTACATTAAGCCAGGGATGTCAAACTTGTTTCATATAGTGGGTTGAATAGCATTCATGGTGCCTGCTGGGGGGGCTGGAAGTGACATCATTAAGCAGGAAGTGATGTATTAAGCAGCTGTCAAACAAGCACTTTGCTCTCACATAGAAACTCATTAGATGCAAATGATGGAAGGAAAAAATGTGCCAATCTTGATAGTAATTTCAAGATATGAGAAAGTCCAATTATTATGTGGGTTGTCCTTTCAGCAGCACTGCTTCTGCTGAGGCATCACTTCACAGCCTAGCAGCTGAGAGATGCTCTGAGAATTGACACCTCAGTTGAAGTGGTGCTGCTGAAAGGGTGGCTCCTTAATAGGGCTCTCCCAGCACCTTGGCAGCATCACTCTCTATTGCCCCCCACCCCATGTGCCCCTTTCCCCATAGCGTTCCTTGCTATGCCTTCTGAGGCCTCTTCCATCTCTCCCTCCCAGAGTCTTGGCAGAAGTGTTGCTTCTGAAAGGGCAGTTCTGAGAGAGCCCAATTATAGCATGGGGTAGATAAAGAGTTCCAAGGGGGGCATAGCCAGCCCACACTTTGACACCCTCCTCTAATCGAGTGGATCCCAAACTGTGTGCCATGGCAAACTCACAGGGGTGCCATGGGATGTCCCTGGCAGCCTCTTCTTTCCAGCCCTCCTGAGAGCAGCCATCTTGGGTCACATGAGATCACATGCTATCCTAGGTAGTGATGCCTGTGAGAGCCAGGAAGAAGAGACTACCAGAAAAGAAGAACTCCATGACCGTGGTAAGTTTGGGCACTTGCTGTTCTAAGCGTGTAACTCCCAGCCAGGGAACATACATTTGATATAACCAGATGCATGGCACAAGGCTACATCACTCAGTCCTCATGTCTAGAGAACTTACAAGGGGAACCTTTGTTGATGGGAACTGAATGCCTACTTTACACAAGAAAGCCAAAACATAGGAAGACAGAATAGTTTTTTCAGCCTTCTTTATAGGAATACAGGGACCAATACCCAAGAGGCCCCTCAACTCCGCTGGGCCTTCAAAGATAAGGCATCTCTTAATTTAAGCAAGAACTTGGGCTCCTCAGAGGGGGAAGACCAAGTCTTAAAGTAGAACTCCTGTACCAAGCGCCATCATTTCCCAAATTACCCAATGAAAGAAATGTGTGTGCAGAGTATTTTGATACCCCCCCCCCCGTCACAGAATGTCTCAGAGACTCTGAAGACCCACTGTAGACCTTCCCCTTTGGCTAGAATGTTGCCATGTTGAGGTTCTCTTGATGTTCTTTTCCACCTGAAGCTGTTGCCGCTGTGGGGTACACCCAAGCTGGCTTTGCACAGTGGGGGCTGCACTTCTACCTCCCAGGAATGGGGTGAAACCAATTTATTTTTCACATTTTAATCCCACCCATCCTCCAAGGAGCTCAGGGTGGTGTACACGGTTCCTTCCCTCCTTTGTGATTTTCCTGTTCCCCGTGGCAGTACTTGCCACTAAAACACCTGGCAGCCCTTCTAAGAACTTCTTATGGGAGCTTGTTGCCTGATAAACCTTTTTCGTTGTGTTAAAGGGTGAAACGTGTGTGTAACAAATGTGTATGTGGCAATGGGTGCCGCCCAGAACAGAGCAGCCCAGGCTGGTATTTTGACAAAGCAGGCCTCAGATCCCACAAGCCTCGAGGAAGGCCACAATTTTAATTGTCAGAGAAGTCACTCAATCAGAAGTCCCTCAATCAGGCTGGCTTGGGAGCAGCCTCGCCTGACTTTTAGAAAATTCAGTAGGCAGCCTTATCCTGCTTGCACAGCATATTTGGACTCTGTGAACAAAGACTTATAGGAGCTTCCTGACTTGGAGTAAAACAAATGCTGCAATCTAATCCACACTTACCTGAGAGTAAGTGACTCAGAGGACTTACTGACTCTAGAGGACTGGCCACTGACTCTAGAGGACTTACTTATGAGTAATGTATAGTCCTGGGTTCAAAGTCATAAATGACACAAAAGAAGGTTCTCTATAACTGTCCTCCCTAACTCTGGAGTCAAATTCAACCTATTCCAGTGACTGGTCTGTAGAGGTTGTCACAAGTTATTTGTTGCACTCTTGCCAAGGTACAAAATACCAGCCCCCAAGAACTAGGAAGAAGCAATCAAGGGTGATCAGGACACACAGGAAGGTTCCTTGAGGAGCTCACCCTACAAAATATCCCATTAAAATCTATGGAAACAAAATATACAAACAGCTGGGCCACAGAAGCCCATGTGCCTTTCCTCTTCATTCTTCCTTTTGCTGCCTTGCAGTTGCTTTTGTTGACCTGCCAGTGCTGTGTCCAGCCACCTCCATTCCAGCTGCAACCCAAGAACCACCAGGCCAGACCAGGCCAACGCCCAGGATCAGTAACAAGCCACTCCCTTTTTCTTTCCAATCTTCTTGCTGGCTTCCCTCCTCAAATGCAACAAGGCTGCTGTGCCAGAACAGGCTAGACAGCTATTCTTTGGGAACTACCTTAACACGCACTCCCTTCTCCCAAGAAAGTAGGGGTGGGTTTTGGGCCCTGCTGTCCACCTTGGAAAGCTGTGTCTACCACCAGGCTTGCTTCAAAGCCTGTTTACTCTCTTTTGTGCCTGCTGTCAACCCACATGCAGTGATGTCATCTGGTAATGAAGAACGGGAACGCTGGGTGGGACTTACGTGTGATTAGCTGCCCATCCGTTCCGCAGCTGCCCTGGCCTCGGCGGGGCGCCTGCTCGCCGGGGGGGGGCACGCCAGGTGCCTGGGTGAGCAGCGGTGGGGCACGCCAACCAGGGGCAGCCCCTCCGAGGCCAGGGCAGCAGCAGAATGGAACGGACGGGCTGCCAATCACGTGTACGTCCTGCCCAGAGTTCCCGTTCTTCATTACCAGATGACATCACTGCCCACATAACATGATTGCTTGCTCTGGGCATTCTAGCCCCACCATCTCTGTACTGCAGCACACACAAATCAGCAGAGAAGAGCAGAGTAACCTTGGTCCTTGGCGAAGCTTTACTATCACTCCACAAAGCTCCCCTCTCTTTCCTTGTCTTGTGGACATCAATTTACAACACACTATCATTTGTTCTTTTTTGCCTTTGTGATTGTGTGTAATGGGAGTTTATTTTTAATCTACTTCTAAACAGGTTGAGTAGAAACCTGGGACTAGCCACAGGTTAGTCACCCATAAGTCGCACATCAGATAAACATTCCTAACCAGTACTGCAGCTGCTCAGAAGGGGCTTGCCATGGGCAGCCCAGTTATTTGAGGAGCTGCAGTACTGGTTAGGAATGTTTATCTGATGTGCGACTCACTCCCCCAGCACAAGAGACTAAGGTGACTTCATGTTCCACTCCTCAACTATAACTCTGCTTAGGCTAAAAAGGTAAAGGTTTCCCCACAACTGAATGGTCTAGTCATGACCCACTGTAGGGGGAGGTGCTCATCTCCATTTCAAAGCCTGTAGAGCCGGCGTTTTGTCCAAGGACAAGCTTCCATGGTCATGTGGCCGGCCTGACTCTACGCCATAGCGCACAGAACGCTGTTACCTTCCCACTGAAGTGGTCCCTATTTATCTACTTGCATTTAGGTGCTTTCAAACTGCTAGGTTGGCAGGAGCTGGGACAAGCTATGGGAGCTCACTCCGTCGCACAGTCTTGAACTCCCAACCTTCCAGTCGGAAAGCCCAGCAGCAGCGGTTTAACCCACTGCGCCACCATGTCCCTACAGAGAACTAAATTCAGTGTTTGGTGTAGCAAGGGTCATCTCAATTGGGCCATAGCATTACCCTGCCTCTTATTTCATCAGTATATATCATTTAGGAACTTACCATCAGGGTTTTAGGCTGTTTCACTTTAACAGGATCACTTTATCTTGCCATTTCTATAAGTGCTGAACTAAAGACTATTTGTTAGAAACACCTGGTGTCTTTGGTGTGAGCCATGATAACAATAGGAACAGTATTTCAAGAAACTGAACTGCAGCTTTCTCTTATTGTTCTATGTAATGGTAAACCTATTCTAATTCAATGCCCTTCTTGTGTTAAGGTTTAATATTGGCTCTAATGATGGGCTTCATTCATGCTGCAGATGATTAGAGTAATTTAGTGGGGGAGACGTGGGGTAGTTTAGGTCCAAGGAAATTGGGGAGAGGATTTTTAACACTTCTCACCCTGGTTTGACTTGAGTTTTTATGGTCATTTGCCCTGGGAGGAAAGCTCCCATTGGCTGGGGCAATTAACTGTGAGGGAGCCCAATCCAATGAACAATGGAGGGAACAATGGCAAGGGCTGAAGTTCCCTCCTCCAACTACAGCCCCAATTTGGATTTGCATTTAGGGGGAAAACACCCAAGAATGTAACCTGTAGCTTGGTATTTAGATGATTTCTCTTACCTCTCCTTCCTCTCTAATTGAACATTTGCATGTAGGTCATTCTTGAGAAACAATCTTCTCTCAATGCCTGTAAAAATTAAATGCTTTAAATTTTGCTTAGTACCTATTCTTAACACACTTTAATGAAGTGGTTCTTAGACTTTTTAGCCCACTTAGACTGGGACCTACTTTTCAGAATTATAATCTGTCCGGGACCTACTGGAAGTGATGGAATTGCCAGAAGTGCCATCACTATGATGCCAGCACCTGCTGCTTTCCTGATAATGCCCGAATAAATTGGGTTATTTCTCAGTCATTTTCCATTAGCAAAATGAATTGGAAAGAAAAAAGCCTATTTTCAACCTTCAAAAAAGAAAAAACTTTACACGAGCAAAATAATCACATAGCCCTGCCCCTTTCCAGTGTCCCATATTTTCAATGATGGCTGTGCTAGATGCTCTGTGACGCATCTGAAATTGGCTTGCAACCAACCAAATGGGTCCCAAACCACAGTTTGAGGGTGCAATCCTAAACAGCGCCAGGCTGGTGAAGCCAACGGGCCAGCGCCAAAACCTACACTGTTTAGGAGGCTGGAGCCTCTGCATGGCAAGCAAGTGTACGCTCCTTATTGTAGGGGAGCTCCAGCCTCCCCTATGTGCTCCTTGGATCTGCACCTACTAAAGAGTGGGCACAGATCCAAGGAGACCACGTGGCTCGAATCAGGGTCTCGCGGCCTTGCTTAGGATGTGGCCGTACAGCCTGCCCACGTCCTGCCCCCACCTCCCGCCTACCAACCTCCGTGCCACTTCAGCACAGAGCCTCCCTCACGCCGACTGGCTTCAGTTGGCACGAGGGAGGCTCTCCGTCAGTGCTCTGAAGCCAACGCTACGAGTAGCATCGGCTTCAGAGCTTTAGCGCTGAAGTGGGGGTGTTGCTTGGCGCCCCCACGTCAGCACTACATGCCTTTTACGATTGTGCTGCCCGAAACATTGCCCTAATGTATAACAAGTAATTTGGTTTTGCTTTTCTGTATCAAGACACACAGAGGAGACAGTCTTAATGCATTTATTATGAGTGAAGAGATTCTTTACTATAAAGAGTTTTTGTTGGAACAAAAAGCAGAATTTTGGATTAAAATCAATGAACTTTTAATGGTTAAAAGCTGTTTTGTATAGTTCAAAAGAATACATTATTTTTAAAAAATGAAAATGACTGCATTTTTATGTGACTAGTGCTAGTTTCTGTACTGCAATTGCTTTAAAAAGATTATATTTCAAAACCATAGTCAGAGAACGCATGATAGCCTTCGTACAAAGCAATCTGCACGCTGTTTTTTTTTGCTGAGAGCAAAAGGTTGCAAGGATTGATAATCATGGAGCTTTGTGTTCTTCTATGACAAATCTGATATCGGTTCTTGACATTGTATGCTAACTGGAGGGAAAGGTTTAATTGCATTAGACTGTCTTGGCCTCAGAGTGGGTAAAATAAAATGGCTTGAAGCTGGAAACAGAATTTATTTTAAAAAATGTTTTCTGTATGCACTGCATTTGTGGCACTGAATTGACACGTTAGGGTTTTTTCCATAAAAAAGCATCATCAGAAAGAACTTGAGCCAGTTTTGTGTTAAAAGGTCGATAGAAATCTCGCAGAATTTCTTTTGTGAAAGGTAACATAGGACCTAGATTGCGATCCTCAGGCCTTCTAGTGTTTGATGCAGGGCTCTTGGTAATTAGGGCTTCTTGTTTTTCACTCAGGGCACCTGTGGAAGACGAACAAACAACATGCATGTATAATTTTTGTTATAAATATTCTCAAATATTTCCTAGTTAAGCAATACAAAGTGTCTAACAACACTATCATTGACATGTGTACTCAGAAGTGAGTCTCACTATGTTCAATGAGACTGACTGTCAGGGAAGAGTGTATGGGACTTCAGTCTAGGAGTGACTTGGGACATCACAGCTCATGGGTGGACAGAAAACATGGCTGACTTGGGCTTCCTTCTGAAATAGAACCCACACCTTCCCCCTGCCCCGCAATTTGATGCACAAGCTCCAGATATAGACAGGTTGGGTGTTGGGCGTGAAGCACTGTTCAGGGTATTATGGATTGGTGAATAAAATAAAATTAAAAGTTGCCTTTTTGTTGTAGAAGAATAAAAGTCTAAATTTTAGTAACTTCAAGAAATTTAACAGTCCTCTCTGGGGCTTGGAAAATTATTCCAATCTTCATTGGGGCTGGCCTGCATGATGCAGGTATTGAAATAGGCTCTGCTGCATCATGCAGGCAGGCTGGGGTTCAGGCAGCAGTGGAAAGGTAAGGGAAAGCATTTGTATGTACCTACTCTGCCACTCTGTGGGCTCCAAGAAGCTGATGCAGGTCGACACCAGCTATTTTGCTAGCATAAATCCAGTAGGCTCAGGGGGTGCATTGGGCCCCTGGGCAGGCATGACCCCCGCCCTGCCCCAGTCCTCCTCCAAACGTCCCCCTTATCGACTGACTTGCTGTGGTGGAGGTTTGGCAGCCCACTGCTGCTGGCGCAAGGCTCCAACAGTGCTATCGGTAGAAAGCTGCCCGCCATTAGAGTGCTTCATGTGATGGCCTTATGCTGCCAGACTATGCGATCCATCACTATAAGGCCCTGGTAGGACTGCAAGTCTGATAAGTTCAGTTCAACTATATGGTGAGTGCTAATACAGTCGAGTTAAATAAAAGACCAACCAATTATATGCTTCTTACACATGCCCAAGAGGCGCAAAAAAAAAAAAAAACCACCAATAAGCCAATCGGCTTGGAGAGCCACGTAACAAAGTTCCTGCAAGCCACTGATGAAAGCCACTAATTCATAATTACTTCCAGGTTGCATGTCTCCATTTCTGAAGTTGACTAGGCCACTAGGTGGCAACGACAGGATTGGCTTGAACGCAAAGTTGAGAGCTATGGAAATGTGTCAAATTCCAACTCATTCTCAAAATGCTCATGTGAAATTGCTCTCCCCCTTTTTTTCTGCCCTCTGCCTCCTTATAGCACTGTGGTTCCCCATACTCAGGAGCCTGCGGACCACTGAAACAAAAACTGGAATCAGCGTGGACCACGCGCAACTCCCCTGCACACAAAAATACATTAAATTTGTAATAATTAAAGAAGATTTATTAGAGATTTATTGTTTATAGAGAATATTTGTGAGTTGCTGGTTTTGTTGCCGGCTGTGGCTGCAGGCGGTCCATTCTCCAGTGGTCCATGGAAGTATCTCTTGAGTGAGGGCCCTCCCGCAGACCGCCTACAGCTGCAGCCAGCACTTCAGCTGCAGGGAGTCCATTTTCCACCTCTCTGGTGGCCTGTGGAGGAGCACGTGCTTGGCAAGACGCTGGAAGTGATTGAAGGCGAACTTTTTTTCTGATACCTTGTGGTCCACTTCTCAGAGTCTCATGGACCACCTGTGGTCTGCAGACCATGAGTTGGGAACTAATGTTATTGCCAAACATTGTTTGATACCATTATAGAATGAGAAATGGAGGGCAAGCTTTAGAAAATATATGGCAATTTTATAGGCAACTGATATGCTTAATTCAAAAGAGCTAGAAACAGGCCTACCTAAGTCAAGAAACTCAAACACCATGTGCATAGTAAACTTGACGTTGAATGCATGATCTTCCAAGCGGAGAACTAGTAGTTGATCTTTTTTAAAAACTGTCAGCCAGTCCTGGAGAAAAACAACATATAAACCAACCTGGAGCCTTACCTACAAGAAAGGAAAAAGCAAACAAAAAATCAGGTTTTGTAACATCTGTAAAATAAACTAACAAAACATAGTAAGTGTTGATTATATGATTTGTATGCATTCTTATCAACTTCACTGAAGTTGTTCTTCAGGCTGAAAGCAACTGAAAACATTGCCCTCCACAATGCTTGCAGCGCTACCTTTCTTCTGTATGTTACCTCAATGACACCTTAGAAGAGGGATGTCATAAGCTTGTACTGCCTTGGCATTGTTTCTAATTGCCTCTTTTTAGGAGTGAGGCACCACAGTGAAATTTTCAGTGATAGCAGCTTCTTGGGTTTACTTTGTTCGTAAACCGTAATGCTAGCTAAAAGCATTCTCCTTGCTCCTCCACGACTGCTGGTTGCTATTGCAGTTAACAGTGACCAAAGAAACAAAACTGCAGAATAAAGGCATTTATATGGATTAAGGTCCAGATTCTATCGGGCATAACACGGATGGTACACTCGTACCACTCGCGTCACTGTCACACAAGGTGCCGTAAAGTGCTTCCAACCTTGGCGATAAGTCCTTAGGGAGCACTGGTCATTGGCGAGTGGCAAGTTCTCCGTTCGTTGGCATTGCGGCAGTTCAGAGCAGAGCAGGGGGGGAGTACGCGGTCACACAATGTAGGATTGGGCTCTATTAGTGGTTATGCAACCCCCTTCTCTTTGGCCTGGTTTTCCCTGGCGATAAAGCTATAAGTGAGGACTCAATTGTCAAGGAGAGGAAAAAATCCTTTTTTTTTATTTTGAAAGAGCCCAGCTTACGCTTGTTTTTTTTTCCTCTCTTGTTCAGGTGCATGGGAATAATGATACACTGAATTTAGTAAAATGTCAAGACGAATTAGACTAGCAAGGCAGCAAATCAAAATGGCTAAAATTTAGCAATCACTATATTGCTACTGGTTCCTTAACTTTAGCAAACTCCATTGATTTCCAGGTGGTCATCCTTTTAGCTGACCTCAGTCTTCGATCTATTCTCTTATCAAATGAAGGAAATGTTCAGCAAATACAGTAGTGAAGAGACATCCACAGTCAAATTCTGCCCAAATATTTTGCATCCGCTTTTTTACTGGCTCTAGTTCTTCTGGCCTCTTTATTCAGAATACACCCTATTATGGAGTATCAGTAATGTTTAAGGGAGTTCTAGCCAACTTTCCTTTTTTTGGCTGCCAGCAATCTCCCTTTTTAGCTCTATGATTTCAACATCCATTGGATCAGCTTGGCTATTTCTCTACTCTTACATCAAATGATTTATGATCAGTTTTTATGTTGCTTACAAATATGTTTATACAACTTTACCCTCAGAATCTGCAATCAGGACTCCGAGCCCAGCTGTTCTATCATAGATTGGTCTCCATCTTTCCTCCAGCATTAATCTTAATTCCTACACCCAATTGATTGCTCCTTCTTATAAACACCCCAATAAGAAAGCCACCTCTACACAGAAAACTAGATGTCAAGGAGGAGGTTTTTAGGCTAGACTTCTTCATGCTAGTTTTTCATATGGAAGAGCATTTAATTATGGGAGCCTTCAAAAGGGATCTGAAGCAGAGTAGCCCAGATGCAGGTTTACTGCCTCAGTGAGTTGTACGGCTCTCCAAAATGAAAAGGTTTGTTGACATGCAATAATGCTGGCCACACATTTGATTGCCTAAACATCAGTCCAAGTGTAAATTGAAATGTACATACAGGCATGGCATTGTTAAGGGTGTTGTTGTACACACAGGCTCTCAGGGAGTAATCCACCAGGCAACTTTCGAAGAGCTGTAGAGACTCAACCACTTTTTCATGGAAGTCTTCCACAGATTTGTTAGCACTTGCAAAGTAGAGATAATCAGAATATAATCTGCAAATGAAATAGCACAGCAACGTTAATTGCAGCCTACCCATGTTGTCATCATAAGAGCATAAGAAGAGCCCTGCTGGATCAGGCCAAAGGCCTATTTAGATCAGCTTTTTGTGGCTCACAGTGGCTCACCAGACACCTCGGGGAGCACACAGGATAACAAGACACATGGTATCACACATGGCCACTCTGGCATTCTGAGGCAGCCTATACCTAAAACCAAGAGGTTGCATATACAGGAACCCTTATGGGTAACAAAATCCACATACAGTATATTTGAATCTGCAGATTTCAGCCCTCTCACCCTCCAAACTGACAGGAGCACAGCTCTGGCTGGATCTAGAGGGTTTTCTGAGACCAGAGAGGCTACAGGCAGTTGTGCAGCTTCCCCAGGCCTCTACTCAGAATGCCTTACAAAGTCATAAAAATGTAACTTCCGCTTTCCCGAGGAAAATGGAAGTTCATCTCCTCACCCATTTCAGGCATCCTGAGAGCCACTGAGAGTGTGTGCGGCCCTCAGAAAACCCTACAGACCTAACTGCAGTTGTGCTCCAGTCAGGTTTGGAGGTCGAGGTGGGTCCTCCCTGGAAGGGTGGGTCAGGACCTGGGGATTGTCAAATCTGCAGACGTAGAACCTGTGGATAATGTTGGCCCATCAGTTTAATGAAAATGATAACTCAACCGCTACTTCCCAGGAAAAGGAAAGAAGAAAGCTATTTGGATAGCAAAGACAGTAAACGTCTATAGTTTTTGCTTGGGGAAAAACCCTGATCATTCTAGATGTTGTCATGAAACACAATGTCATGTTTCATAATCACTATCAATTGAAGCTCAGGTAGGTAAGCTCCATAGTAGAGAAAACCAAGAGCAATTGTAAAGCGAATCTGAATTCCTAGTACTGTAAACTTGTTCAACAGTAGTACATTTTCCAACCATCTTCCCACCATTCCTTGTTTCATAGAACTTCTTTGTGACTCAAATCAAACAGATTAAATTAACACAGGATCCCAGTGTCATAATATACTGCTGAGGTGTAATAATCTTGATGAAATCCTCTCTTCTTACAGGTTATCTGTACAATTGCCTGTACCATGATTTTAAACTAGTTGCAAGGGAAATTATGAGGGAAGAATTACTTTATTAAAACATTCTTTTTTTTCTGCGCTTCAATGACAGAAATGTTGCTATGGACTACTACGCTGATTCTGGACCGATTTGTCATGGAATGTTTTATAGAAAGGGATAAGAAAATCAGAACAATTTTATATACAGAGTTCAGAAGAGCATAAAATGTATTTCTTATCTTTTTATGTGCCCATGTGGTGCTGTAGAACTACAAATGAAACCATTCTAGTTTTTTCCTTCTCTTTGTTAAAAAAAAAAAATTCTTACAACAGACTGTCTACTCCTGTAATATCAGTTTCCATTTCTCTGTGTTCTGGTTTCTGCTGCTGTTAACTCACTGAAACTGCTTTCACTAGTCCAAAGGTTTTCATCCTGGCTTCATCCACATTGAACTTTCTGCAGCATTTGGCATAACTGACCTTTCTTTCTGGTTTCTCTACTTCTTTGGATTCATTTATTTCTTTTCCACAATGCAGGCTGCCTCTGTGGACTTCTTTTCACATTACATATATATCTAACATGAGAGAATGTGTATTTTCAGCATAAAGACAGGGGGTTTTGGGGTGGGAGGGAGCTGATACATACATCTGGAAATGAAAGACTACAATGTGAGAAAGCAGCCTGAGCATGATGCAATAGACAGTCAAATGTGTACTTTTAATATATTGGTAAGAATTGGATGGCTCTATTCATCTTATACGTGATTATTCAGCCATACACTTTCAATGAATACCTGCCTATTTCTTCTTGGTTTTCTCCACTCCATTCTTTCAAAACTAATTTCTCTGATGTCGCTAAGGCCATTTGCCTGGTCAAGTGCAGGCTAATAGATTTGAGCCCAATTCTTCTTGACCAGTCTGCTGCTTATGAAAACACTGATTCACTGTTCTCTACTAGCTGTCTCTCCAATTCTCCTCCTATTGCCCTCTTTGTCAATTCATCAGTCTCACCTCTCCAATTCTTTGTAAGAGTCTCAAGGAACTATGTTCATGGTCCCACATGAGCCTCAACGACTTCCTCTCTGTGCTTCTAAGGCTTTTGCTAAAGTTTTATAATTATGACTCCCAAGTTCATCATGGTATCACAGTCTCAAAGCCACTCTTTTTCAAGCCAGTTTTGCTTCCTGCTTTGCCTCCCTTTATTATCTATTTTCTCCTGTCTCATGACTAGAGGGCTTACAGTTTATGCTACAAAGACAGGATAGACCTCTAGATCTAGACTGCATGATTGCCATGTTCTATACAACACTGCACACAATGTTAACCCTAAAGCAGTAGCTGTGATAATAGTTTGGGCCAATATGAAGAAGTGCTGCACAATTGAACCCTTCCGTAATATATTTGCAGCAGGAATAAGACTGTACTGAGAAATTATGAAAATTAACCTTTGGTTAAATAGCAAGTAAAATCAATGTAGAGATATTGTACATTATCAGAAGCCTGCAGCCAAGACATTACTCATTAGTTCCAATCAATATTTGAAATCCATCCCGCCTTCCACTTTCTGTGTTTTTGGCAGCCCTTAGAGGCTCCTTAGGGCTAACAATGCTTTCCTGACTGTATAAGCCACTGCTCAACACAAATTCCCTTTTAAGAAATCTTTAAAACATACAGCAGACCAATACTGAGCAATCATATTCCCAGTATTTGTGTTAAAGAATAAAAACATAAGTATCACAATGCATCTTAATAAAAACAGAGGGGCAAGGTTGAATAAACTTGAACATTCTGGTGTTCATGTCCAGATTCCTTAGACATCAAAAAATTCTTTTAATCAGGAGCACCATGACCTACAGAGTTGCATTTGTTGTCAAGATGGTAGTTTTAACCTGCTGTCTATGTTCATAGTTGCATTGCTCTAGTGGTTCCTTTGGTGTATATGCAGTCCTGTGTATAACTGACCAGTGAAGACCATCTGAGCTGCAAAGCACACCTTTAGAACTTCTAAATAAGCAACAACCCCCCCGCCCCGTTTCACCAGGTGAAAATACTCAGTCATATTAATTCTCTGACAACTGGAAAGTCTAGACCAGTGGTTCCCAAGCTGTGGGTCTGTGGCCTACCAGTAGGTCACAATCCAATTTTTAGTGGTTCATGAAACTGACAAAGCAGATTAGGCTATGTGCATCTAAAGATCAACAACCTGTTGCTAGGAAGAACACGGCTGTCCAATCACCATTTTAGCCACAGAGGCTTGAGTAGTTGGTAAAATTAAACGTTTTTTTTAGGTGGGTCCCAATGCTAAAAAGTTTGGGAAGCACTAGTCTAGATAATTACACTAGACTAATAAACTTGCACTTTAAGAGTTCTCCATATAAAAACAAAATATTGGCTGTTATTTCTGTTTATGGATCACTTAATCCCACTGCCTTCCACCACAACCCAATATTGTTCATATCAACAACACGATATACACATTTACATAAACACAATAAATAAACTATTGAACAAAGTCTATTTGTTCAATATTTCAGCATTACACAGGCTTTGGGGATTACTGAAATGGGTATAATTTATTTTAAAATGTCTGAAAAGATCTGACGGAGACTTTAATTCATTTAAGTCTGAACAATATACAAAACATTTCCTCAGAATGGCTCATAGAATTGAAAAGTCTGAAAACCTGAAATAAAGCTGTAAGTACAGATACATAGTAGAGCTTCTGAAGAATTAATGTTGAAACCAAAAACATGTACATAAGAACAACAAAACATTTCTAAGATGTGGCAACAGGTGTTTCTTTGATAGTTCAAAAAGATGAGTTGCTCACCTTTCAACAGGATCCCTAAGCATAACAATCAGCTTTGCATTTGGCTGGAAGGCATGGATAAAGTCCTGTATTAAAAATGGAGGTTCCCCTTCTGTACTGTTATCATAGAAGAAAATCCAAGCATTGTTGTCCCACATTGTTGAAGCACTGGCCTCTCCTAGAACAACAAAACTGTACATTATTTCTTCATTCCACAGAACTGGATCTGAGCAGTTATGAAGGTTATGCAGGACCAGAACATTAAATTTATTATTATTATTAATTAAATTTTTACCCCGCCTTTCCACCTGAAGGCACTCAAGGCGGCATTACAAAAGCAAAAATTAAAACACAATAAAATACATCATTAATTAAAAACAATACAAAAATACAATATAAAAGTATAACAGACATCCCATGGATCATAAAAGTACAAAAATATAAAAGAATGCAAAAACCAGCCAGCCTATCAGCAACTAAAAGCCTGCTGAAATAAAAAGGTCTTCAGCCCCCACCGAAATACCGCCAAAGAGGGAGCAGTTCTTAACTCTAAGGGGAGGATATACCAAAGTTGGGGTGCCACCACCGAGAAGGCCCTATTCCTGGCTGCCACCCCTCTCACCTCTCCTGGTGGCGGCACAGTCAAAAAGGCCCCCCCCGGATGACCTCAGAGTACGGGTAGGATTATATGGGAGGCGGCGGTCCCTCAAATACCCTGGGCCCGAGCCGTGTACTCTGTACTCTGCAATGTACTCTGTACGTTTAATAGATTTTGGCCTCTTTTTCTGCAAAAATGAGACAAAAATGTAACTAATGTTGTTTACCTAAGTAGTTTTCATACGAGTACTTTGAACTGTATGTTCTGAGATTGTGTTTAAGTTAGAATAAGCATGTTTAGGGTCATAAAGCAACCAGTTTACATTCCACTGGTTTTAGATATTTTTTCCTACCAATACACACACTTAACGAATTCCAATTATGATTGCCACCCTCATTTCATGAACACTGGAGAAAATTCCCATAATCCTGATGTCATTTCTTCATCAGCATGATTTTATTCACCAGGCCTTATGTACAGATTCAAATTTTGCTAAGAGAAGCAAAACTCTCAAGCACTGCCTCTGGCTCATCTCTTAATCCTTGGAAAATATTAATGTAAAACTGTGGTCAGGGATATCTTGCTACACACAATATTAGTGACTTTCCAGCCACTTATGGGGTCGGAAATTAAAGGGCAAGAAGCTACAACAGCATTCAGGGTTGTATCCAAATTAAGTCATGACTAAGCACCACTGAAATAAATGAAACAATTGGTCACGTCTAACAGCCCAATCCTATCACCTGCATGCAGCTGCACCAACAGAGCGCGTACTGCATGTGGGATGGTCACCAGATGGCCAGTGAGAGGTCTGTGTGATAGTGCACCACCCATGTGGAAAGTTAGCTTCCAGGCAGCACAAATGGGAAGGAGCATGTACAGATGAGGTATGCCCTTTATTAGCATAACCCCTGTCAGCAATTTGGATGTCCTTTGTTTTATTTGATTACAACTTATAAGGGGTAGACAACTCTTGACTCCCATATCAAATTAATTTTGCTCTCCACTTGCTCTTCCGAGCACAACCTTCTTGCTTGTTGTTGTGGCAGCCAAAAGTTCTTTTCTTGTTGGTTTCCTTCTCCCCATCACAATTCTGATTTAATGTTTCGGAGGAGGAAACCATTTCAACCCCAGGATAAATTAAGCACTGCTGCATTTATATATCAAATTGCAACAGCACAGTCCAAAGTATACCGATTTTTCATATAACCTAAAACATAACATATGATTAAACCGCCAACTTGCATTAAAGAATGGATGTACGACGTCCTTATCCTGAGATTTATGCAATAAAATCATGTTGTGCTCTCATAAAATATTCTGGTGTGTTTATCATAATAATGATCATAAATAAATAAACTCTGGAATGCCTGGAGCTGCAAGTGCAGTGTCTTGTGCTGTGCTTCTGAAACATCCATTGCTTCATCTGACAAAATATAATTATAAACCAATAAGATTTGATTCAGAGATGTTTTTGACTGGAAAATTACAGTCCTGATAAAAGCTAGAGGAATGTTTGGAGCTTTAATTATATCTCCCGCTTTTAAGAATCTGAAATTTAATAACGTGGCTTTTCTCGGCTTTTCATGCATCCTATAGATGCACTGTCGGCTAAATTGTATTTTTTTTAAAGATAATAAAAGTGTTTGTTATAATGAGCATATTAACAGCATATTAATCCTTTGCTTTCCTCCCAAAGCTGGTGCAGCTGCCACCCAAAATTTGTGTGCTGTATGTATTCAGAAGGTTGGGGGTTAAGAGTTAAACTCCCTTGCCCCTGAATAATCATCAGTGGGTCTCCTTGGACCTGTGCTAGTAATTTCACTAGTGCAAGTTCAAAGCAGGAAAAGGGATGGAAAGGCTACTGCAGTAGGGGATAAGATCTGGTGAGCTCCATCAATGCCAGATCCACTTCCTCCACAGCCTCTGTTACAACCTCTCCCCACCGCCACCTGTCTTCCCAGCCATCTTACCTTCCTTGACATGTGGCTGAAGCTCCAGTGACATGCTCAAGAAAACTCTGGCCTTTCTGCCCATTGCCCTGGCAGCGCACTACCCAGTGCCGGAATGTATGGCAAAGATGGCCGGCCAGCACCATATTCGATGCTGGGTTGGGGTGCGGCAAGGGAACATTTGTTCCCTTGCCGTAGGGGAGGCTCCAGCTTCCCCTATGTGCTCCTTGGATCTGCACCTGCTAAATAGCAGGCGCAGATCTGAAGAGACTGTGTGGCCCGAATCGGGGCTGCGTGGCCTCTCGAATGGGTATAGAATTCGGCCTGATCTCGCCCATGGCCTGCCCCAATCCCCCTCCCCCACCAATCCCATGTCCAGACAGACACAGGGCCTCTCTCACACTAGCCAGCTTAGTGCCAACGCAGGGGTGCTGATCAGCGCTCCCACAGCGGTGGTAAATGCGCAATGCCAAGGCAACCCTGTTGTATCGACGCCTCGCGGGTTATAGGATTGCGCTGTCAGTCTACTCCTGGAAACAGTTTTATCACTTGGGGGTGCGGACAGCACTGGGTGACATAACGAATTGTAAAATCTTGGTATATTTGAATAGTACCATCATGTTGTATATCAGTCATTGCAGAAGTTTATGCAGAATTATTAAGAAGCAAACTGTGTTGAAATAGCGGTTTCTATCAAATGTTACAGCCAAATAACCTTGGGCTCACTTTCTTACAGTACCCACTTACAGAACTCCCTCCATCAGGAGATCTGTGGGCAGGCACACTCCTACTGAGTTGACACTGCACAGAGGATTTCAGAGAATTCTTAACATAAATAAATACAAATATGATTACAGCTAGTGACATCAATGTATACCCCATAAGCAGTAGTTTCTGTACCAATGATGATGTTGCTCATCTTGTTAGAGCCTTTTGTAGTGTCTCCCTGCAGCACGCTCTGAATCTGATGGGCAGCCAAATCAAACAAATCCAGGTAATCTTCCACTGGGTAGCGATCATGAAATCCATCCCTCAACCGAATTATCCCTGAAAACAAGAATGAAATGGAAAGTGAGATGCAGGTTGAAAACAATTGGCAGGTGTAAACTGGAGAAGCTTACTGATCTGCATTTTAGAACAATGAAAATCCCTGTCCAAAGATCATAGTAAATTAGAGCCTAAATGAAAAACTACATACACTACTACTGTATGTAGGAAATTGATAGATCCTCATGCATGAACATATGGATGGGTGTACCAATAACGAACGAGGTAACTATACTTGTACCATTTGTATAGAAATGTTACTTATTTTGACCCAAGTACAGACTGTAGTGTCTGGGGGAAGGCAGGGAGAGAGGCCTGATTGGAACGCCTGTGCTGGGCTTGCAACTCACGGCACCATTTGGCTTTTCTCCCCA
>JAJKFI010000002.1:10137177-10208793 GCA_029204185.1 Lerista edwardsae | reverse complement strand
CAACTCACGGCACCATTTGGCTTTTCTCCCCAGGCAAGTGTGGACCACCTTAAGCCTTTGGCTTGCCAGAGGCGCGAGCCTCTGGCGCGAGCCGAGGGGCAAGAGCCAAAGGGCTCTTTGCCCGTGGCTCTTCGCCTGGGGAGCTGAGCCGGGAGCCTATACCATCTGCTGCTGTTGCTGTGTCCTGGCTGCCTCCTGGTTTACCGTCCTGTGGATCGTCACGCTCCAGCCACGCCTTTACTGTTGGAGCCTAGTCACATGTCAACAAGCCAACCCCAGCCTTTTAACTGAGTGAGTGATTGTACGAGTGTGACTTCCTGGCCGGAGTGAGAGTCTGGTCAGGGAGTGGAAGGTTATCCCTGCCTCTGTGAGAGGGGGGCAGGGAGGGAAGGAGCGAGGACCTCTGCCTCAGTGAGAGGGAGGCAGAGGCCTGCAGCAGCCCAAGCCTCAGTGGGAGTGGGGTGAGGGCTGCTGCACCGGTTGTTGGTGGGAGTGTGTGTGTGTGTGTGTGTGTGTGTGTGTGTTGGTGTTTTTTAGTTTTTTGTATTGTGCTGGTGGTTGGCTTGTAGGTCGCTCCCGCCGGAATTATGTGTTTGACACCTCGAGGGAGCTCAGGGGGAAGGAGGGAGGCCACCATTAGCAGAGTTACGGGTTACGGAAGATATGGCGGTGGGGTAGGGGCTGGACATTACAGGAGAAGGAGGGTCAGTCGTAGACAGACTGTCCCTCTTTCTGGCCCTTCCCTCATCCCTCTGACCCTTGGAAATCCTGGCAACAGTCCCCTGAGTCTGAAGCTGCTGCTTCTGAATGCCAGGTCGGTGAATAATAAGACCTCTCCTATCCATGATTTAATCTTGGAGGAGAAAGCCGACCTGGTATGTATCACGGAGACCTGGCTGGATGAGCTGGGCGGGGTTAATCTTTCCCAGATTTGTCCACTGGGTTTCTGGGTACTGCAGCAGCCACGACTACAGGGGCGGGGAGGTGGGGTTGCGATGGTCTATCGGGATTCCATCCGTCTCACCAGATACCCTGTTCAGCAGTCCACCGGGTTTGAGTGCCTTCGCGTTGTGTTGGAGGGGCGAGACAGAACAGGGATTCTGCTGGTGTACCGCCCGCCTTGCTGCCCAGCAGTCTCCCTGCCTGAGCTGACGGAGCTGGTCTCGAGCGTGGTGTTGGAGTCCCCCCGCCTTCTGGTGTTGGGGGACTTTAATGTCCATGCCGAGGCCCCGGCAACATCTGCGGCTCAGGACTTCATGGCCTCCATGGCAACCATGGGTCTGTCTCAAAAAATATCTGCCCCGACACATGAGGCGGGACACACGCTGGACCTGGTGTTTACTGCGGGGCAGGTTGATGGTGATCTGGAGGTGGAGGAGATTAAGATCACTCCTTTGTCATGGACAGATCACTGTCTGGTGGGATTTAGGCTTGTTGCGGCTTCTCACCTCTGCAATGGCGGGGGATCACATTTTATGATCCGCCCTCGGAGGCTGATGGATCCAGACGGATTCCTGAGGGCTCTGGGGGATTTTCCTGTTGCCAGAGTTGGAGATCCACCCGGTGCCCTGGTGAACCTCTGGAATATGGAGATGGCCAGGGCCCTGGATGAGATTGCTCCTGAGCGTCCTCTGCCCAGTCGCAGAATCAGAGCCGCTCCTTGGTTTTCTGAGGAGCTGCGAACGATGAAGCGACAGAGCAGACGACTAGAGCGTCGGTGGCGAAAGACTCGTGCCGAATCTGACCGGACACGGGCTAAGGCCCAATTAAAAGCTTATTCCAGAGCAATGGTGGTGGCGAAGAGAGCTCACCTCTCTGCCACCATTGCGTCTGCAGAGAACCGTCCGGCTGAGCTCTTCCGTGTGGTCCGCAATCTGTTACATCTTGCCCCCCTTACTGGTAGGGAGGAGCACACGGAGGCTCGCTGTGATGAGTTCGCTAGACATTTTGCAGACAAGGTCGATCAGATCCGGCATGACTTGGACGCTGCTGTGGGCAGATCTAGTGATGTCCCCGGGGAACCTGTCTATCCTATCATTTGGGATTCTTTTCAGTTTGTAGAGCCTGAGGATGTGGACAGGATTCTCTGGAGTGTGAGACCTGCTGCTTGCCCGCTCGACCCTTGCCCGGCATGGCTAATTAGAGCTGCCCGGGGAGGGCTGACCGAGTGGACGGGGAGGGTAGTGAATGCATCTCTGAAGGAGGGGGTGCTCCCGCCTGCTTTGAAGCGGGCGGTGGTTCGCCCCCTCCTGAAGAAGCCCTCCCTGGATCCCTCAAATTTAAACAACTTTTGGCCAGTATCCAATATCCCATTTCTGGGCAAGGTGATTGAGCGGGTGGTGGCGTCCCAGCTTCAGAGGGTTCTGGAGGAAACGGATTATCTGGACCCATTCCAATCTGGCTTCAGGCCGGGGTTCGGGACGGAGACTGCCTTGGTCGCCTTGGTGGATGACCTGCGCCGGGGGATGGACGGGGAAGTGCGACCCTGTTAGTCCTGCTGGACCTCTCGGCGGCTTTCGACACCATCGACCATGGTGTCCTTCTGGGTCGATTGGCCGGGTTGGGGCTTGGAGGCACTGTTTTGAAGTGGTTCCGCTCCTTCCTGGCTGACAGATCCCAGAAGGTGGTGCTGGGGGACTCTTGTTCGGCACCCCGACCTCTTAGGTTCGGGGTGCCGCAAGGTTCCATCTTATCCCCCATGCTGTTTAACATCTACATGAAACCGCTGGGAGAGGTCATCCGGGGGTTCGGAGTGGGGTGCCATCAATATGCTGATGACACCCAACTTTATCTCTCCTTTCCCCCTGATTCTGAGGAGGCGGTTGAGGTCCTGGATCGCTGTCTGGAGGCAGTTGGGGGCTGGATGTGGGCGAACAAGCTGAAATTAAATCCGGATAAGACAGAGGTGCTTTTGGTTCGGAAATCCACAGCTCGGGTATTGGACTATCGTCCTGCTCTGAATGGGGTCGCACTTCCTCTGAAGGAGCAGGTTCGCAGCTTGGGGGTTCTCCTGGATTCACAGCTACACCTGGAGTCCCAGGTGGCGGCGGTGGCCAGGGGAGCCTTTGCTCAGCTTCGGCTGATCCGCCAGCTGCGGCCGTACCTGAGCTGTGCGGACCTGGCCACAGTGACCCATGCCCTAGTGACATCAAGATTAGATTATTGCAATGCGCTCTACGTGGGGCTGCCTTTGAAGACGGTCCGGAAATTACAACTAGTACAGAACGCGGCGGCTCGGGTGGTTGCTGGGGCACGTCGGTTTGACTCTGTCGAGCCGCTGCTTCGGCGACTACACTGGCTGCCAGTTCTGTTCCAGGCCCAATTCAAAGTGCTAGTTTTGACTTTTAAAGCCCTTTACGGCTCGGGTCCGGGGTATTTGAGGGACCGCCTCCTTCTATATAATCCAACCCGTACTCTTAGATCATCTGGGGGGGCCCTTCTGACTGTGCCTCCACCAGGAGAAGTAAGAGGAGTGGCGGCCAGGAAGAGGGCCTTCTCGGTGGTGCCCCCCCAACTCTGGAACACCCTTCCCCTCGAATTGAGAACTGCTCCCTCTCTGTTTACATTTCGGCGGGGGCTGAAGACCTTTTTATTCCAAAAAGCTTTTAATTGCTGACAGGTTGGCTGGCTGGTTATTATGATCCACGGGGCTTGTGTCTTATTTTATTTTTTAATTGTTTTTAAATTGTTTGTGTTTTTAATCTTGATTGTTTATTGTTTAATACTGTTTTTAACTGTTTTTAATGTTAACTGTTATATTTTATTTTTATCCTTTTTAATATTGTAAGCCGCCTTGGACATCTGCCTTGGCAGAGGAAAGGCGGGGTAGAAATTTCTTAAAATAATAAATAAATAAATTTTTGTTGCTGTAGTTTTATGAACAATCCTGACCACATAATAACCTATTCCTTCTTTGGTACTTGCAAGAGGATGCTCTGGGTGATGTATCCAAAGCGTTCAACCATAGCAAGAGGGCATTAGTTTCAGCAGTTGTAAAATGGCACTAAGATGTTAAGTTTTAGAGCAGTGTTATTCAAACTGTGGGATGAGACCCATCTTGGAACCTGTAGACCTTACTCTTGCTATATTCCTTTTATGAGAATAAAAATATACAATTTGAATTTTCAAGTAAGTTTTTTATTTTGTTTTTAGTTCAGTGCTTTTACGTAATATTTTGTCTTAATCTTGCTTTCTGTCGAAGACGTTTCATAGTGGTGCATTTGCTTCCAGCCAATAATGCCAGTTTGCGTCCTAGGAGTGTCATTTGGTTACATCACACTGACAGCACTTTCTGTTTGATGATGGCATTTCTGGCTATGAAATTACTTCCAGTGGGTCCCAACACAAGTACCATTCTACAAAGTGGGTCCTGGAGGGAAAAGTTTGAGAACCACTGTTTAAAAGGTTAAATTTTAGAACCAAAGCAGTAACCCAGAAGCAAATAGATTATGAAGAATATCCAACAAAACATTGTATTACATGATTCAATTAAAAAAAATCTCTTCTTGGAGGATGGTTATTAGGGAGCAAACCATGTACTGTCTAGCATATTTTGTATTAAATATAATTGTGGACCAATTCTATCCCCCCTGCCCTGCTTATGCAGCACTGCTGAAAAGGCAGCGGAGGTGGTAGTGGATAATTTAAATTCCCTTTCCCCTCTGTAAACCTCCCACCCTGCAATGGGTCTCCTTGTATCTGAGCAAAAGGGGTGTGGAGGCTCGCTGCCAGAGCCACCTCCACTCCCTGCAGCCTCTCTACCAATTCCTACCATCTCTCTCCCCAGTTTTACCCCCCCCCCATCCCTGACAACATGCGTAAGAAGACATGTGTAGAGAGCGCTGCTGGAGCATGCTTTCTGGCGGAACACTAGTTATGTCAGTGGGGTAACCCAATAGGATTGGGCTGTCCATCAAACTTTTGGTACAAATGAATGAAAAAGGAAACACCAATATATTGTTGAGAATGAAGGTAACTTATGGGGAAAGAACAAAGAACTTCATCCCAAAGAATTCTGGAGAAAGA
Source organism: Lerista edwardsae (assembly GCA_029204185.1). NCBI lineage: Eukaryota > Metazoa > Chordata > Lepidosauria > Squamata > Scincidae > Lerista > Lerista edwardsae. The sequence goes on along the minus strand of JAJKFI010000002.1, from coordinate 10,203,768 downwards.
TATCAAAGTTCTGTGGATTGTTTGCTAACCTGTTGGAACCAGACAATCTGACATCAACTTATACAAGGGGTAAAATGGTAAATGCATTGAGTCAGGTGATGGGCAGAGCAAGGCCCTAGCTGTTCTGAATGCTTCTGACTCTGCTTGTAAGCCACAGAATTCTAACTGGCTGTAGAGTCTTCTGAGCATGGTCAGAAGTGGCCCAGGAAAATCCATGAAGCCCCTGCCGGGGAAGAGAAAGCAGTACTGTAGCAAACTATAATTTGAACCTTATTTACTGGCCTAGTGCTGACCAGTAGTCTGTGAAGGCATGTAATGACACATAAAAGGTAAAGGTTTCCCCACGACCGAATGGTCTAGTCGTGACCGACTGTAGGGGGCGGTGCTCATCTCCGTTTCAAAGCCTGTAGAGCCGGCATTTTGTCCAAGGACAAGCTTCCGTGGTCATGTGGCCGGCATGACTATATGCCGTAAGGCACGGAATGCCGTTACCTTCCCACCGAAGTGGTCCCTATTTATCTATTTACATTTAGGTGCTTTCGAACTGCTAGGTTGGCAAGAGCTGGGACAAGCAACAAGAGCTCACTCCGTCACGCAGTCTTGAACTCCCAACCTTCCGGTCGGAAAGCCCAACAACAGCAAATTATCCCACTGCGCCATCACGTCCCAATGATACATAGGTTGGTATTATTATTTATTCAATTTATACCCTGCCTTTCTGCCCCATGGGCACCCAAGGCGGCGTACAACAATAAAATACAATAAAATTACAATATTTGAGAATTAAAAACGATAGTTAAAAAACAACATTAAAATAATTAACATTTAAAAGATTTAAAATTTAAACAGCCAACACCGTGGATCCTAAAATATATAAAAAGAGTATAAAACCAGCCAGCCTGTCAACAATTAAAAGCTTGTTGGAATAGGAAGGTCTTCAATCCCCGCCAAAAAGTTGTCAAAGAGGGAGCAGTTCTTAGTTCTAAGGGGAGGGTATTCCAAAGTCGGGGGGCCACCGCCGAGAAGGCCCTATCCCTGGCCGCCACCCCTCTCACCTCTCCTGGTGGTGGCACAGTTAAAAGATCCCCCCCAGATTACCTCAGAGCATGGGTAGGATTGTATGGAAGGAGGCGGTCCCTCAAATACCCCAGACCCGAGCCGGTATAAATATGTATGTTTTAGACAAAGGTTTTAAAAGGTAAAACATTTGAGAACCACTGTAATAGGGTATAATGGATATAGATATGCTGTTTAAAAACTTGGGGCCAAATCCAAATTTTCCAGCTCTGATGTAGCTGTCCTTAAGGGGTATGTTCACTTACCTTTGCGCTGCATTGCAGCTGCATCAGCACCAGAAACTTGGATAGGATTGGGCCCTCAGGTATACCTGAGATTATTTACATAAATTAGACTGCAATACTATGCACACTTCCCTGGGAGTCATTCCCATTGAGCTTAACGGGATTTACTTCTGAGTAAACATGCAGAGCATTGGGCTTTTATAATGCAAAACTGAATATATCAATATGTACATAATTACATAGCTAACTATATGAAACTTCTTGTAAATGCTTACTAAGGATGGCGATTAAGAGGCTGCAAGAAAGAATCCACAACAAAATGTTGTAGTATCAATTCCTGATTAAGTCAGTGATTTATTTTATTAATTCAATATAACGGACAAAGCTGGTTTGTATCCCCCTTTCTGTATGTTTTTCTGTGCATTTTGCTGGCCAATTTTGTTCTCTCTTCATCCATCGCTTGCTTTTACTTCTTTTTCTATTATTTTCCCATTTCTTCTGCCTTCTTTTCCCAGTCTTCCTTCTTTTGTATTGTTCTGTTTTTTGCATTTCCTCCTTGCACTGGTCCTAGTTCCAATTTATGTTTGCATTTATTCCAGTTCTACTCTTTGCACCTCACCAATATTTCCTTATTCGTTTTGAAATTTTCAGACATGCCCTGGATCATAGTCCTAGGCAGCTTAGTGGGAGCTCTTTGCCCCCATTCATTTTTTTCAGCTTCTTTCTCCATTGTTCTGAGACTTTCACTGGACTCCCTAGAACTTGCTTCTAAGGAAAAAACCCCTTGATCAAATTTTTACATTGCATGGGCTTGGACTGAGCCCTTCACATGAGTGTGCAATGTCTACTCCTCCTGAATATCTGCCTAGGACTAAATTGCACTAGACTCCCTAGGACTTTCCTGAGAGTAATCATGCCTTGATCATACTGGAAGGCTGCAGAACTCACTGTGTTTTCCAAGCTTTTTTGCTCTGCTCTGCCTCCACCCCACGCCCCACAATCTTCCTCCTTCTCTTCACTCTAATAAGCTGTGATACTCACTGTCAAACTAAATATAATTTTCCTGCCTGGCCCACCTGACACTTGAAAGAAACTACTGCTCTAAACGCTGTGCAGACTTGCTCTTTGTTTCTCTCTCTTGCAATAACCCCTGCATTCTCTGGGTAGCAAATGGAATGGTCCAAGGAACAGAACAGAGTGACTCATGGATAGTCTTCATTAATGAGTTTTTTTTTATCCCCCTTAGAAATGTGCTGGAGACACCCCTCCACAGGCTTCCCTCTGTCCTCCCACCCTCTGCGCCGCCCAAACTTGGCCTGCACTTTCTTACCTTATCTGGACAGCATAGGGCCTAGAAGCAGCTTTGCTGACCCTGAGCACGTCCATGCATTGGCTCACCCTCCTCCCGAGTCATCACAAATGCACTTTACAGTACGTTTGCAACATTCTTATGCCAGCACAAGAGACTTGCGCAAGCCTACTGGACCAGTAGGATTGCACAGAGAATAATTTTTGACGAGTCATTCTCTTGAATGTGAGTTATCATCATAGGGCTGCTGCAAGGATAAAAGGTGAGAGGAAAGACTCTCCCATCCTAAACTCCTTGGAGGAAGGGTAGGATATAAAGATGATAAAAATGGGACAGAATGCCCAACACTTAAACAATATGCAATTTAAAATATTCTACAGAATGGATCTGAACATCACTTTGGGAGAACATACCAATACATGTTGTTGTTGTTGTTGTTGTTGTTGTTCAGTCGTTAAGTTGTGTCCGACTCTTCGCAATCCCATGGATCACAGCATGCCAGGCCTCCCTGTCCTCCACTAGCTTCCTGAGTTCACCCAATTTCATGTTCATTGCTTCCGTGACACTATCTAACCATCTCATCCTCTGCCGCCCCCTTCTCCTTTTGCCTTCAATCTTTCCCAGCATGAGGGTCTTTTCTAAAGAGTCCTCTCTTCTCATGAGGTGGCCAAAGTATTGGAGCTTCAGCTTCAGGATTTGTCCTTCCAGGGAGCAATCAGGCTTGACTTCCTGTAGGATGGACCAATTGGATCTCCTTGCAGTCCAGGGGACTCAAGAGTAATACATGTTGTATTGGGCAAAATAAATTAACACTAGTGGTTTTGATATAAGAATAAGGAGGTACAAATGTAGCCAAAAAACATGTGGTCCCAGAAATTCCAACAAATAGGCTTCTGCATATCAGGGGCCGTTTGTTATGGAATGTAAACATGAGGTCAACATGCATCCAAGGCAGCATGGTTTTCCAGCACAAAGTTTATGGCTTCATGAAGACTGAATAATGTCAAATGCCAAGAGAAACGACTCCTTACACACATCAGAATACACACTCTAAAAAGCCTGAAAGGACATTTACTCACCAAACCGTTTTCTTGTCCACCAGTGAGGCTCTTTAATTGCTGAAAATCTCACATCAGGATGTAACCGGAGCCTATCGTAAAGGTCTGTTGTTCCACACTTTGGCTGGCCTATGATGTAGAAATGGGGAAGGCAGCGCAGCCGATAGTGATTGTCTTTGTAATGATATAAATGTTTCCAAAACACTTTTCGGAGGTAATCAAATATTGTCCGAAAACGTTTGGAATATAACGCATAGGAGTTTGTAGCATAGGGATTTGTGGTAGTGTTTCCTCTGTATTCTTCGTACCAACAAGGATTCTTGCTGTTTGGAATAAACTTGTTAGGAATTGCTGAGAACATCTGCAATACAGAAAACAAAAAAAAATATGATTGCATTTTCACTTAGTTTAAAAAAATAATGCCAGTGTTGGCAAATTCCAATCATTTTACTGCTTAATAGTCCTACGTTACTCCATAGATACAAGACTGGGAGAATACAAGACCAGCAGCAAAGAATAATACATTTGTAAGCTCTAGCTTTTAAACCCAGAAAAGATTAATATAATTATCTAGCCTACATATAATCTTCCATACAATAATTGAATTTTCAGATATTAATTCCTAGAGCAGACTTAATTCTCTTCAGCTATGTGAAAGAGACTTTTAGAGCCTTAACAAAAGAAATACTCAGTGGCAGATTGCATGTCGGGAAGGTCTCTGGAAATGCTTTTACATGGCAGTCAGTCCACACAGAGGCCATAATATTCAAAGGTGGTTCAGCACATGGTCCAGACCATGGAGAGTCTTCATGCAAGTGGCTGCTGGGAATGTAGAAGAAGGGGAAAGCAGTGGGGGTTGTTCTTGATGCCTGCTTGCCTACTAAAAATGGTCTAACTTGGCTATCGCTAATTTTTGACTTGCTCTGGAAGGCAACTGAGCACAAAGAATTTGGTGCCATAGCAGCTAAAAGTAGATAGAGCCATGCCTGTAATTCATTTGCTAGATTCCCAACATTCATCCATTTCCCATATTTCTATGTACTAACAAACTCCCTACTGACAGTTCACCATGTAAGTAACCCCCACTGGAAGAACAAAACTAGAATGGCTAAGGAGGTATTCTTGGAAATTTGCTTGCTCGCTCATTTTAGAACAGATATAGCAATAGTATTAGGAGACATGTCTCTGTCTACAAACAAGGCCACTATACACATGAGGCTGTGAGAACCATTAAATTATAATGCAATTTTCTTGTCTGGGATTCATACCTCCATACTACGGCACAGAAAATTGATGAAACACAGTCAGATCTTATGGAATGTCCACATTTGCACTTTCCATAAAATTCCTTTCTCAGAAAACATTTCCTTGCCTTGAGATTCATATCTCTATTTATGCATTTGGGCTGCTAGTCTCTTTGGGGTCTCTATTATCATATTTATATGCATTTGGATTCTGGCATTATTCTTGTTTTTTATTATTTATACATTGCAATTATTTTTTTAATGGATTGCTAGCCAGCTTGAGCAGGTCCTTTGCTTTTGAGAAGTGATGCATTTTTAATGAATACATAGCTAACATAAAATGGCAGAGAGAGAGAGAGAGAGAGAGAGAGACAGACAGACAGACAGACAGACAGACAGACCTTAGTCAACATACACATATTGACTTAAAACCAGGGCTGTAGAGCTATAATCATATAGCTAATTATGTTGATGTTTTGGTTTTGATTTGATAAGTTTAGAGTTAGTGGGGGTTTGTTAATGGGATAGTATTATTTATTAGTTTAAGGTACATGTGAGAACTTTTGGGCCGAAGTAAAATTCCATGTATTCCATTCTATTCTATTCTAGAGCTGGAACACAAAACCGCTGATTCCACGGTCCCCCCCCCCCAATCCCCAAATGCTTCCAATTCTGACTCCACTACTCCTACTGAGAAGGGCTGTGGGGGAAGAGTTGGAGTCAGAAGCAATTTTGGAGGGAGTCAAGAGATTTTGTGTGCCCATTCCACAGCGCTACTTAAAAATGACATTACTAGGCCACAGCTGAGGAACTATTCCAAACACAATGATCAAGGCCAACATTTTAGGACACAGCTGAGGAATTATTCCAAAAAACAATTATTAAGGACAACATTTTAAATAAAGGACAAAGTTTTCTCTCTTTTATACTTACATGTGACTCTTGCTTCTTCAGATCTTCAAAGTCTGGAAGGTGTCTAGTTACGAACTCAGTCTTTGAAGTAATAGTGTCAATTATGACTTTAATGCTTGGATAATCCTTGGTGTATGAAATATTCATTTTAGATGTTTTGAAATGGTCTTTTGTATCACAGAGACTCCCATTGTCCATTAAGTTTGAATTGCTAGTAAAAGCTCCAAAATGGAGCGCTGGTGGCATCAGCAAGAGTCCAGGTCTAGCTCCAGTCAGTATATAGGATGCTGTCACTAGCATCATTATTAATAATCCGAACAGTAAGCTGCATAGCTTTCCTTTCTTCAAGCAAAATAGTCCAGTCCAGCTCTCACTGTGATCAGTCCTTACTTCCAACACTGCAAGCAAGTTCATCTGTTTGCTATCCACGTGCAACAGAACTGTATTTTCTCCTCTGCACAGAGGACACTTTCTAGTATTATGACTTGTCTCCCGGCACTTGAAACACTGTTTGTGCAAGTCATTTGGTAACAATGCTATGCAACAATGAATGCAATGCCTCATATTAGTACCATTAAAATATTGATGTAAGATGCCATTTAGAGCAGTCAGGTAGGAAGTTCAGATGGAAGAAAGTCATTTTCCACAAACTATAAACAACGCTTTTTGTGTACTCAGATGAAGTAATTTAAAAAAAAAGAGTGAAAACGAAAACAGATGGTGACAATTGAAACAATAGTTTCAATAATGGTGTCTTAGATATACGCACAATTTGATCCAATTGTATTTTATGAGGATGTGGCTCAGTGGACGAAGAGTTAGTACAATTAAAAACAATTAACATTAGCTCAGGTTTTTCCCATTGAACAAAACATGGTGAATGGGACATCACTGTAGAGAGTGAAAAAACCCAAAACTGAAAATGAATTCATTGTTTTGTATTTCTTCAGAAGGAAAAATGCCTTGGTATATGAGAAAGAAGATGCTTTTCCAAATTACATATCTTCCCTTAACATGTAAGTTCCAAATTGGACAGCGTCATCATCACATTGCTTTGGAGGAACTTGTGGAACAACCTTAAAAATAAGAGAGAGGGGGGGAGAGAAAACATGAAGATGTTTGCCTGAAGTTGTATTTAGTTTGGCTGCTTACAAAATTTAAAAGTATTTAAAAATAATATAAAAACACAAAAACCACAATATTACACAAAATGCAATCCAATTTAAAACCAATATACTGTCAATCACTGCACTAAGCAGTAGTCACCCAAGTAGTGCACTAAGCAGTTACTAAACTGAATATTTGTTGTTGTTGTTGTTGTTGTTGTTTTTTTTGGGGGGGGGGAATTAGGATAAATGTGCTAGAAATAATAAAGCCAAGACTGTCCGAACAGCTCGGGCCCATGATACCGGAAGAATCTTCTACTCCCATGTGAAACTGGAAACAAAAAAGGTGAAGATCCTAAAAAGGTATTCAGAATGTGGTTTTGTGGAGATTTTTAAAATATATATATATCCACCTTAAGTCTAGGGCAGGAAGAAGCCTATTTTTACTCACTGGAGGCAGGAATTCAAAAGCATGGTGCCTCCTTTTTGATTTTCTTCTGCAAAGTCACATTCTGAGAAACTTTTTAGGTTTTATGTCCTGGTTTTTTAGTTTTTTATGTTTGCCTTCTTTCTTCCCTCATGTATACCTATCAAATTCTTGATAACTTTAGGAGGTCCTGCACAGAGTGTCCCTGCCTTTAGACTGTTGTGCTATTGGCAGCAAGAAGAACAAAACATAGTAAGTATCTGGACATGATTACCCAGTGTACATTTGTAGGGCATGAAACCTTCTCAAAAATGGAAAAGCAATAATCCACTTATGCTTGGATTTAGTCTTAAAGAGCAAATTGATTGAACAAATGCGTACAAGTGATGAAAACAGTTTCAAGCTTGTTTATCGGTATAAGGTTTTTGTTTCTTTTTTTGTCATAAACCACAATTCTTTGGTACATTCTTCAGTAGAGCATTTCTCAAATCAATACAGATTTACTTTAGAATGATTTAACTTCTGAATGATTATGAATTATGTAAAAATCTGTTTTAACTGATGGCAACATTCTGTTTTTGTTTTGATAAGAATACTGTACTTTTGGTTTGTGTGTTTTTATTTATTTATTCTAAAAATATTTACAACAATACCACTCAAAAACAAAAAAGATAAAGCTCACAAATGCAATTGAATATGATAGCTTATAGTTATTTCCAAATCAGTTTATATTTTATAGATTTTGCTAGGACATTTTAGTTCTTAACCCCAGGAACCATGAAATCATTAGTAACTACTTTATAAAGCAGATATATCTCCAGAAAGGAGTTAATTGAATGTCCCCTTTTTCCAAGATCGATAAAGTATATTCTATTTTCCCCCTAAGAACCACAAAGTATTGTAGATCAAAGCTAAGATAGGAAAGTTACAATATTGTCTTGAAGTAAAATAAAATATGGTGTTATCTGAAAAAGCCTTCATCTTTCCTTTAATACAGAGAGTACAGGAAGAAATGCCTGAACTTTGCAAGTCATTGGATTGCTTATTTTTACTTGAAAGCTTCCAGATTGGTGGGATTACAAAGCCCTAATGCACAACACTGCATACCTTTGGAACACAGTCTAAGGTAATTTAGGGCGCAAACCAAGAGCGCCCTTAGGCTGACGCATTTGTGTTGCGGCGGCCCAATGCTGTCGTGAAAGTGCCATAAAGCATTTTCGTGCCAGCACAAGGTATACTGTGTAACATTGGAGCAAGCGACTGGTGAGGCACCCCTCAGCTGGCCGAGTTCAGAAGGAAGGCAGAACAAGGCAGGGGGGAGGTGCATTAAGTTACAGTCCAAACCTAAGAGCACATTCTGCCAGCATTATGCACTTTGCTGCTGTCACAAATGCGACACTGAAGAGCATGGCCTGATCACCACTAGAAGCGGCAAGCGACTGAGTGAGCACAGCGACAGGTGCTTGCCACCTGAGGTAAGACTACAGAGGAGAGAGAGGAGGGGCCAGAGAGGAGGGGTGGGTGAAATGGGGTGGCAATGGAGGCAGGGAGGAGGGCGGATTGAGCGTGAGAAAGGGGCAGGTTCAGCTGCTGTGGCTCTCACCGAATCCTGACCCTCTTCCTGGGCCAATGTGGACTTGCATTGGTGAAATCACAGGTGCTGACCCACTAGGCCCACAGGGACTTAATGGTTCCTTACCCTGAGGTTGCCTCTCAAGGCTGAAACTCCCCTGTGGGATTGACCAGGCAGTGAATTCACCAGGCAATGCTTGCTTTCCTGGCCCACAGAAGTAAAGGAGGAATGTTCCTGAAGTATCCATGGCCTCTGCTGGCAATGGAAATGAGTACAAGGTACTTCTTTCTAGAGGTGGATAAATCTTCAGAAGTTTCATTTTTCCTACTGAAGTCAGTGATGCACAAACATCTTAAAGTGTTTATCCTGAAATTGAATCAAGCTTTTGAACACAATGGCGTTCCTAGACAGAAAGCAAAGTGCTAGGTTTTTCAGGTACCTGAAGCGTCTTGTAAAGTGCTCCCCTGCCTTCAGAGCCATTTGTGGCTGTGAGAGTAAAGTGGAAGTGTCTCCTTCGCTTTGCTCACATAGCCGCAAATGGCTCTGAAGATTTACAAGGTGCTTCAGGTGCCTGAAAAACCAAGCGTGTCCCCCCCCCTTGGAAATACCACTGTTTGAACACAAAATATCTGTAAAAGCTCACATCTTTGCAAACTAGCAATTTGATTGCTCACAAAGGCTTCCATGGCCCACCAAATTTTAGCTCTTCGTGGGCATCAACCATTTGCAAATTCCAATGAAAAAAGAACTTTTGCAAGCAATTACTCAATTGTCTGAACTTTTTTGGACACATTCATTCGCATTCTGATTTTATTCACAAATACACAAGCAGGTACATTCAGTATTTTGAGCTTCTCTACTAGAATGTTTGCAATATCTCTAGTTGAAAAATATGCATATTCTGTGCGAGAGAATCCCTTGTGGAACAGCCAAGCAAAATTGTATGTGAGTCAACACTGTATTTCTGTTTTTTTGTCCCAGATCTTGGATACTTATCATAGCTTAGTGAGAGCTATGTAATGCCAAAGGCCTCCCAAAGGCTACTTTTTAAGGCTCAAGGAGACTTTGAAATCCCTAAACTAGGGCTTATGGAAGTGCCTAAAACCTAGGACCAAAGAAGCTATATACATCAAAGTTCAGTTTGTACATCAAATTTCAGGCAAATCCTCACCCCAATTAAGCTGAAGTTTGGGAAGAATTCCGTTACATGCTCTTTATAAGCATCCCCCTACAACATTCTATTCTAATCTCACAGCAGTGATAAGAGTGTTTCCTTGAATTATTCCAAGAGGAAATCAGATGGCATTCACAATAATTCAGATAATATACTCCATTAGACCAATTGGGCTTATAGAGAAAGGCAGGTATTTTAAAGTTACCCAAAAGTTTTGAAGCAGGAAATTGTCACAGATGACGAACAGCACTGCATATACTCAGATTTATGATCCACAAGCAATATAATTGGCAGTGAAGTTACTACTGTAAATTCCAGCTGTAATTTAATAAATCACATACAAATAGGAATGTTTATTTTTGTTAAAAACACAAAGCATTGCCTTTTTGGTGTTCAAGATAGTTTCTAAAAATTAGAATAGATTACTTTTCCAATTAGAAATAATACTGTGGCTGCATCTGCTGACACTATCGCATCTATATTACTATACCTACCTAATACACTTTAAAAGCATGTAAAATTACTAAAAATGACAACTTGGAATGAGACTTTAGTATAAAAACACAACACCACTTTCTGCCTTTCAAATCTCAAAATTAAGTCTACAAGCAAACAAATACACACACGACATTTTCTAACCCCTACAATATAAAGGAAAGTAGATTGACACATGAAGCTTGACATACTACAGTCTTTTTACAAGATCCTGAAAAAAAATTCCATGAATTTTCTAATACATCTCCCCCATGGTTCCCAACCTGTTTTCACTGGGACCTATTGCAGACCCTCTCCCCAGGGCTGGAAGTGATGTAATAAAGCAGGAAGTGAAGTCATTGTTTTTAATGAATCACACTTTTTGAAAATTGAAAGAACTACACATCTTTCTTAGAGTGTTGTATTGTGAATGCTTTGTATCTAAGTGATGTCTGAGTTTTGAGTTCAGTGATTGATTCAGTGCTGAGAACAACTTTGCACAGAGTGCATTGTGGCTTCTCTATGACACTGCCAATCAAGGTGCTAAAGCCAAGTTTTATCTACTCTTCAGAGTATTTATGTTCCTCGTCCTTATGTGTTAAGGCTCACCTAGGCATAGAAGATGTGACATGCCTGCCCAGAAAGAGACCCGTTACAAATTTCATTGATGAGCCCATAGCAAGGCTAACTTCCCTTGCAGCCACAGGCATTGAGGATGTGGCAGTTTAATGGAGAAGTCTCTTCCCTAGCAAAAATGAAGCTTCCAAAATATCGGTGCCCGGCTTTTTAAAGATGGCTGCCTCAAGCTCTTCATGACTTCCTGGAAAATCAGTTCACGACTCCCTTGTGGGTTCCAACCCCCAGGCTGGGAACCACTGTCCTAAAAATATTATCTATCGGAAACATAATAAAAGCAACATTTCCCATTTTTACCATGATGTATTTTCATGTTTAAGTAGCATAGGACAGAATTATAAATACTTTTCAAAAAGAAAGAAGGGGAAAAGGGAAGAAAAAGGGTGGGGGAAGAAAAGGTATACCATGCCATCACCTTTGCAATAAAATAACTAGTTGACAAAGCTGAACTCTTTCAAAATCAGATACTAACTTAACAGTAAGAACAGATAGTCTCTTGCACATATTCTACATTGTGGTGTTTGAGTGTATATAACTGCATTTTTCAAATTAATGCACATTGGAGCTAATGGGCCTTGAGAAGTGATCCCCGGAGAAACTTTAATAGTTTGAGAATATAATGTTATCCAGACTTTTAATAGCTGTGAGCCTCTTTATTGGAGGAAAAAGTGATCTATAAAGGATGTTGCACTTAAAATTAACTCCTCCCCCTTGTGACTCATCAGTCTTGTACAGAATGAAAACTTGCTTTCAGTTTTATTTTAAACTGACTTCCAATATGATGTTAACTCTGAAAGAGGCATATATAAGTAGCTCTCAGTTTACGCAGAGGTTGCATTCCTTGAAAATGGTGCTGTCAAGTGATCAGGACCAACACCACCAAGCCAATTATCAAGACACAGCCAGACTTGGACCTCAGCGCATATTGGTTCACTCTCAGACAAATGGGTCCACAAAGTTAGGGTGCCACCACCTGCCAGTCTTTTAACCTGTGGAAGTGAAGACCTATGGGCACACCTAGTTCTTAAGGGAGTTCAAAATAGTGCAAACCACCAAAGCTCTTTGCCTCAAGGTCCTGGTAAAATACTCCAAAGACAATAATATGGCTGAAATGGCCAAGACTGGATTTAGATGAATCAATGCTTTCTCACAAACAGCACTGTTGCTGATTTTATAAATTTACTAAAGTAAATGTTTAGGTTATACAGGTAAATTATCCCTTATCTGGACATCTGAAATCCAGACTATTCCAAAATCCAGACATTTTTGTCCAAGACTTAAAAAAAAACAACACTATCTGTAATGTGAACATGAGAAGGTCTCATTCCCATGTGCAGTGAGTAGAGGCTGTGTTCTATTATCTGCTCTCTGTTGTGTGCCTGTACAGATACTGTTGAAAAATGTCAAAGAGGGCAGCAGGCACCAGTATGGGCAACAGTGAAAAGAGCAAGAGGAAGTCGCTCTCATTGTATTCATGCAATTATTTCAAAATCCAGAAAAATCTGAAATTCGGACACATTCCCATCCCATGCAGTCTGGATAAAGGATACTCGACCAGTACAGAACTCAAAAATACTTAAATAGGTTTACAAGTTACAATCAAAAGCATTTGAAGCAGATAAAACAATGGGTAAAGATAACACCAAAATCTGACTTGACTATTTCTCACTTGTGGAACAGAGCTTCTGGATCTCAAAGTGAGGACTGACCAACTAACCCACAGTTACACCAACAGCAGTACTAGCATGAATCCCATGATGGAACCCTGCTAGGTCTTACCAACAGAGTTATAAGCCCAAGAGACTACCTTTCAACCATGTTCTGGAATCTAGACCCTCTCCAGTCCTGACATCTCTGACCAATGCAAACTCGTTCACTCCCACACACATACCTGAGAACCTCAGCTGTAGTCAACATCTCATTAGCAGCCAACTTCTTCAGACTTGAAGAGGCATACCAACTGAGAACACACAGATGGCTAGTCTGGGAATAGGCCCAGCAGGAATAAAGGCTGATAAGCCCTTCCCCCAAGCACAGCAAGCCTGTCAAAATGGAGTTCAGACAAGAGACAAATTTCTGGATTTCTCAACAGGCACATAGATAAAAAACATGTAAATTAAAATGACTTTTCCTCATAGAAAGCAACAGGACTGACATGGGTCATGGGGGAAAATCAGTGATCATCAGATGACTAGCGATTATGGAGGGAGGCTACCAGGAGTGGGAAAGCAACTCTGCTGATGTCAATGGTTCAGAATGTTCACTGAGGGAGTTTAACCTCCCTGGTTGTGTCACATTGATGTATATACAATACAAAAAATACCCTAGCTAGAATTACAAGAAACAATTTATCAGAAGCAGTTGATGAACAGCAGCTAATAAACCTATTTGGTTTCTACCATACAACAGTCAGAAGCTTATCTCATGCAGACTCATGGATTGTTCAAAAAGCAATTGCATGCTATTGTTGGCTGTGTGCATGACACTCCCAACCACCTCATCAAATTGGCAGCTGGTGTCCGTCCAATCATGGCCTGTTGCATCAATCTACATACACAGTCTTGACATGGCCAGGGGGGTGGGGTGTTTCACAAAAGAGGGACTAATTCTCCATCCATCTAAAATAAGCAAAACAAAAACCAGACATACCAAAACCAAAAGAGCTCAACAGCCCAACTCCCACCAGCTCATCCAATACCCACAAAGCAAAAAGATTATAGCAGATTGAGGACGCAATCCTAACCAACTTTCCAGCATGGACATAGCTGTGCCAATGGGATATGTGCTGCATCCTGCAGTGGAGTATTAGTCACAGAGGCCTTCTCAAGGTTAGGTAGTAGTACACTTTGCATCTGGAAAACCACTTTCTAATTATTGGGGCTAGTGCATTAAAGAGGGCTTGAGGAGAATGAATCATTCATCTGTTTCTCTATAATCCCATGCAAAACAATTGCTGCACTTTGCTATCTATGCTAGTGGCAGTCACACAATGGAAGTTAGCCTGTCAGCTGTGGTAAGTCAATGCAGCAAAGTCTTGCACTAAAAAAGTATTATTTCAAACATGAACCTGCACAAATTGCACTTCTAATCTTTCTTTTCAGATCACACTATTTAAAAAAATACAATTAAGATTTACATCCAAGTAAATCGAGAGCTACCGATATATGCATTTCCCATCTGACATTACATGCTCACACATTTTGAAGCCTGTTTAAGTCTTGAAAGTTGTTATGTGACCTTCAACCACAGCCAGCCTTCAAGTGTCACTATTTAGATAAGTTGCTAGTAGATGACTTGGAAATGATTCCAAGGAGCCCCAGTCCCATGCCCACATATTCAAATTCTGATTTATCCCCTTGCTCTCAACCCTGTTGAGAGAAAGGTAAAATTGTTCTTTTTCAAATAATTTGCTAATTTGGGTATTTCATTTAAATGCTATCAATCGAACATTTTTGCTGGAGCTGAAGCTACTGAAGCCAGACAACGTTTGCATCACTGGCATTAATTCTCATTCTCCCGACAAATGAACTGTCAAAACCACACTATAAAATGCAGATATGTGAATTTTGCGCATGGCATCCACTCCCTGCCTACCCCCACTTCTGCAGTCACAAATTTATTATGGTACTTCAGACAGGAAAAAAAGAAGAATTTATTAGAACTCTTATTGTGCCATCCAACCCACCACTTAAGAACATAAGAACATAAGAAGAGCCCTGCTGGATCAGGCCAAAGGCCCATCTAGTCCAGCTTCCTGTATCTCACAGCGGCCCACCAGGTGCCCCAGGAAGGCATGAGACTACAAGATGCTTGCATCCTGTTGCCACTCCCTTGCACCTGGTACCAGTAGCCCATCACCTATATAAGGAGGTTGCACAATCCATCATTGCCTATAGCCCACGATGGACCTTTCCTCCAGATATCTGTCCAATCCCCTCTTGAAGGCATCAAGACCAGATGCCATCACCACCTCCTGTGGCAAGGAGTTCCACAGATTAACTACCCGCTGGGTAAAAAAGTACTTCCTTTTATCTGTTTTAACTCTCCCAACCCTCAGTTTTAGCGGATGCCCCCTGGTTCTGGTGTTTTGAGAGAGGGAAAAGAACATCCCTCTATCGACTCTATCCCTTCCATGCATAATTTTGTATGTCTCAATCATGTCCCCCCCTCAGGCGCCTTTTTTCTAGACTGAAGAGCCCCAAACGCTGCAGTCTTTCTTCATAAGGGAGGTGCCCCAGCCCCGTAATCATTTTTGTCGCTCTCTTCTGCACCTTTTCCAACTCCACTATGTCCTTTTTAAGATGCGGCGACCAGAACTGGACACAATATTCCAGGTGTGGCCTTACCATCGATTTGTACAATGGCATGATAATATTGGCTGTTTTATTCTCAACCCCTTTTTTAATTACCCCAAGCATGGAATTGGCCTTCTTAATTGCTGACGCACACTGGGTCGATACCTTCATTGAATTGTCCACCAGCACCCCAAGATCTCTGTCTTGAGCTGTCACAGACAGCTCAGAACCCATTAGCCTATAGGTAAAGTTTTGGGTTTTTGCCCCAACGTGCATCACTTTACATTTGTCTATGTTGAAACGCATCTGCCATTTGGCTGCCCATTCCCCCAACTGGGAGAGATCCTTCTGGAGCTCTTCACAATCCTTTCTGGTTTTTACCACCCGGAAAAGTTTTGTGTCATCCGCAAACTTGGCCACCTCACTGCTTATCCCTGTCTCCAGGTCATTTATGAATAAGTTGAAAAGCACGGGCCCCAAGACAGATCCCTGGGGCACTCCGCTTTTCACCTCTCTCCATTGTGAAAATTGCCCATTGACCCCCACTCTCTGTTTCCTGGCCCTCAACCAATTCTGGATCCATAAGAGGACCTGCCCTCTTATTCCCTGACTGTGAAGTTTCTTTAGCAGTCTTTGGTGGGGGACCTTGTCAAATGCCTTCTGAAAATCCAGGTATATGATATCCACAGGTTCACCCACATCCACGTGCCTGTTGACCTTTTCAAAGAATTCCAAAAGGTTTGTGAGGCAAGACCTACCCTTACAGAAGCCATGCTGACTTTCCTTTAGCAGTACTTGTTCCTCTACGTGTTTTAGGATTTTATCTTTGATGAGGCTTTCCACCATCTTACCTGGAACAGACGTTAGGCTGACAGGCCTGTAGTTTCCAGGGTCCCCCCTTCTCCCTTTTTTAAAGATTGGCGTGACATTGGCTATCCTCCAATCCTCTGGCACCGTGGCCGTTTGAAGGGACAAGTTGCATACTCTAGTTAAGAGGTCAGCAACTTCATTCTTTAGTTCCTTAATTACTCTTGGGTGTATACCATCTGGGCCTGGTGACTTATTTAAATGTAGTTTATCAATTTGATCTAAAACATCTTCTTTATTAACCAGTATCTGATTTAATTCCTTCATTAGGAAGGGCTGTTCGGGCTGTGGTATCTGCCCAAGTTCTTCTGCTGTGAAGACAGATGCAAAGAATTCATTCAATTTCTCTGCAATCTCCAAGTCCCCTTTTATCTCATCTTTCCCTCCCTCACCATCCAGTGGGCCAACCGCCTCTCTGGTAGGTTTTCTGCTTCTAACATATTTGAAGAAGCTTTTATTATTCCCTTTTATGTTGCTAGCCATGCGTTCCTCAAACGCTTTCTTGGCCTCCCGTATCACCTTCTTACTTGTCTTTTGCCAGAGTTTATGTTCCTTTTTATTCTCCTCACTGGGGCAAGACTTCCATTTACGGAAAGAAGCTTCTTTGCTCTTTACAGCTTCTCTAACTTTGTTTGTCAGCCATGCAGGCACCCTCCTGGACCTTGTCGAACCCTTCTTTCTTTGCGGTATACACTTCCGCTGGGCCTCTACTACTGTTTTTTTAAACAGCCTCCATGCAGCCTGGAGGGATTGGACTCTTTTTACCTTCCCTTTCAATTTCTGTCTAACTAGTCTCCTCATCTGAGGGAAATCTGCCCTTCGAAAGTCAAGGGTTCTTGTGTCAGATTTGCTCTGCACTCTATCCTGGACATGCATGGCAAAACCAATCGCAGCATGGTCACTGTTCCCCAATGGCTCAGTAACACTTACATCCCTAACTAGGTCCCGAGTACCACACAATATTAAATCCAGAGTCGCCTGTCCTCTGGTCGGCTCCATGACTAGTTGCTCTAAGGCACAGTCATTCAGCTCGTCAAGGAATCCGGTCTCTCTTTCTTGACCAGAGCAGCAGTTGACCCAGTCAATATGAGGATAATTGAAATCCCCCATGATTACAATCCTGCCTCTCTTGGTCACTGCTCTGATTTGTTTCCTCATTTCAAGGTCACCTTCAAGTTTTTGATCGGGAGGACGATAGCACACCCCCACTATTACATTGCTCTTACGGCCCGGCAGTTTAACCCACAGTGACTCCATGGTGGAGTCTGGCCCACCTTCAGTTTCTACTCTGCTGGATTCAATCCCTTCTTTGATATAGATGGCCACCCCTCCGCCAACACGCCCTTCCCTGTCCCTCCTATAGAGTTTATAGCCTGGGATGGCAGTATCCCACTGGTTCTGTGCACTCCACCAGGTTTCCGTTATGCCTACTATATCAATGTTTTCCCTAGCCACCAAACATTCCAGTTCCCCCATCTTGGCTCGGAGACTTCGAGCATTCGCATAATAACACCTATATACGGGGTTCTCTAAAGAGGGACTGTTTTTTGATCCTTTTTCCCCTCCTCTCTTTTTACTGGACAAACTGTCACTTACACTCAGCTTAGAAGTTCTATTTCCTACTCCTCCATTACTCTTTGGTATTCCTCCACCCTCCTCTTCCCTTAGGGATGAGGAGTTCCGAACCGGACGCCGCTCGGCTCCTGTCGGCTTTCCCCCAGGGATCAGTTTAAAAGCTGCTCTGCCACCTTTTTAATATTAAGCGCCAGCAGCCTGGTTCCATTTTGGTTCAAGTGAAGCCCGTCCGTCTTGTACAGGCCTGGGTCTGTACAAGCCACTTGCGTTGGCCAGCGCTGTCGTGACTCCAGGTTGCCCTTAGTTACATCAACTTGTTTTATCACCAATAACTTTCAATGAAATAAGAAAGTTATGATTCCATTTTGAGTTTAAATATAGTTTCCCCTATATTGGGGAAAAAATACCAATCATACTTGTGTTTGTAAAGATCCTGAAGTGGTGTTTGAAGGACTGGAAGTGTGCAACGTTGCAAGCCTACGAGCGACGTTGGGCCGACGCAATGTGCTTGCGCTGCCCCAATGTCACTAGTGCCAACATGGGAGCGCTGACTGGCATCCCTGCATTGGCACTAGTGCAGTTGGACTAGTGCTTACAGCAGTGTTGGCCCAATGGCACCGGGCAGAGGCACCGCAACACCGCTCCTCCGCCAGCTGAACTAGGCTGATGCAAGAGCGGTTCTGGGCATGGGGAAAGCGGGCAGGAGGGTGTTTCTGGGTGGTGGGTGGGTGGGCCAGTAGGCATGCTGGCCTGGTGAGGGGGGTGGGGATGGGATACGGCCGGTAGGCTGCATCCAAGCTTCTGTTCCCAGGTTGCGTGGCCCTGATTCGCTCCCTTGTCCTAGGGGAGGCTCTAGCTTCTGGAGTTCACCCAAATTCATGTTCAGAATTTGAAATGTAGGATACAAATATTTTAAATACTTATAATAAATAATGGAACTATCCAAGATAGTTGCCAAGATCAATGCTGCCAAGATCCACGTTAAAAACTTATTACTGAAAGGGACAGATCTGCCCATCCACACCCCTTTTTCTGCCTGTCCCCTCCCTGTCTTCCACCCTCCCCTGCCCAACTAGTGTGGAACTTACTGCACCCAGCATGCACTGGGTTTTCTGCCTGCACAGGCCTTTGCGCTAGTGCCAACAACCATTATGCTGGCTCATAGTGCTTTACGGCACTTTTGCGAAGGTAAGCACTGTGCCACTACAGAGCTTGCTTAGGATTGTGCCAAACAAATGTCAAAATTTTGTGGTGTTATACCATCATTACAGAAACAATCTATAGAAAAATCTGCTATGACCCTATTTGCTCCACCATTGGGAGGTCTTTCCCCAAAATAGCTTATTATCATCCATATCCTACATTTGAGAGGGGCACTCTGATTCCCAGATATTTTTCCTTCGGGGAGCTTCTACCTTTGATATTCTCTTAACCTAGTGGTTCCCAACACGTTGGGAACCGCAACATCCCCATATGCTACATGTGCACTGGGTGTCTCCTGGAAGTGATTGTCGATGTCATCATAGTTAGCCACTTGGGTTCAGAGACATCGCACATGGCTCCAAATAGAGGAAAAGAGGTCAGGGTGGACAGGATGGCTTTCCCAGTATGCGGTTTTCATGCACTGGAGCTTTTCCTGCTGTGCAGAGACTCCAACTGCTGTTTGGAGCAGTGTGTTCTCCCTGCCAGAGCAGTTGTTAGCCCATGATATCCCTAACCAACATTCCAGTGCTGAATTCAGCTGTGCCAAGGATGCTGAATGCTATGGTAGGGATACAGTCATGGAGGCTTATTTACAGTCATGGATACACAGCACAATCCTACCTGCCCTCTCGCGCTGACGCAACATCACTGCGTCGATGCAAGAGGCAAAGCGCCAACGTGGGGGCGCCGATTACCACCCCAGTATCAGCGCTCCCACTGTCAGGCGAATGCTACGAGCCTCTCATGCGTCAGCTGAAGGCAGCCGATTGAGCGAGGGGGGAGAGGGATTGGGCGAGGGAGGGAGAGGGTGGGCAAGAGGGAAGGCGGGATGTGGGCGGGCTTGGGAGGTGGCCATACAGCCAAATCCTAAGCCCGTTCCAGAGACCGCGTGGCCCCAATTCAGGCCACACGGTCTCCTCGGATCTGCGCCCACTCTTCAGCAGGTGCAGATCAGAGGAGCACATAGGGGCGGCTGGAGCCTCCCCTACAGTATGGGAGCACACGCTCCCTTGCCGCAGGAGGCTCCAGCCTCCCCCCACGCAGTGTCAGATATGGCCCTGGCTGGCCGGTCTTGCCATTCCAGCGCTGGGTAGGATTGTGTCCACAGTCATGTTTGTTTAGTTCCCTTACTGCAGACTTGCGTTTGCACTGGAAAGTTGGTTGGTTAACGCCCCCCCCCATCCAAGTAGCCACTTGTGGGAATCTCCATTGCATAACAACGTAGAATTTTAGTCATAAAATTATGAACAACTAGAACAGCAGCCAACTCCTTAAACTGTATTCAGAGTGAGGAATTAAAGGCTGTTCTCTTTTACCAGATAACCCCATTATTATGCATACTTCACCTCACACGTACGCAAAAAACATGATGCCAAAATCAACACCACATTTTATTTGTTAGGCATTTGACCTGAGTGGCTTAAGAATGATCCACCTGATTATAGTTGTCTTTATGCATCCTTTATAGTTGTCTTTATGCATTATTGCTGTCTTTATGCATCCATGATTTTTATGATGTTTTATTGTTGTTTTACAGTATTTTGAATTGTAAAGGCCTAAGTGAATGAACAAAATGGCCTAAAAATAAATAAATGAATAAATAAATAAATGAATAAATAAATGAATGAATAAATAAAGTCTACCAGATTCAGGACGCAAATCTAACCAACTTTCCAGCACTGACATAGCTGTACCAATGGAGCACATGCTGCATCTTGCACTTGGGGGGGGGGGCCAGTCACGGAGGCCTCCTCAAAGTAAGGGAATGTTTGTTTCCTTACTTTGAAGCTGCATTGCCTGACCCTGATGCTAGAAAGTTGGTTAGAACTGTGCCCTCAGTAGGCTAACCATCCTAGTTTATACATCTAACATTCAAGGTAAATATGCCAATACTGAACCACGGCAATAAGTATACTTTGCTGTTTGCTGCATCCCAAGTTTCTAAAAAAAAAAGTGAATTTTAATCAGGAGGTAGATCATGAAAAAATGAACACTGTCATAAATGAACTTTGTACAATGTTTTATGCTCCCAACCATGACTGCCTTCAATTCCTTAGCAGAATAACACTTGATTAAGGAGATGTGTAGTATATTCAGGTATTACTGAATAATGCAGTACGCAATTTTTTTCTTGCCGAAATGAATAGTGTATTATTTATGGGTATGTACAAAATTCTTTGTCTACTAATCAAAGCCCTGAACATTGACCACAACACTGTTGAAACTAGCTCATGACCACAATATCCACCAAGCTAGCAAACTGTACAAGTTCAACAAAAAATGCAACAGTTTTACATGTTAAAATGAATTAAAAACAGCAGGCAGTACAATTCTATCCTTTTCCTCACCATAGCATGCAGCTTTGCCACAATGTGCTGCGATGCATGCTGTTGTAGAGGGGCAACTTGGAGGCTTGGGAAAGGTTCCCTACCCACCCCATAAGCCCTTTGAACCCCAATGGGTCTTTTAGGAAAAAAGAAACTCAACATGAAGCTCAACAAATGCTCCAGAAGGCAGACCCTCCCCCCCCCCACCATAGTAAAAAATAAAATAAAAACAGTGGCTTGAGCAGCTGGTAAAGTGAAACTATTTTTTTAGTTTTGTAAAGCATAGGTGGATGTCAAGTGCTAAGTGGGTCCCATTCCTATGCCTTAGCAATTTGCTACATTCCTTTTCCTAATAGTTTCAGATGAATATGCCACTCCTAACTACTCTCCATTCAGAATCACCATCCAAAGGAATACACCACTCGCAGGATGCCCTTCTCCAGATTTCAAATACAGGTGGCCTGCATCTTACTTGAAGATTACATTTCAAGATTGATGTACAAAGTCAAAATCATGCATAGTCCAAAATCCCTTTCAAGCTGACAAATATGTACTGTGTCTTTAAGAATTAAAAGCACAATATAAGACACATGCAGGAACTGACGGAACCACAGCTTCATTTTCTCACTTCAGGCCTGCTCTGGGGAATAAAGAGTTAAGTTAGCTGAATGGTGGGCAGAATCACCTGCACTATTTAAACTGTTGTTTTTCACTGTCTTGTTTTTGGTGGGAGGTGAACATATATACTTGAATTTGTGAAACGATCACATGCAATATGTATGCCAACTGTATGTGATTTGTTAACTGTCTTATGCCAGAAACTCATTACGTTCTTTCAAATAAGAAAGCTTTATATTCAATTAAGATTCCAGACTGTAGTCCTTATTGTACCTTCAAGAGCTACTGTGAATTCAGTATGATAAGGAATTTACAAAAAGGATACAAGTGAAAAGGTTTTCCAGTTCTACTAGACAGGCATAATACGTAGTTATCTTAAAGTTCAAATTTTGTGACCAGAATAAATTAGGCCAATTAGGCACAGTTATACAAATTTGCTAAATTGGTGCAGAAAGCCTTGTAGGTATTCATTTTTGGGTGTGTGTGTGTTGTTGTTTTTTCTTCAGAAGAGACAGAAGGTTAAAAGAACAGAGAAAATGTGTGCATGAAGTCAAGGGAATATGAAAAGAGCAACAAGTGAGATGCAGGATGAAAGGCTAAATGACAAGACACTGGGAGATGCATGATCAATTTCCCAGTGGGTTTGAAATGCAGCTGTGGAGTAAGGTGAATCTGATCAGGAAGGGGATGGAATGACAACCTTTTTTCCCCACCTCCAGTAGTTTTCAACCCACAGAAGGAAAAAAAAAATGAGGACTCATATCCTTTGCTCTGCAGATGGAAAGCAGCTGGGAAAATTTGAGAGTGAAGGGTTAATGTGTCCATTCCACACACTACACTGCTTCAATAAGATCTGCAACCATCTGTACCCACATTTATGTTTAAAAAGTGGAGAGAGACTGATGGGATGGAATCTCTGAGGCAGACTGAAAGAGCTGCCATCATTGCTCCTGCATGACTAGGAAGAGACCCCAATGGATGTCTGATAGGCAAGCCTGTTATTATAGTGTGGGTGGCGTGTTGTGGTGGCTGGGAATATTACAAGTTCACTACAAACCTCAGCTGAGCAGAGTGTACCTGGAGTAGAGTCATCCAGGAGCAATGGTAGTCAGGTCATGAGGATGACATTGTAGCTTTGCCTGGACTAGAAGCAGGAGGCCAGAACTCCACCATGCTCTAGCACAGTGGTCTGGGAACAGGGGTAAATTACCCCAAATGGGGCAAAAATGAAATTCCTGTGGGTAATGGATGATTGCGCTGCTGAGACACAGCTGGGCATGCATATGAATCTATATGCATGCCCTGCTGTGTCTTGGCAGCGTGACCGTCCATTACCCCCGTTCTGGTTCTGTTGCTGGCTGGCTCCATTTTGTTTTGTTTTGTTTGTTTTGCTCCGCTCACTTTCGCTGGCTGGCAAAACGTGCCCCAGACTGCTCTGCGCCTACTCTGCTTTTCACACCATGGCAGTTTAGAACACGTGGACGCAGCAAGGAGAGCAGCAGAGCGGCGGCGTGTTGGATCTGAGCGGCAGCGGAGCAGAGCGGCAGTGAAGA
Source organism: Lerista edwardsae (assembly GCA_029204185.1). Classification (NCBI taxonomy): domain Eukaryota; kingdom Metazoa; phylum Chordata; class Lepidosauria; order Squamata; family Scincidae; genus Lerista; species Lerista edwardsae. The sequence goes on along the minus strand of JAJKFI010000002.1, from coordinate 10,180,116 downwards.
GGCAAGCCAGGGACGGCCGGGCATCGGAGGTGAGGGGAGGCACGCGTCTTTCCTCCCACCCCCACCTCCATTGCCCTGCCAGGGAACGCATCTCCCCCCCTCCATTGCCCTGCCGGGGGGAACTGCACACTTCTCACTGTCCAGCAAGGGACGCACGGTTCCTCCCGGCAGGACATCGGAGGCAAGGGAAGGCATGGTCTCCCCCCCCCCATTGCCCTGCTGGGGGGAACTGCACACCCCTCGCTCAGGCTTCTTGCAGAACACGCAGCCCCATTATTTCGATCGCTGCCCAAGGCCAGATGTGGCGCTTCTTTAATGTCCCGAAGTGTCCGTGTGTGATAGAAGGTGTCTCCTAAGACTGGGTGCTGTTGCCAGGGGAGGGGCTGATTGGAATGGAGGTTTTTTAAAAAACTGATCACCTAAGAGTGCAAGTCTATGAATGTCTACTCAGAAGTAAGTCCCATTATAGTAAATGGCACTTACTCCCATTAATAGGATTAATGTATTAATAGGATTAATACATTAAAAGTATTAATAGGATTGCACCCCATCTTAATTAAAACTGCAGTCCAATGCAAACACTGCCCCAGGAGTAAAGCACATTGAATTCAATCTGACTTACTTCTGAGCAAACAGAAGTTGACAGATACTGGCTGGCCACTGAATGTAAAGAGCGTGCAGGCTGGGGCAAACACGACTGGCTGCAGAGTAACAGTCTGAGACGACACCAGACTGTCCTTCTCCCCCTCAACTTGTAGCCTGGTGCAACGATCCTCCGATCCGGACTGGGGCTCAGCGTGTCGTGGGGTGTGTTGGGCATGTTCGCGTGCGCATGACACCAAAGAGAGGCGCCAGGCAAGCATACAGCGTGCAAGCGTGCAGACAAGCATGCAGGAGACAAAATGTAGGAACGCTTGCTGCGTTTCTGTATTAGTACTATTTGCCTTCTCCAGAATGGAAAAGCAGATACTAAGCTGCTAAGTTGCATAGCCCCCTTTGTATTAGCACACATTAGGAATGGCCCTTGCCTTCTCCACAGCTATGTTTCTGTGAAGTGTGGAGGGGAGGGGGGTCAAACTAATCGGGCAACAGATGTATTTGTTTTGCTCCCATTCATCCTGTTAATATTTAAAGTGGAGAGGATCTAATTTTTTACATTAAGAGATGTTTGTATGAGACGAGCTGAATCTCCTTACCTACATGCACTCCTTGTGATGTAAAAATGAGGTATTCCCTGTTTGACAAGTGCATGAAACAGATATCTACATAAAAAATGGCTACTGCTATAATTTTTTGGTTTGATCCAGAGTTGCAAACAAATTTTAAATTCTGAAATAAGTCTTTGGAGGCTGCCCCTTTATCTTACTTTCTGACCTTAAAAGTGTTTTTCTTTAATCCAGTACAATGGCTCTCAAACTTTTTATCATTGGGGCCCAAAGGAAGTGATGTCATCAAGCAAGAACATTTTAACACCCCATATGACAAAATCAAATCTAACTAAGCAGGTTAGATATTTACAATAAGAGTAAGATTAAAAAATATGTAAAGAACTTTCCTAACTCTCCCAAACCCTTTACAACTTCATATTTACATAGCATTAATTAAGTTCATTAATTAATCAAATAAAAAGCAATGGGTTCCAATATATAATTTATTTCTTTTGTTCTGGTGGGGGGGGGGGGGTAACGTTGGCGTATCCAAATATATTTTGGGGTAAAAGGTAAAAAAGTTCCCTGACCCCTGCTCTAGCAAGACTACACTACCCTTCTCTGAATAGAACATTTTTTGGGAGAGGATATTTCCAAATAATGTCTTGGTACAGAGAGATGTGCCAGAGTAAGAAAAGCAGTTTACTCAGCTAGTTTCTTGATATAAGACCAAATTAACAGAAACAGAAAGCTGCCCACACTGAATCAGACCATTGATCCATTTACTGCAGCACTGACACAGATTGGCAGCCCCTCTCCAAAGTTTCAGATAGGAATTTTTCAGGCATTGCCCACAAGGCCGAATTTGCTTCCACTGTCACAAAAGGCTGTATATGTAGAGGACCAGCGCAAAATGTCTGACCAAATGCCAATGGGGCATGTGCTGCATCCTGCAGTTGGGGGGAGGGGAGCAATCACGGAGGCCTCCTCAAGGTAAGGGAATGTTTATGCTGCATTATCCTTACCCTGGTGGCAGAAAGCTGGTTAGGATTGCACCCTAAATTAATGAGCAATAAAAGTAACACACACACACACACACACACACACACACACACACACACGAAGAAGAAGAGTTGAACATGGAATGGATTGTATGGATTGTGTCTCCTTCAGCCCAGTGCTGAACATAATGGGCTTCTCCAATTAACATTTCATTAATAAACTTTGCATGAACTTGTAGCTATTTACTTCTAAGTGATTAAGTGTCTGCCAAAAAAAAGAAAATTAATTATATTAGAAATCACTACCCTGAAGGACCTCACAAAAAACCCCTGCTTGACTAATGGTTGTGAAAGCCCACAAGACACATTATGCAGGTCAGTGACCTTCCTAAGCCCTTCCTCATTCTGCTCAATACAATATAAAGATTCACAAAACTCACAGGAAAAAAAAATCACTTTATCAATGTTTGTCAAATGGTTTCCTTGAAGGCAAAAACTACAGCATGTGTGTTTTTAGACATTTTTAAAGAACATTTGGTAACAGTTAGGAAATATATACAGAGGCTGCATAAAAGTTGTTCAGAACTAAACTTTCTATCATGCTTAAGCTTTGAGAAATGCCAAAAGAAAGTCCACTATTGAAGTCAGTAATTGCATACCGACTTTATGGACACCCTTAACATTTGCCCTCACTCCAAATATGTTCAAAAAAAGTTATGTTGTGTTAACAATGAAAAAATCAAGTCATTTGTGTAAATCAGCATCACTTCATAGATATCAAAAGGAGATACAGTTTTTCAAACTAATCTCAAGGATTATGAATTGGTGACGTAGAATTTCATACAACAAGCCTAATCTATATTTTTCACATTACTATATAGTGTTAGCCATTTTCCTTAGATGTTCTCTCAGAATCATGCTACATTATGATGTTGCACCATTCCTGGGGCATTTGTCAGGAAAAAATTGTGATGGGACAAATGGAGCGAACAAGATGAGGTACAGCACTTCCAGCCTTGCCACTACTACCTACAGTTTCATATACTCATGAGAGAGCATTGGGTAAAAATGCTGCAAAGTTGTATGTGGTTGCAAATGTATATATAGTTTTCCCATTCTTCTGGCCACAGTGAGCAGAATTCCCAAACATCCCACACTAACCCTTGAGATTACACACTAGAACGAGAGTTGGGGTTTGGAACACATTCCATCCACATTCTCAGAAAGGCTGCTTGGAACCACTACTGCAATATTTTCATAACAAACTGTTTTCATAGTACAAACTTTTGTGTCTGTTTAGTGCTGAAAGCTTGTGATATTTCAGTTCCTCCTCAATGGGACTAAATTCACCACAGGCTTAAATGTTATATGATGCTACTGTTACGGTAATTAATTTTCATTCTCTACTCACTGAAGTATTCAGCTGAGAGAATTACGGCTAGAAAATGCAGAGAGACCAACGGGAAGTAAATTATGAAATGCAAAGTGATTCACATATTCATGGATTTATAACTATTGAGGATTTTTCTAGGCAAAGCTATCACATTGGTGGTTTTTTCTTGTAGTGTAGCAAAATGATAGAGAGCTCTTTCAAAGACCAATTAAGTTAGAATCGACGAAAATGGCACAATGATTCATTGAAAAAATAGTGGAAAGCGACAGTAATTTTTCAGTGGTCACTCAAGTTCTCTCTCATATACAGGTTATCTCTAAATATGTATTCTAGTACTCTCCAATATCGATCACTATCAGTACACTCTTCAAAAGAAGATGGCTGTCGTCATTTGCACACTCACTTAGGTTTTACATATTTATTCTAACTTTAAGAAGCTCAGAGCAGCTTACATAGATTTAAACCATTGGTTTCCCCACAGCAATCCTGTAAGGTTGGTTATACTGAGTGATAGCAAATGGGCCACAACTGCTGAGCAAGGTTCATGACTAAACAGGGCTAGAAATCCAAATATTCTGAAAGTAACTTCAATTGTTACACCGCTGAGGCTACCTTGACTCTTCCTAGTCCTTAAATGGCATTTCCAATGTTTTGATCCATAGAACTTGCTTCTAAATAACATACATAGCTTTATGATGCATTTGACTACCTTTCTGTGTACCATTTCTGTGCAGCTGTTCCTCTGAGCCCCAGGGCAGCACAGGATTGGGCTGTAAGAAAAATAACACTCAATCGGGATATATGTTAAGTTCTGTGTTTAAGACATAAGACATGGATCATTTCTGCATCAAGAAGCAAAGATAAGTAAAATTGCTTTATGCCTGAATTCTGTTTTCAGTGACATTTTTGCTGTTAAATTTTTGTGTTACATCCCCATGACACTATAGCATAACATTTTTGAGGCAATACAGGGAACGTATCATCCAACCTAAGTGCATTACTTTTGCACTGTGGCTGTCTGGAAATTGAGAGATCTAAACATGGATCTCTGTTGCTCCAAATTCATGGTTTGATGAAAATTACTCTGAAAGCAAAAGAATTGGTCTCATATTCCTAAGCGAGCAACCATCTAATCTATGATCCATTTTTTCCTTCATTACAATCTAGCCTGTCAAGTTTTGGAGTCTCTATACAGAAGTTTCTTCAAACAGAGCTCCTAAAGATAAGGAAAGAAGGTATTGTGTTGAAACTGGAACAAAAGATATCAAACATCTTTTTTTCCTTTACTAAACTCAGTGGGAACTTATTCACATCCTTTTATCTATACAGGGGTCTTGCACTTCATCAATAGCTGGGTTTTGGCCAGGAAAAAAACCCTCAAAGTATTTTGTGTCCTTGATATTTCTAGTTATCGAAATTTTAAATAAATGTTTTGCAAATATTAAGAGAGGAGTTCTGTCATACCCCTATTATAAAGGGCGGGGGGCATTCCTATATAATTTTTTTCTGAAAATATTTCTGCAACGTAAGAGATGCTTCACAATTACAGATTGACTACCCAGGTGTTACTGTTCCTTCTTACGGACATCATGTGCAACTTTCATACTAAGTCTTATATTCTTATATTAGTTTTTATATTAGAACAACCAGGCACAAGAACAGTTTTTTCCCCGTGCTATTCGGCTACTGAATAGCTGATTATGTTGATGTTTTGCTTTTGATTTCGATAAATTTAGAATTAGTGGGATCTTGTTAATGTGATGGTATTACTTACTAGTTTAAGGTATATGTGAGAGCTTTTGGGCCGAAGTAAAATTCCATGTATGGCCAATAAAATTCTATTCTATTCTAGTCTAGTCTAAGTTGTCCCTCCCTAGTACTTTTCTATAATGTGATTTTCAAGTGCTATTTTTTTTCTTCTATCCCTTTTGCAAAAGAAAGCAGTAAATTAGTGAACATTTTTGTAAAAAAAAATTCTTTGGGTCTATAGATACTGTTTTTGAAATAACCATCGAAGGCTAGTTAGGTATATGTCACAAATCTTTTAGATTTCTTTCCTTGAGACATGGGGTCAGATTTTTACTGAGCGACTTTTATCATCTACATTAGTTATTGAAAGAAAAGAACGGGGTTATGTTAACTGGAAACTCTAAAAATACATTACTGAACTACATCATTATCCTACGTTTGTCCCACAATCAAACCTTAAATTGTCTGAACAGGGAAGAAGGTAAGGCCAATTAGGGATTTTTTAACCTAGTGTGAATGCATTGGAGAAAAAGCCTCTCTTGCACTGCTAATGAGCTAAATATCCAAGTCTGCAATATTGAAACATGGTACATACCAGTCAAATGTAGAAGCTATATCTGGAAGTGCTTGAGCGAGTCTGAGCTGAACACAGTACAAAATCTGAGCCAAACAGCCTCCCGATTACTGTCTTGCATACATAACCAGGGTACAAACACAAGTTGGGGCATAACATACAAGTATCAAGAGAATACAGGTCCAGACTCCCTATCTGCAGATTTGGTATATGCCAGTGTCGCTCCCACCCAGGTGCCATGGGGGGGGCGAAGGCACTCACTGGACAGACGGCGTGGGGGTCTCTGAGGCCGGTCCCAGGCCCCAGATGGCCAGCAGGACTGCCTGGGCAGTGTCCGCCACAGTGTGGGGCAGCAGGACGCAGCCCGCCCCGGCTGAGCCACGGGGAAGAGCGGGGCTCCCCCTCGGTGTCCTCAGCCTCACTGAAGGAGGCTTGGAAGCCGCTGAAGGCCGCAGCTGGGGGGGCAGGGCTCCCGAGCCGGCCGGAAGCCAGGGGGGCCAAGATCTCGGCCTCCCGGCGAGACTGGAAGGGACGGGCTCCAGCCAGCCGGCTGGCTTCTCTGAGCTTAGTGGAATTCAGTGGGATGAAGCTCCCCCAGGGATCTGGTGCCCTCCTCCCCTTCCCACGCACCTGGGAGGGACAAGGAGAGACCCCCCCAGCCCCGGTGTTAGCCCCTGGGCACTGGGAGGTAGGAGGGGGACCGGTGAGGGGGTCGAGCCCTAGCCCCCCACCGGTGGGATACCTCGGGGCCACGGCCAGGCCAGAGAGAACAGGCCGCGCCCCACAGAGCGAGCCCCTGTACGGCCGCCCAGGCAGATGGGGCGAGCTCCCGGGGGGAAGCAGGCGAGGGGTTGGCCAGGCCCTCTTCCCACCCCCCAATGTTGTAGCAGGGCACCCCAGCCAGGGAGTGCCCCAGAGTATTTGGGGGGCAGATAGCAATCAGATGCCCGTGATGCAACATGGCACCCATGAATGTAAAAGCCTTTACCAAAGTAAACCGGCAGAGAAAGAGCTACTTCCAGGCCTCCCGCCTCTCTGTTCAGTACCACCCCACCGTGGTGCCACAATCCTGCAGTCTGCCCCCTGGCGAGGGCGGCCCTTCAGAGCGTGCCACAACAGCCGATTTAAATACCTTCATATCCCGAATCCGCAGGGGAGTCCCTCTGTAGACCTCAGAAAGGCATCTATAGGTGCTAGAAGGGCAATTCCAGTTTTTATGGAAGTGCCCCTCTGGATGTTTTTCTGAGGCCTGCCAAGGCTTCTGTGAGTCTCAGAACACCTTCAGATGGCGACCGGACATCTCCAGTCCCATCTAATGGTCCTATGGACCAGACCCACGGATTTCCGTATCCACGGGGGTCCAGGGACATATCCCCATGAATATCGAAGTCTGGCTGTATATGAATGCATGGAACAAAAAAGGTGGTATTTCCTCACAGTAACGTTGCTAGCATGAATGAACAAACCTATGCTGATGCTTACCAAACATTTTAAAAAGTGGGCTCCTGTGCTAAAAAACAACAATAATCTATTGCAACCTACAAAGCTTTACTAGACAAAAAAAGAGCTGTAGAAAAAATATTTTTATTTATCAGTAGTAATAATAATGATTTAATAACAATCAGGGTCCTGTGCTCCCAAGGCTGCTAGAGACCTTATATACAGTTATGTGCAGGGCTTTTTTTCTAATAGAACGCACCTGAACGGCGTTCCGGCACCTTTTTTGTAGAGCGAGCAGCGATGAGGCGAGGGAGCAGCAGGTAGGCTGCCTGGGGCTCCCTCCAGCCGCGCTGCGGCTTCTCCGAGCCGGCGCTGGCCTCCGCCCCGTCCCGGTTCTTGGGGAAGAGGGAGGAGGCCAGTGGGCCACGGGACTAAGCGGGAGGGAGCGGTGGGACTTGGAGGCCGCTCTAAGAACCGCAAGAGCCTCCAGCGCTGGCTTCCCCGCCTCCTGGGCAGCCTGGCCCAAGCCCTCACAGACGGGGTGCCGCCGCCTGCAGCCTTTGGCCTCCCCCACCAGCACGCCTCCGCTGCTGCCTCCTCCTAAGTAAGCAGGGAGGCTGGGAGGCAGCGGCGGTGGGGCATGGGTCAGCGTTCTGTTGTTTGCAGTGCTGTGGAACGGAGGCGAAGGGAGCAGATGAGGGCATGCTCGGATAGGGGACTGGGGAGGTGAAGCAAAGGGAGTTGGGGAGAGTGAGGAGGAGGAGACGGACCCACGACGGTGCCTGGGGGAGAGTAGGAGGAAGAGCGGGCACTGCTGGGAAGAAAAAGAAGGAAGGAAGGGGGGTCTGGCCTCCGGCGCAGCTTGAGGCTTGTTCCCGGGATGTGCTGCAAAAGATGGCAGGCGCGAGGTGGCGCAGGGTTTCCGCGAGCCACTGCGTTGCAGGTTGTTTGGCTCCTCTTTTCCCCTCATCGCCCCACTCCTCCCAAACGGGATGCCTTTTTTTGGTTTTTGCCCCATCTCCTTCACACACACCTTTACTTGGGAGTAAGCCGCGTCGTGTGCCGGAGCGGGATTGACTCCCCGGGCAACCGACGGGCAGAGAGGAGACTCGGGGCTGGGTGGAGTGGGGAGAGGACACCTGTTGCTGGTTTGCATCCTTCCATCCATCTCTCTCGCGCAGCGGTGACCTTGGCTTCAACTGCGATTTGGCTGGGAGGCTTGCTAAAAGGATTACAGCGGCTGCAGTTCCCTCTGCCACGCCCAGATGGAAGTGAAGTTGGACGTGGGCGAAGGCTTTACCTGCTTTTGCTTTCAGCGATCAGTTTTGTCTCAGAGGGGGGTCGACAACGACACCCTGAGATTCCTTTGTGGGCTTTCAGTTGGTTTCGCTTCAACCTCGAATGAGACGTTTGCAGCGTAGGATAGGGGACATGGAAATAGGTGAGGAATTTTGTGCAGGCTTTTCCCTCCACGTTTTAGAATGCCTGAAGCCGAGTAACCCTTCCGGAGGTCTTTTTAGAGCTTGCAATGCTTGTCTTCAGAACAATTTGGAGAGTTCCTATGCCCAATTTTGCAGAAGAGAAAACTTGGGCTGAGATAATATTCCGTTCTTCAGTGTTTGACTTGTCTAGGATAACTGTAAGAGAGAATTGGGCAAGGGGCGGGGGAGAGCAGACTCTATTGTTTGCCATGCTAACAAGATTAACAAGTTGTGAGTTCCTGCACCGTTTTTTCTACAAAAAAAGCACTGGTTATGTGTGTATAATCATGTTGCTAGACACCCTAGAAATGGAGTTCAAGGAATGTTCCCTAAAACCTTTACAGTCATTCCTGGGTACCCAGAAGGCTGAACTGAGGTAAGGAGCAAGTTGTGCAGTCAGGGACTTCCAAGCTAGACAAAAGGCTGAAACTGCGTTCACATGTGATCTATGACACAATTAATAAAGAAAAATAGGAAAATGTGATATTTTATTTTGGGGGTAGGAATGTCACATCATACCACAGATTAGCTTTCCAGTCACTAGATAGCCTTCTCTATCTAGACTGCAATCCCTGCTGCAATTTTCTTCTGCAAATTGGGCAAGGGAGCTTGCAAAATTTTCTTTCAAGTATTTTAGAAACTCTTGTGACCCACCAAAAACAAAAAAAATCGGCTTTTGACCCCACTAGTGGGTCCTGACCCACAGTTTGGGAAACACCGACCTATGCGAAAGTTCTTGCTTCTTTCTGGTAACTATTCTTCTCTGTGCTCAATAGGTTTCTCATGTACAAATAACCAGAATGTGGAAAAGCCATTTAACTTTTGCCCTCAGCATATTTTCCAGACATATTTTCTACTGATCTTAATGGAACTCGCTGTCAAGTAAAGAAGCTTATCCTGGCAGCCCATCTAACTGTGTCTCATGTCACAGAAAAACTCTTCATGGCAATTACAGGGTTGTATCAGTTCTGTGAACCATAGATCTTTAAGATCCCTCAAAACGGGTCAGAAAAATGAACCATTTATTTAGCTGTCTATATTCAATGTGTGCATATCTGGGTGTCTTCAGAGAAAACAAAATGACAGACCAAGCAGAAATTAAGATCTATACATTCAAACTGTGAACTTACACAATGCTGGAGCATCTTCCAAGAGATACTTAAAGTGACAGGAGGAAGACTTTAAGAACCTCAGCCACATGGTGACTTGTCCCAGTGATTCGAAGGGGATTAAGTTCACTTAAGAATACTTGAGCAGCTGGCCAGATCTATATTTCACTAATTTGTAAGCTTAAAATGATAAAATAGGGGCACGCTGAGATTACAGGGCTGTCTGGTCTCTTATTGGAATGAAAACTCTGATGGCAAGCACAAGAGAAGAACTTCACCAAAATGAGGGCATGTTCAATGGGAGGTGTCCATATAGATCCTGAATGTTCATACGGATCCTGGAAACTTCCAGGATTTTAATGGGGCAAATGATTGCAAGGTTCAAGTGCTATAAAGAAAGTTCACCTCAGTATTTTTTCATTTTCTATTTATTGCCAGTATTAATGCAAGAATGTTACATTGAAAAAGTTCTAACAGCACTTTACTGAAAACACAAGCATAACAGCTATGATGAAGAAAAAAAATCACTGAGATGAGTGAACACACAGCATGTATTTGTAAAAGACTAATTAACTCCAGGGAAAATGAACAGCGTACAGAGGCACACCCAGTAAGAAGCCAGGTTAAACATAACTCTAAACCACTTGAAGTAGACTATGAGGGCAAGATGATCTTAGTTATGCTAGCACAGATTCAAGATGAAGATTAAGCCAACTATAACAATTGTTCATAAATATGCTGGTAGCCAAGATAAAACTCTATTAGTAAGTAATTGTTTACCTAATTTGTTGAAAGACTATCATGTTACTCAACTAAGGCAACTCTGAATCCTGTATTCAATGCCTAAATGCTATTCAATGCCTGCATGCTATTTCAGGTGATCTGAAGATGCAGGACTTTGTAATCTCTTGCACAGTTGCTGACCCAGCCAACGGGCCGCCCAGGGATGCCAAAGGAGAAGCTCTGCCCCCTCCCCTAGTTCCTCACCCCCATGCTCTGTTCTGCCCTGTCCCCATGCCAGGTTCCATTTTGGAGCCGTAAGGGGGCAAGGGAGGGAGGGCATGTCAAACACCACTTGGCCCTCCAAGAGGCGAGCCACCTCGTCACCACCCTCCTCCCCCCCACCAGCAGCACTGTGCCCAGGGCATTTGCCCCTTCCCTCAAAATAGTAGGACCACAACTGCGCTTGCATACTATTTGCAAGTGCAGAAGACTTCAGGATGAGACAGATCACAAGAGTGAATTAGAGTGAGGATGCCCAATTTATTATTCTGAAAAAGGGAAGGGGAACAACTAAAGATAACAAACTGTAGGAAAGCATTGTTAAGGAAGTTCTAACAGAGAGCAAATCTATAAGGAAGAGGTGTCCAAAAGAGTTTTTCCCCTTTTCTCTGAAACAGTTACTCTATAAGACACAAGGGAGAACATGACAAGGGAAGGTCATGACTTCTAAAATGAAGAATTAAACTACAGGTTGAGTACCATAAGCTACAGGTTGAGTACCACTCATCTGGTTGAGTACCACTCATCTGGAATTCCAACATATGGAACTTTTTTGAATGCCAACATGACTTATGCAGGAAATAAAGTCACAAACTGTGTTTCAAGCACAAACCTTCTTTCATGTACAAAATTATAAAATTATATAAAATTACCTACAGGCTATGTGTATAAGGGTTATACGAAACATAAATGAATTTTGTGTTTACACTTAGGCCTTATCCCCAAGCTCTCTCACTGTGTATCTTCAAATATTCCAAAATATGGAAAAATCTAGAACACTTCCAATCTGAAGCACTTTGGATAAGGGATGGCCAATGTGCAATATGGTTCCAGAGATTCAAGTGGATCTTTTTGTCATCACAATAGAAACTGAAAATTAGGAGGGCAACACAATGATGCAGAGTCAAAATTAGAACGCCAAAGACACACTATTTGAAATATGACTGGCAAGAAGCAGAAAGGCAATTACAAACACATTTAAGGAGCAAGGGACTAGAGTAGGCCTATAATTAGTATACTAGCAATATTCTCTCCAAATTAAGTACAGTAGTTGCAAAAATTTCATTTGCACTTGGCTTCTATACAGCAACAAAAGCCAAAGAGCTGTAAACATTCACCATACACTGACAGAGTCCTTTCGAGAAATACACTTTACTAAGAACCCAATGCAACTTTGCTCTGCCGATGCAGCCACAGTACATCCCTGAGGAAAGGGAACAAATCTTCCCTTACCTGAAGAGGCCTCTGTGACTGCAGGATGCAGTGCATGCCTTGCTGCCAAGGCTGCAGCTGCTCTGGAAAGTTGGATAGGATTTGGTCCTAAAGAGTGCAGTGAAAGAAACCCAATACTATAGCTGCATTTCCAACAGATTCCAAACTAACAATCTTGGCTACAAGAGCTGATTTTAATAGACATTATAAGTGCACAACCATGGCAGTTAATACACAGAAAATGTAATGTCTGTACTAGTGAATAGCAAAATTCACATCGTCTTAGATCAGGCTAGAAATGGGGTGAGCTAGAAAAACTCACAGAGAAAAACTCCGGGATGAGGCAGAGGAGGTCTGGCAGTGGAGGTAACTACCTGTCCCACCCACCCCCCATCCGCCCTTACCCTACCCAGTTCCAGTCTCCCAGAATTGCCACAACACTCTTGACAATAAAACGTACTGCTCACGACTCTGCATAGCAGGGAGGCCTTTGGGTGCGCGAGGATGCGCTTGGCCAGCACAGACTTCACCGTCCTTGTTGGACGTGCCTTATGAAACATTTGTGACACCAGGAAAAAACTTTCAGCCAGGAGATTGGACTATGAAACAAGAGTACCCAGGGGAAAAGGAACAAAAACATATCTCTCTCTCTCTCTCTCTCTCTCTCTCCCATTCCCCAGAGGCATTCTGAGGGCCAGAGAGGCTGCGCAGGGAGAGAGGCAGAAGGCCTTCTGAGGGTAGGAGCTCTCAGAAGACCCTCAGCGGGACAGCTTCTTCAGCTTTTTTTTTTTAAAGGAGGAGGATGAGGGAAGCCCCTGGAGCACAATGGCAATTGGGGGCACAAACAAAGGCAGTAGGGGTGCTTTCAAACCCCCCAGGTTTAAATCCCCACAGGGAGCCTTTTGGCTCCCGGGGCTAGCCAACACGGTGATATGGAAACTATCATTGTGTCGCTTGTGCCCTGCTCCACCCATGTACCCCCCACCTTGTAGAACAGCTCCATTTTGAAGCCATTCTGAAACAAGGAAGGGTGGGTAGGCTTAATTTTTGGTGCTCACTGCTTTCAGCGACGAGCATTTGTGCACGCAACCCCACAACAACAAGCCCAGGTAACACCCAGAGAGCTGAGGAGGGGGATCACATCACTCCAGATGCCCCCTACACATGCCATCACCTCCTGACACCATCCTGTGGCCTGGTAATTGGGGCGTGCGCTTGCGCACACGCGTGCTCTCTCTCTCTCACACACACACACACCCGCCATTCGCTTCATCTGCTACTGCTCTCTCACTCCCATTTCAAGAGCTCATTTCTCCCCACAATAAATCAAAATGGGAGAATATTCCAGATAGCCTGGATGGAAATAAAAAGACTAATCAGATTATTAACCAAATGTTTTTACTGCTGCTTTCAATACATAGCACATCCTACAATAACCTCCCATTCTTGAAAGTAACTTCTACACCAGTATTTCTCAAACTGTGGGTCAGGATCCACTTGGCTGGCCATGGAAAGCTAGGAGCAATCATCTTGGAAGCTGCAGACCTAATTCTTGCTGTATTCCTTTTGTGAGTGTTAACAGTTTGAATTTTCAAGTGAGGTTTATTTTAAATTTTGTTTTCAGTTCAGTGCTTTTACATAATATCTTGCTTTTTGCAGGGATGTTTCATGGTTATGCAATGACTGCAGTCCAAGAATGCCAGATTGCATTCCAGGAGTGTCATTTGATTATGTCACAACAACACATCCTGCTTGAAGATGTCACTTCTGGGTATGACATCACTTGCAGGTTAATGACATCACTTCTGGTGGGTCCCAGCATGAGTCTAAAAAGTGACTCCAGGTCTAAAAAGTTTGAGAAACACTGTTCTACAGCATAAGTTCCCAAACTGTGGGTCAGGGCCCATCAGTAGAGCGCAAAACTGACAAGTTGATAGCAGACAAGGAAAATTTAATGATCCCTATGGAAACTGAGCCACACAAGGTGTGGGCAACTTCATGAGTTGGCAACTGTCCCTCGGTTCCCTGCAAAGGGGAATGAAAGGCCACCAGAATGGTCTCAAATGTGGAGTTTAACAAACACTCCAGAAGGCAGCCCTCCTCCCACCATTGTACAGTAAAAAGTACATAAACAGAGGCTTGAGTGGCTGTTAAAGTGAAACTTTGCTTTTTGGTCTCATATAGCTAAGTGTGTCCCAATAGACTGTCATTTTAGAAAAGTGGGTCCCAAAAAGTTTGTGAATCACTGTTCTACACTCTTAAAATTGTCGAGTGTCAAATGTTTATCTGCCACATTTTATAATGAAAGTCAAAAGGAATCTTTCTTTATATATCATTTAAGAACAGTACAGTTATAAAGGCTGCTATAGGACATGATTTATCTCTGCAAACTCAACAAAAAAATTTTTTATGCGGTGGTTCTTCAGCCCAGCATAGGGTCTTTTCCAATGGCTGTTTGCCAATGCCTCCCTAACATTGATTTTTTAGATGGTGAGCTCCTTTGGGATTACAAATTTTCTTTTCACTAAAAAAAATACAACAGTAGGCATCTTTCACATGAGATTTTATCTTTGTTACTTAGATATAAAGCTAAGAGGAACATTTCTTCAAGCATTGTGAAACCCACTCAATTTTTGTAGTTTTCACCATGTACACTTACCTTAAAGCATGTTATATGTATTTTAACTGCTATTGTCAACAATGTCATTCTCACTGTTATCCATCAACCTCAGCAGAGCTACTTTAATATTTGTTACAGACCATATCTTCAGCTCTGCTGTTTTATATAAACTGGTTCTTGTAGCACTCGAGAGACCATTTTTAATAGTACCAAAGTACAATTTTTGGTGCAATTTGACAAAAACACACTTCTCAGTACTCCATGTAATTTTTTTTTCTTTTTAAAAATAAAAGCACAAGAAATTGTGGGCTTAAGACACTTTGGAATTGCTTCAGTTTTGAGGGAAAATGACTTTGCAACTGTCTATTTAATGAAACCTGTTAGTTCAGAGTCCCATACTACTCTAGCCATAAACATTTATTTGAACCTGTGCTTGCAAAGGCGTGGTTCCTTTTTCCATTTAATTTTTCTCAACAATTTATGAGAAAATTGAAGTGCATTTGTGTTGCAGCATTCAGTATTTTACAGTTCTTTGTATTCCCATTCCTGAAGGGCTTGTACAAGCAACTGCCTCCCTCTAGCTTTGTATATTGAAAGCTAAATTTCATGCAGTTGTAGCCAAGTCATGTCTTTAAATGATGCTCTGTGTAACAGAGAGGAAGTGTTGAGCTCTTCCCCATTCATTATCAGGAAGATTCA
Organism: Lerista edwardsae; assembly: GCA_029204185.1. Lineage (NCBI taxonomy): Eukaryota > Metazoa > Chordata > Lepidosauria > Squamata > Scincidae > Lerista > Lerista edwardsae. The sequence goes on along the minus strand of JAJKFI010000002.1, from coordinate 10,164,688 downwards.
CTATTTACTCCTTCCCCTACTTCAACCTGGAGAAGATGATTACATTGGCTATTTTGAAATATATATGAAACACATCTTTTGAAATAGGTATGTTTTGCTTGTGCATAAAAATACATAGCATTTTTAATGAGCAGCAACATCAATAAGTGCATGCGTGTTCTTACTTGGTCATTCCCCTGGTTGCCTAGAACTGTGATCCTTTGTATTGCTGTTGCTAACCTTATAGGTATCTTCTAGTAAACATGCATGCCTTTTAAGGGATTATCTTCACCAAAACGCTTTGTCACTTACAGCTTGTTTTGTACCACTTATCTGGTTCAATATCTGAATGTTACAGCTAATTATATACTGGCTACCTTTCAGAAGACTGATAGTGCTGGTCATTCAGAGAAAGAACCAAAGCAGCAGGAAAGAAACAAGGGCTTTGTCATGCTTACAAAGAATATCCTTGCTACAGATCAAATAAGAATCACTTTGTGGGAAGAATGAAGTGACCGTCTCCAATAACTGGGACTAAGCAAGCCACAGCTTTTAATTCATAGCTACTACTTACATGGGGGAGGTGGTCATAACCCGACCTGCTAAGGAGACAGGAAGACTGGCATGAAGAACAAGCAACACCAGTTAAAGGGGATATTACCAAATCCCCTTTTGGGAAAAAGCAGGTATTCCCATTGAAGCTGCTTGCAACTGTAGCATTATGTTCACAGACAGCAGTCCCACTTGTGAACTGCTCCAGCCTTATAGATTCCTTATCATCCTGAGCTCGAACCTGACATCCTGGAGTGTGAAGTCAAGTGGGTTTAAAAAGTATCACTGACAACAAAGCTAGTGGAGCTGACAGCATTCCAGCGGAATTACTGAAAATCTTAAAAGATGATGCTGTCAAAGTGCTGCCTCCATATGCCAGCAAATTTGGAAAACTCAACAGTGGCCACAAGACTGGAAAAGATCAGTTTACATTCCAATCCCAAAGAAGGGCAATGCCAAAGATTGCTCGAACTACCGCACCATTGCTCTCAGTTCACATGCTAGCAAGGTGATGCTCAAAAGCCTACGAGCTAGGCTTCAGCAGTACGTGAATCGAGAACTACCAGATGTACAAGGTGGTTTCCGAAGAGGCAGAGGAACTAGAGACCAAATTGCCAACGTTCGCTGGATCATGGAGAAAGCAAGAGAGTTCCAGAAAAACATCTACCTCTGCTTCATTGGCTATGCTAAAGCCTTTGATTGTGTGGATCACAACAAACTGTGGCAAGTTCTTGAAGAGATGGGAGTACCAGACCACCTGATCTGCCTTCTGAGAAACCTGTATGCGGATCAGGAAGCAACAGTTAGAACTGGACATGGAACAACCGACTGGTTTCAAATTGGGAAAGGAGTACGACAAGGCTGTATACTGTCACCCTGCTTATTTAACTTATATGCAGAGTACATCATGAGGAAGGCAGGGCTGGATGATTCACAAGCTGGAATCAAGATTGCTGGGAGAAATATCAACAACCTCAGATATGCAGATGATACCACTCTAATGGCAGAAAGTGAGGAAGACCTAAAGTACCTTCTGATGAGGGTGAAAGAGGAGAGTGCCAAAATTGGCTTGAAGCTCAACAGTAAAAAAACTAAGATCATGGCAACCACTCCCATCACTTCCTGGCAAATAGAAGGGGAAGAAATGGAAGCAGTGACAGACTTTATTTTCCTGGGCTCCAAGATCACCGCAGATGGTGACTGCAGCCATGAAATTAAAAGACATTTACTTCTTGGGAGAAAAGCTATGGCGAACCTAGACAACTTAATCAAAAGCCAAGACATCACCCTGCCAACAAAGGTTCGCCTAGTCAAAGCTATGGTTTTCCCAGTAGCAATGTATGGCTGTGAGAGCTGGACCATAAAAAAGGCGGAGCGCCGAAGAACAGATGCTTTCGAATTATGGTGTTGGAGAAGACTCTTGAGAGTCCCCTGGACTGCAAGGAGAACCAATCAGTCAATCCTACAGGAAGTCAAGCCTGATTGCTCCCTGGAAGGACAAATCCTGAAGCTGAAGCTCAAGTACTTTGGCCACCTCATGAGGAGAGAGGACTCTTTAGAAAAGACCCTCATGCTGGGAAAGATTGAAGGCAAAAGGAGAAGGGGGCAGCAGAGGATGAGATGGTTAGATAATGTCACCGAAGCAATGAGCATGAAATTGGGTGAACTCCGGAAGCTAGTGGAGGATAGGGAGGCCTGGCATGCTGTGGTCCATGGGGTCGCGAAGAGTCGGACATGACTTAGCGACTGAACAACAACAACAACAATCATCCTTAATTATATTCAAGGCAGCTATCCTGGACACCTTTACATTCTGCAAATGTTTTCTGCATCCACATTAGTCTTTGTGACACCAAGCCCAGTGCTATCTCCTTCTTGAACCCATCTCCACTAACTCTATCCTGACCCTATAAAAGAACTACTAGTTAATGGGCCCCATATATCTCAAAACTTTGCAGAGGCCAGATACCTTGCTAAGGATGTTCTTACCAAGATGAACTACAAGTGCCTAAGGAAGGATCTTTTTTGATCACTTTTGGTAGAATAGTGGCAACAGCTTGAATTCTTTAAGAGTCAAGGCAGCAAGTGCAATGTTGGCCAATTTCAATGTGTCCATTATCTGGATCTCCTATACTTGCCACCATAGTTTTGGTAGTAGCCCCAATTAAAAATATGGGGATATAATATAAAATGTTTACCGCAACTTCTGTTCAAGGTGAGACACTGTTAATTTCCCTTTGTTTTCTCAGAAACATTAGTTACCTTGCCTCAGGCTCTACGTACATTTGTCTGGAGATGCTGTTCTACAACTAGGACTACAAGAGCACTACAAGACCTAGTTCTACACACAGATAAGTAAGGGAATTCCCCATGAGCTTATACAATAAAGGAAGACCACAATTCCAAGTATGACCCCTCTACCGCATTCACATCACACAACATCTGCAGGACTTCAAAACACTGCTAAGTATGCAGAATACCAAACATTCACAACCAGAGAAGCATTTCCAACCACTGCAAATTGTACGCAAGAGTTTCATCCAGAGGAATCACAGTGGGGATTTTGGCCTACAAAGTGCTTCACAGTTAAGCCTTGGTATCCAAGTGGGATCCCAGACCCCTCGCGGATACTGAAAAACGCCGATAATGAAATCTTCAGTCTTCCGACTCATTGGGGCTCCAAATGCGACCGCAGCATTGCCTCCAAAGGCCTCTGAATGGCACCTGGAGGTAAAGCACAGCACTGGTCACCTTCACAAACTTCAGGTTGGGTTGAATCTGGCTCAATGTGGGTCCAGGGGACCTGTGTTGAGCCAGATCCGCAAATATAAAAATCGCAGATAATCAGGCTCAACCTATATATATATTATCTTGATGAAATCTTTACCACAACCCTATAAAGAGCAGGAGTTGTGATCTAGCGGTTGAGCTGCTACCATGACTGAAGAAGCTGAGCAGAATCAGCTCCGGTCTCGCCTTGGGTGACTGGAGTGCCACAGATGGAGCTTCGCTCAGGAATGTGGTGTGGGCGCACACATGTGTGGAGGAGTCAGTTGCAAAGAAATGGATAATATCTTCAGAGCCAGTCTGAGGCTTGATCTGCAGCTACCTGTGGAAGCTTGGAAGGCTAGAGCTGCAGCCAGGATGATGACTGCACTACGAAAGGAAATATCTAGAGCAACGGAGGCTTCTATGGGTTTTTCCCATAGAATAACATTTGTAAAAAAAAAAAAAAAAAAAGAACAATTTGAAAAAAAAAATGGGGTTTATGGTCAGCCTGGCCATGTAAACTGCCTTGACAGCACAATTCTATGCATGTCTACTCAGAAGTCCCACTGTGTTCTATGGGGAGCAGCCTATGAGAAAGGCAGTATATAAATACTGTAATACACAGATAAATAAAGGGTGGTAATATTATTTCTATATTGCCATTAGGAAGCTGAGGCTTAGGGAGTTGCTTCTCTAAGGTCACTTACTAAGTCTGTGGCAAAGGGGAGATTCTAATCAAATACATTCTGATTAGCAGTTTAATCTCTTGGTTGCTGAGCTACACTGATTCTAAGCATAAGAAAGTCCTCAATGAATCTAATAGCTCCATTCCATACATGTTTACTTGGGTGTTAAGTACCACTGTTCCATTGGACTTTCTGGTAAGTGTTTACAGGACTGCAGGCTATCTCGGCAAACCCTGGAATTGAGTTAAATTTGAAAACAGGCGCAGATCTAGGGGGTGCTAGGGGGGCATGAGCCATGGGCGCCATCTTGGGATTGGGCGCCATAACCATGGTGTGCCACACCCCCAAAATGGCGCCCACGGCCCACCCTGCCCCTGCTCCGCGTTCTCCGCGCTCCAGCTGGCCTTAAAGAGCCAGCCGGAGTGTGGAGAATGCGCTGCCGCCCGGCGCCCCCTCCCCCCTCTTGGAGCGGGGGACGGGGAACCGCATTCTCCACGCTCCAGCTGGCTCTTTAAGGCCAGCCGGAGTGCGGAGAACGCAGCGCCGCACGACGCCCTGCCCCCGCCTCTTAGGGCAGGGGTGGGGTGTCGCGTGGCGCCACGTCATGACATTGCGTGCCCCCATGGGGCGCACTTTCATTGGACGCCATGGGCGCCTTTTCGACTAGAACCGCCCCTGTTTGAAGAGAGTTGTTTCTCTGTTGAAATGTTTCCAAAATGACTATTTGGGCATGACATAGGGTTTTCCCAGCCTAGACTACTGTCTACAGAGTTAAAAAATATGTATAGGCTAGTGTCTTCTGTAGACTTATTTGGAAAGCTTAATTAAAGCATTAATTAGTTAAACATTAAATAAACAAAATGTATCCATTTAAATGGAAAGAAATTCTGCACAGAAAGTAAATACTATCTCCCAAAGTTAAATTTTGAACACATTAAACTGTGTCTCAGTCATGCAATTCCAATTAAAATCAATTGAAGCTATGCAACAAGATTCCTGATTAAAATACTGAGCTTAATTAGTCTAATACCAATTTAATGTTTTCAAAACACTATTTTTTCCAGAAAAAAACCTCCCACATACACAGCAGCTGTACCTTTAAAGCTATCACCATCATAGAGATCTGCAAAATTTCTGAAAATGTGTTCCTTTTTACTACTATATTTATTATTTTTCCCAGACTTCATTACATAGTTCCAGTCTTGATTTCCAACCAGTCTCATGACAAAGTGGTTTTAAACTCAGGTTGCAAAGCCAAGGTTTTTTTGTTTTGTTTTTAGATATTAGACATTCTTATTACAGCAGTGAATGGAATTGGTCCAAAACTGAGTAGGTCAAACTATTTAAAATACAATTATTCCAAGCATCTAATAAATATTGGCATGTTTATTAATGTATTAATGTCATTCTATGTCAAGTCATCACATGGTTTCTGACTGACCGCCTGAGATTCTTTTATGAAATTTGTGTATTTGTCCTATGATATAATGCAAAAATACCAATTTTTAGCTGTCTATGTTTATTAAGTGAAATTTTATAGCTATGTAAATTTTCAAAATTTTATCAAGAAATGGCATGCTAGTGATACTTTAACAAGCGGTTAAATCATGTCATATGTGATGATTTGACATGGAATGACCTTTCTGCTACTTGAGGAAAGAGAAGCAAGGGAATCACCATCTATATACTGAACTACAGTAAAGCAAGAGTGGTTACGCACAGATAGATTTTAAAATATAATAGAGGAAAAAAGCTGAAGGATAAAAAAAAAAGGATCAAAAAAAAGGCATCTCAAAAAGGACATAGTGGAGTTGGAAAAGGTGCAGAAGAGAGCGACAAAAATGATTACGGGGCTGGGGCACCTCCCTTATGAAGAAAGACTGCAGCGTTTGGGGCTCTTCAGTCTAGAAAAAAGGCGCCTGAGGGGGGACATGATTGAGACATACAAAATTATGCATGGAAGGGATAGAGTTGATAGAGGGATGTTCTTTTCCCTCTCTCACAACACCAGAACCAGGGGGCATCCGCTAAAACTGAGGGTTGGGAGAGTTAAAACAGATAAAAGGAAGTACTTTTTTACCCAGCGGGTAGTTAATCTGTGGAACTCCTTGCCACAGGAGGTGGTGATGGCATCTGGTCTTGATGTCTTTAAGAGAGGATTAGACCGATTTCTGGAGGAAAGATCCATTGTGGGCTATAGGCAATGATGGATTGTGCAACCTCCTTACAAAGGTGGTGGGCTACAGGTACCGGGTGTAAGGGAGTGGCAACAGGATGCAAGCATCTTGTTGTCTCCTGCCTCCCTGGGGCACCTGGGGTGGGCCGCTGTGAGATTCAGGAAGCTGGACTAGATGGGCCCTTGGCCTGATCCAGCATGGCTCTTCTTATGTTCTTATGTTCTTATGAAGTCCAAATTTATTCATTACTTTTGAATCCATGATAAACTTTGCCAAGGAATGACTCAATTTTTTTTAATATTTCTGAGTCAGAACATGTTCACTGTGTAACATATCCCCCATCTAACCAGCAGTCATGAAAACACAAATTAAGTCAAACTGCAACCAAAATATGCAAACTAACAGTTCTTATGAAATATTCCCGATGCTAGCTTCCACTAATTCCTGTCACAAAAAAGCATTTCTAAATAAAGTTAAATATATGACATCAGGATTCAGCAAAGGAAAGAGTGCTAAGTCATAGCTGGCCGTAAACAACAGTACCGGAAAAACAAAGTCTATTAGTGAAGAAACTATGCTATGAGCCAGAAGATATGCAATGCAAATTTCATTTCATGAACACACTCAGAGGCCTTTGCCAAGCCACTGGGTTGGAACTTAACTGCCCAATCCTAAAGGAGCCTAGCTGGCACAGGACCAAGTAGACCCCCTCACCCTGCAGTGCAGAGGCTTACCCCTGGGTGGGAGAAAGATTGTTTCTTTCTCCACATTGTTAACTTGTGGAGACCTCCACAACTGCCCCTCCCAGCAGGGCGCAATAGTAGCCACTTGGGCACCAATGTATTGGGAGGTAGGAATAGGATTGGGCTTAAACTTAAATTTGGTCATGATAACAAATGTTCATTATCTAAATACCCTAACTTAGAATAGGAAAACAGCAGCATTAGCTTACCCTGTAAGGTAAGGTACATCATAGACTCCCAAGCATCAATGTATATTCAATCTGCAGAACAAAGAGGCAAAACATTTCCTTGGCACTTGGTCGGTAGCATTTCACACTGTAAGCGGAGTTACAAATCTGGACATACTCTCACAAAAAGAAAATAAAACTTATGTGCATAAAGAAAAACAGCATGTTTTGAATAGAGGAATTTAACATTTTTCCCTAGATTTTTACAGGACAGCACTGGAGTGGCATGCAACTATATCAATGACCCTGTTCCCAATTACAATGCAGGAGAAGTCATGCTGTTGCAGCTCTTGCATTATAGATGGTGCTACAATAACCAGGCCTGTCTTTTGGAAGACCTTACTAGCTGACTAATATACATGATTCCCAAGGCACTTCAAATGTTAAAAGTTTTTTCAGGAAACTGCCTACATGCATACTCACAAGCCTATAAACTTACCCTTCTGCAAAATGAAAGCCTAGATTCCCTACATTATAAAATACCAGGTCTAGTAGTACTGAACAACAGATTCTTTGGTACAACTGAGCAGTGTTAGCACCAGGATGTATCAAATTGTGCTTTGAGCACTTTCTTTAAGGGCTTTGTGCACTGTCCATCTCCTCTTGTGCTACTGGAATGGGAGGCAGACAATGGGTCCTCGACCAGTATCCGACATCGTTGACTGCTGTAACTGAGCAACATGGTTGCAACATGGTTGAATGCTGTCTCTGCAACAGGAATCCACTGATCCGTATCCACAGTTCAGTTATCCATGGATACTGGGACACCTATTAAAAAGACAGGGGAACATTAAACCAATCTCTTTTTTTGCCTCGTAGCAGGAAAACCACTGATGTTCCCCTATCTAAAAGGCATTCCCAGTATCCACGGTTTCAGATATCCATTGGGGAGTTTGGAACAGAACCCCAGCGGATACCAAGGCACACCTGTCTATAATTTCTGATTTTGCTCTGAAGATTACATCCTCGGTAATAACTTGCAATGGCTAATAGTGTGAGAATTGTGGGTATTTTTCAAGAGCCAAACCTCCCAGGTAGCCCCAATAATTTCATCATACACCTGTTCAATAACCTAGGTGTTAAGCTACTTTTTTCTTAAAGGCACCTATTACTTCAACCTCCTCTTTATTGAATCTTAAGGTGCTGGTGTTACTAAGCACTGTGGTCCACATAGTTAAGATTAAGAGGTCAATCCTATCCAACTTTCCAGTGCTGGTACAGCCATACCAACAGGGCGTGAGCTTCAGCCTAAAGTGGGGAAGCAGTCATGGAGGCCTCCTAAAGGGAAATTTGTTCCCTTTACTTACCATGGGTCTGCATTAGAGCTGCATCAGTCCTGGAAATTTGGATGGGATTTGGCCTCCCAGAGTCTCCTCTTTTTTTGGTCTTGTTCTTGTGGTGCTTGTGAATTTCTATGATCTCTCTAAAAGATCCGCACCTAATACCTACATCTAGGCAAAGCTGAGCTGATGTACAGTGCTAAGAGAATGTTCAGCTTACAACATTTGTTCGTATGTATAATTCTTTTTGTTCTTTCTGCATATTATACGACTGAGATATTTGGGCTTACTCTTACAAGGAACTTTCAGGAAGAACAAGTGTATTACAACATAACATTCTATATTTTAAAAAGATGCAGGAATTATAACATATGCAAATCTGTTTTAATGGTATAATTGATTATTAATTATTAATCATTTTAACTGCTTAATAGAAATGGATATTAACCTATGTTCAGTATTATACAACAAAGTATCGCATTTACATTAACCTTGTAGCTTACCACTTATCTTTTTTCCTCATAGCTTGAAAAGAAATGGGAATCAAATTAAGTGGCAAAAAACTTCTTAAGGGGGCGTATACAAATCTAACAAAAATATCATATTGTTTTTAAATTTGTTTTTAAATGTGTTCTTAATTTTTGATTGTATTGTTTAATTCTGTTTTAATTGTTTTTAATTGTGAATTGTTATATTGTTTTTATATCTATATTGTAATGCCGCCTTGGGTGCCTTCGGGCACAATAAGGCGGGGGTATAAATCTAATAATAAATAAAAAATAAAAATAAATATTTGAGACTCAAATGGATACCAACATTGTATTTTAACAGCACTTTCTTGAATGCCTTTGCCATTTACAACACAATGTACCAGTGCTGGAGGATAAAAGCCTGAATGACGGGATAAATTATTATGCCTACTTAAAGGCTACCATTAAATAACTATTAAATTCTACCAGAAGCTTTTTCATACCTTTCATTGTATAGTGCCATAGGAAAATATCCAAAATTGTAGCTTGTGCCATCTGAAAATTACACATTGTTTAGTAAGAACACTTTGATGTGCTAAAACTGTGTGGAGTAATTGTTGGTGAGTGACTGTGGACGAGACGTTTATGGAGAATACTTCAATCATAAAATTACTTAAATTTGATTTAACAAAACTGAATTGCAGTGACATTAAGCTAAAAGCTACTCATAAAACATCAAGCCCAAAAGTACTAGTCAGTTATAACATGTTGCTCTCGTATTTTACTACCTTGTTGAGAAAGCCACACACTTTTATTCAGGCAGCAGTGGCTGGTGAGTTGAGGCAGAAAGCAGCAAACAGCCTCCTGCTGCTGAGTGATGGCAATGAAGAGGATGGCTTGTTCTGGAGGTTGTCAAGGCAAACAGGAGTCACACAGAACCCTGTAGGTATCAGAGATGTGCGATCAGGGAGGTAGAGCCTCACCTGAGCTCCTGGACACAACTGGAGACGTTCTCCAGTCACATCCAGGAGGCTTTCTGAAGCCCCCCAGAGGTGTTTAAAGAACAGTTCTGGTTTTTGCTGAAAACAGGCATCACAGTGGCTGCAAGCCTTAGAATAGCTCCAGATGCTACCAGAATGGGGTTCCAGTTGTGCTCAGAAGCCATTAGTGATAAGGAAGTGGTATGTCACTTCAAGGTCACTGGGCTTCATGATGTTGTCACCAGTACAGTACAGTGTTCTCATGGCAGATCTCTGGAAGAAATGATTAAGGTACCCATTACACAAGTTCAACTTGTGTGCTGAACTGCCAGGTGTTTCACAGCACTGCACTTGTGTGGGACACTGCAGGCAGTTTACTAGCAGTGCACCTGTGTAATCATGTTAAGCGAAACACCTTCCTACTAAGCTTCCAGCAGAAGCTGGCTGGAAAAGGTGCAATACTCTACTGGCTTCTTCTTGGAAGCAGCACTTTATTTTCTGCCTTAGGGCAGGCGGCGTGGTCTGGTGGTTGAGCTGTCAGCTTGCCTGAAAAAGCTAAGCAGGATCAGTTGCTTAGATAGGACACCAAGAGGCCACTAACGTGTCTGTGGAAGAATAGAACGTGTCAGCTGTTTGATAACGTCTTTGAGAAGCCTCTCTAAAGCTTGGTTGCAGCTGCCTGTGAACGCTTGGAATGTGTAAGAGCCAGCAGCCAGAATGACAACTAAATTATGAAAGTAAAAACCTGGCAATATTAAATTGTCATCTGGAATAATACTTGTAAAAATCTCATTGAAAAAATGGATTTATGTTCAGTCTGCCTATGTAACCACCTTGAGTCTATTGAGAAAGGTGGCATATAACTATTGTAATAAACGAACTACCAATAAATTACTATCTTGTCTAAGGTACAAGGAGAAGATTTGGCAGATTTCCCAAGTAAAGTGATATCACTCCTGTAGCCTTTCAGGACCTCTATACCAGACACCAAATATGGCATAGTTGTTATACATTGTTGAAAGCTGCCCTGATTGTCCTCTCTGAGAGAAAGATAGGATATACTGTAAATTCTTTAAAGAAATACTACTATTTATCACATGCTACTACTAGGAACAGGTCGATACAGACATTTGTAGATACAGATGGCTATGTGGCATCTTTGAAACAACAATGGCTGCAAAACACTTTCAAAAATTAACCAGCTCCAATGAAGGCTAGCGAGATGAAAGACTCATACAAAATGGGAATGAAGCAGCAAGACTTGCAGTTTCATTTTTACTGTGGTGCGTATCAGGAGAAGACATATGGTGCATACGGTGTTGGAGAAGACTCTTGCGGGTCCCCTGGACTGCAAGGAGAGCCAATCGGTCAATCTTCCAGGAAGTCAAACCTGATTGCTCCCTGGAAGGACAAATTCTGAAGCTGAAGCTCAAGTACTTTGGCCACCTCATGAGAAGAGAGGACTCTTTAGAAAAGACCCACATGCTGGGAAAGATTGAAGGCAAAAGGAGAAGGGGGCGGCAGAGGATGAGATGGTTAGATAGTGTCACCGAAGCAATGAACATGAAATTGGGTGAACTCCGGAAGCTAGTGGTGGACAGGGCGGCCTGGTGTGCTGTGGTCCATGGGGTTGCAAAGAGTTGGACACGACTTAGCGACTGAACAACAATATCAGGAAAGATAAGAGGATGGTGTTGCCTCTCCACGCATGCCTCTGAATTTATGTAAAAGGTAAAGGTAAAGGTTTCCCCACGACCGAATGGTCTAGTCGTGACCGACTGTAGGGGGCGGTGCTCATCTCCGTTTCAAAGCCTGTGAGCCGGCGTTTTTATCCGATCATGGTGGCCAGCATGATTCTACGCCGTAGCGCACGGAACGCCGTTACCTTCCCACCAAAGTGGTTCCTATTTATCTACTTGCATTTTAGGTGCTTTCGAACTGCTAGGTTGGCAGGAGCTGGGACAAGCAACAGGAGCTCACTCCGTCACGTAGTCTCGAACTCCCAACCTTGCGGTCGAAAGCCCAGCGACAGCGGATTAACTCGCTGCGCCACCACGTCCCCTGAATTTATGTAGCCAATCCTAATCAAATACCATGCCAACCTCATGGGCATCAGACAATATCCTAAGCCTGTCTACCAAGTTTGATTGCTTGTCCAATAAAGGGAAAGTGGGAAGCAGGAAGAGGTGAGTGTGCACTATACTAATCACTAGGCAGGGCTGGCCTCAAGCCAATGTGGCCTATGTTGTCACATTGGGCCCTGTGCTTTTGGGGAGGCACTGGTGTGGTGAATTGATTGCTTGCTGAAGCAGCCAGGATTTCCAAGGGTTGTAAGCCAGTGGGGCATGAATAGAGTGGCTACTCATTGGGCATCCCATCTGACCCTGCCTCCAAAAGGCCTGAAATGGGCCTCCTGGAAGCAGTTGGTGGTGATGTCATCATGTCACTGCCAACTTTTTCTGAGTGCTACATTTACCATGTGACACCTCAAGTGCTTTACTCATCATGGCTGTATGGTGAGTGGGGGTCCCTTTGGGGGACCCACAGGAATGCCCCCACATTGGGTCCTACTGCTCCTGGGTCCAACCCAGCCCTGGCTAGCCTTGGATCAGCCAGCCTTCTCCTGGGAGTTCGCTTTTCTGACACAGGTTTAACTCATTTTCTATTCCTGATGCTTCCTGAAGACAAACTACTATATCTATTTATAATGACTTCACTGAGAGTTTAAATGTGCTCTACAGATGTGAAGATGGTTCCACTAAAATATCCATTCTCTTCCTTTGCCTAGTTTTATATTTTGTTGCCAAACCTAATGTGGGAAGATTTCCCTCCAGTGAACATATGGATTTAAAATAACCTAACAAAATTAATATTCATTTTTATCTTATATCTGAGTGAGTGGAAGTTTACATTACTTATTTTAACACCACATCTCACATTTAGTTATTTCACTGGAATGGTTTAACAACCAATGTAAGTAAGTTTTGCAAAGAAATGTATATGATAAATGTCAAGTGTGACAGTAGCTTCATTAATCTGAACTCTATTATTAACCTGATTTATTCCTAATCATTTCTTCAAACTGAGATACTCTTTTTCATAACCCTCTAAATTTTGAGATTTTTCATCTCAACTATGTTAATTTTTGAAATATCCCACTGACCTACTCCAGAGCTTGTCTTGAACACACAGAGAACAACTGTCAATGAACATATTGCAAAGTCTTAGCAGAAGTGAAATGAACCCAGGCAGCCCAATCCCAGGCAGCTCTGGTGCAATGTTGCCTCCAGGCCCACCCTGTATCCAGGACTGCAAGAGAGCAGGCAGGAGGTCTCCTTGGGGCAAGGGAACATTTTGTTCCCTTACTCTGTGTCAAGCCCCAATGGGACTATTCAGGTCTAGACCAACTTATTTAGCTGGTACAGAACTGAGTTGCCCCATGTAAAGCCGGCAGGCCTCAGATGGGGGTTAGGATGCAGCAGAGGCCTTCTCCGCCATCCTCACTCCCTCCCAGGCCAATCCAACCTCTGTTCCACGTTCCCCCGCCCCGCAGCAGCATGGGAGCTGGAGCTGGGAGGCAGGCAAGGAGCAAGAGGCAATGACCTGATTGCAAACAGTCCAGATTTTTTTCTCTTAAAGTGGTGGTGAACATAGGGACAAGCATGGGGGTGCTGGGGAGGCAACAGAGTGAGTGGACAGCAAGCGGCTGGAGCGGGGAGGTAGCTTTCCTTCCTTTTCACTTTTTTAAAAAAGCCAGGGCATGATGGCGCAGCCAGACGTTACATCACTTTCAGGGCATCATTATGAACTTGGCCTGGGCTACAAAATGATTAGCTTCGCTACTGTCTTGCAAAACTGTGCAACAAGCGTGGCTTTTCCTCTGGCTACTGTGACACTCTCATATAGCGGTCTGTCCAAAACAGGATTGAAATCAGTGAATATCTTCTGAATGCTGTACTTGCTTTCTTATGCAATGATCAAAGTTCATGGATGACTGCATTCCTTCCCCTTTCCCCAAATTCACGAAAAATCATTCTCTTTGGCTATTACTGCTTGATTTCTTAGCACTGCAGAAGAAACTTTGATGACTAATAGATGCTTGTGTATACTATAGGGCAGTCGGATTCAAAGTGAATACAAAAAAGGGGCATTCCCCCTTAAAGTTCAGGAATGGATGTCCTGATAGCACCACAGTGATCACGGTGCCGTGGGGACGCAGGGCATGGAAACAAACCTGGGGGTTTTGTGATGCCATCCTAGAGGCTCAAAGCCCCCTGCAAGGCCCTCCCCTTTGATGCAATGAGCTCCATTTTGCAGTTTTAGCTGACTTCCGGTTTGCAATCAGAGCTCGGATCCCGCCAGCTCCAGTCCCCACCCCACCCCACCCACAGCAGCCACAGTGTCCGGATAGAATGTCAATGTCACTGCTACCTTTGAGTTTATTAAAAAAAAAAAAGACCTCCATCAGGGAGCACCAGGCAACACATTGAGAAATTTGCTTAAGTACATATATTAACGTCTAGGCCAGGAGTGTCAAGCTCGTTTCATACAGTGGGCTGAATAGCATTCATGGAACTTTCCAAGGACCTGAAGTGATGTCATTAAGCAGGAAGTGATGCCTTTAAGCACATGATGACCAGACATAACATTACCCCTGCTAACTGGGCAAGAGGCACTTTTTCAAGTGGTGTTTCTCTTATATTTAGCAGGGGGAGAGCAATTGGCCCCATTCACCCCTGCGCAGTGTCTTTTCTAGTGGCTGTTGCTGGTGGTGGTCTGCATTTTTTTAGACTGTGAGCCCCTTTGGGACAGGGACCCATTTAATTTTATTATTATTACTATTTGCCTGTAAACCACTTTGTGAACTTCATGTTGAAAAGCGGTATATAAGTACCTGTTGGTTGATTGATTGATTGATTGATTGATTGATTGATTGATTGGCACTTTTTTCTCACCTAGGAACTCAGTCGCTGCAAATGACAGAAGAGAAAATATGCAAATCTTGATCATATTTTCAAAAAATAGGATAGCCCAATTTATCATGCAGGCACTTTCAGCAGTACCGCTTCTACCAAGGCATCACTTCACAGCTGAGAGCAACTGGAGGAGCCCAATTATCACGCAGGCCAGAGAAGGCGCTTCTGTGGGTCATATCCAGCCTACTAGGCTTATGTTTGATACCACTGGCGTAGGACATCATCTTTCCCAAGAGCTGCCCAAGAAACTCTATGTAGCTCATGTTACATTAAGGCTTAAGATCGAAGCAAATTTATCTAGGTGTAAGTATTTCAGGACACAGTAGAACTTCTTTATGAGTAAACATACAGATGCTACTACAGTACTCTTAATATTCCTTTTATGTATACCTAGTATAATTGTTTATTAAATTTTTCCATTTCTGTGCAATTGTTTTAAACTTGCAATCCACTCCAGAGAGATCAGGACAAAATGATCTAAGTCTTTGAATGAGTATGAAGTTTGAAAGCAGAAATGAGTGGCAAGAGAAGACAATGCTGATGAATACATTTCGCTCAGTCTTAGCAGATTGCCAAATGCAGGACTGTGGCAACAGGATGCAGACATATTTTTGTCTATTTGCTCCCTGAAACATCTGGTGGGACATTGTGAGATACAGGAAGCTGGACTAGATGAGCCTTTGGCCTGATCCAGCGGGGTTGTTCTTATGTTCTTAGTAGGGTGTGGTGATTGGGAGTGTCATTTCAAAATTTACCACTGCATTTAACTAAGGAGCACACAGAAAAATCATGGCCGCAGTTACATAGGTGTTTTACCGATTGGACATCACAGATTTTAGTTAAAAAATTATTATGGCACCATGTCATGACTGTGGCACACTGACAACGACGATGAAGGAAACTCTCTTCACTCCCTGCATATCCTACCACCACTGAACTGATCAATAAATGGCAGAGAAAGTGTGGTTATGAAGGGAAAAGAGAGGGGGGGATTGTTTTCTGAATCTGGTATTGGTTTGGAAGATGATTTGTTCTCTTTCCAATTAAGGGAGAAGAAAACAGATCCTTTCCAAGTCAAACTGAGACAAGGAAGGGCAAGTTCTCTTCTTCAGAGCAGTTGCCAAGGCATTTGCTGGACTCCTCCTTTCCACCCCCTGAGGCCACAGAAGCAGCAGGGCATCTGGAATTGCCAGACCCTGCAGATGTGTTTGGAGAAATAACAATTCCTTATTAATTAGGCATCTAAAACAAACAGGACTGTAAAAACACAAACAAAACCCCACCTCCAAGTTTATAATTGTTGTTGTAGTTTTACTTATTGCGGTTACACTGTACTTTGTTCTCTGTAAGCTGCCTTGGGCATTTGCTTCGGTATGGGAAAAGCGGGGTATAAATTCTTCAAATAATAAAAATAATAATACTTCAGAATATGACTCGGAGCGCAATCCTACCGGCATTGTGCTGGTGCTGTGCTCCTGCACTGGTCCAGCACTGTCGCAAACATGCCATCAAGTGCTTCTGCGCCCATCAGCTGCGCCGGCCGTGTACCCGTCGAACGCAGGACCTCACAGAAGGTGTTTCTGAGGCATGCTGGGAGCTTAACAGGGCAGCACAGTGGGCAGTGATGGGGCGGCGCCAAATACTAAACCCTGTCTTTGGCCAAGATGGCTCCGATCCTAGCTGCTGCTGCGCACATGCACCTGCCCTTGCAAATCTGCAGGTGCAGATCCAAGCAGCCCCATAGGGACGACTGGGGCTTACCTGGGTGCAAGAGGAAAATCTCCCCTTGCCGTGCGCTGAGCTGCTGCTGAGCTTAGGATATGGCCCTGCTGTGATGGCCCTGCTTAGGATTGGGCTGCCCGTTATCACAGATGTTATACCAAATCCAAATATTCCAATATGATTCAAGAGTTGATCAGTTGATTCAACTGAAAGTCCCTTTTACATTGCATTGGCTCCAAATTTGCTCCTAAGCCCAATTCAAGGTAATGGTATTACTTCTACAGCCATAAATGCCTAGGGTCCAAGTATCAGAGAGACTACCCAACCTCATTACTCACTCATGGAAATCATCAAAAGATAATCTCTCCTGGATTCAATCACTGGTGTATGAAAGGCTTATTGAAACCCAGATGATGTTCTTCTTCGCAGTTAAATCCAAGCTGGAGAATTCCCTCCCACATAAGGCCTGCCTGGTCTCATACGTCCTTTATGTTTCTCAACATTTTCCCCCTACAGTACCACTTTACAAGGTCCACCTATCGAAATTATCACTGGAAGTAATGGGTAATGGTGTCATCGGCTTGGGAGGCCAGATGCAATGCAACAAACACAGGTAAGAACTGAAAGGCTTTATTGGGCACGTAAAAATTGTGTGCGCATGTAAAGAGTTCTGCCCGCCAAGCTGAGCCTCCTCCTACTGTTTTGTCTCATTACATAGCTGGTCTGGAGATCCCTTGCATACCTGCAGACACTACCTCAAGTACAACTGATTAGGAAACACTGCTTTAGAAGGATCGCAAAAACAGCCCTTTTCTTGAGTCTATATAGTCTAATACAACAATGGATTGCAAGATTCATCCTGTTCTGTCATATTTAATGGTTAAGATGGGGGGGGGGGTTCTGTTCCACTTAATTTTTATTGTGGTTACATGCATGCCCCCACATCTGCAGGGGATTCATGCCTCGGACACATTATGTTCTTTTTCTTTCTTTTCCCAAACCTTTATTGGCATAAGTACAACAGGTAACAATACTAACACTAAAAATACACATACAAATTATAGCTTAAGGGTTAATTTGAGAATCTCTAACAGAAAACTAGCCACAGCTTCTGTGATAAGAGGGAAGGAATCAGAAAAGTTTCAGGGGTGTTTGGCAGGGAAGATAACCAGGGTTCTAAAAAAACTTTACGAATAGAAGAATGTGCTGGGCAGTGAAAAAGTATGTGATCGAGGGTATCTGGAACCAAATGGCAAAAAAGACATAATCGATCCTCTTTGGGGATATTTGCAAAACGGCCGGCATGATTCGCTGAGGGAAAAACGTTAAATCGGGCTAAAATGAATACTCTTCTCAACCTGGGGTTAATTAATAGGGAAAAATAATTTGGATAACACCCAAGAGAAGGGGAAAGACCAAAGAAAAACGGGGAACAAGTAGGGTTCAGATTGGCTGCAAGAACCTCAAACTCATGCTGCCAGAGTTTAGATTTAATAAGAGCATGAGCCTGCTGAATTCCTAGATCGCTTAGGGATTCAAGATTCAAGCCAAGAGACAAAAGTTTGGTCTCGATCAGTTTAAGCCACTTGGAAGAAAAGTTGTCTCTGAGTAGGTCATATAACAGAGAGTTGGGGTTTAAATGTAAGCGAAGCCAGTATTTGAACGTAATGGACCATGCAAGGGTGGATGGGAGATGAGTACCCAATTCCAATACTAGAGTTGAAAGACGGATCATGTTGGGAACTCCTAAAATTTTCCTCAAAAAGCCAGCTGCCAATGCATCCAGGTCATGATCTATGGCCAGAGGCATTTCTACAGGGATGGCAAAGCTCTAAGTGTTGCAAGAAGCCTTACCCTGTCATGGAAATCCCTCCTCTCCTTTGCTGCTGTAGCCAGTAAGCAACGCCAAGATGTTGCTGTTCCCTGTGAGGATTGGCTAAAACGGTGCAGGAGAGGAGTGATTTCCACTGCAAGGTAAGGCTTCTTGCAAAACTTAGAGCTTTGCCATCCCTGTAGAAACGCCACTGTCTATGGCCTCTATCCAAATAGGAGCTCCATACAATAAATGAGAAAGTAATTTGGTCTGAAAAATAAGCAAAGCTGCAGGAACAAATTGGTTGCCAGATGAGTAATGAAATTTTGAAATTGCATTAAGATGAGAGCTTGAGGAGGATAAAACCAGTGTCCCCCACATGTGTCCCCCATATGTTTCCATGTCCCCCACATGCTCATTAACTTGTTTAATAGACTTACTCCAGTGAAAAAGTCTTGCTTAACAAGGTTGCTGCTATAAGCTTACAAGTTCATAGTGACCTTCAAGCTGCCTCCTGGATGTTTAGACTTTTGAAGGAAAAAAAAGCAGAGATTAAGAGGAAATGGTTAAAAGCATCCTACTTTTTCTCCCTCCATACTGAGGCTTCAGTCTGCCTGCCTTGTCCAAGTTCAGTGGACTCCCACTTTACAATCAGTTCACTTTATGATCAAATCATTTTAAAATTGACTCTCAGGAGGAAAGCTACATTCAATATATAAGTTATTCGCTTTAGGATGGGCTCACGATTGCCACCAACAGAACCTTGTCAGTGATAGATAAACCAACCAGTGACATGAATGCAAGTGTTTGGTGGCAGCTCAGCCAACAGCAGTGTTTTTAACATTGTGGCTGTGTGCATTGAAGAAAAGATACATTCTTGTAATATGTGTTTTATAATTACAACATTGTGTAAACTGATAACCAGTGTTCCTAAGTAGAGAAGTAGGTACCTTTTGGAGAAAGAAATAGCTCGGCAGAGTTTCAGCTTCTCTTAGAACAAATTACCAGAGGAAAGCATCATTCGGTTCACATTACAATATTTGCTGGTGACTCCATAATACATGACCATCGTAAAGGAAGGGTCCGCTGTAGTTCAGTCCTATCATTAGGGCTTGTCAGTCAAAATGACCTTTCACTTAAAGTCACAGAATATGAAATACTAAAAATCCTCAACAACCTCCCTCAATAGACAGAATGTTTCTGAACACTCAGCATATAAATACCGTACATTCAAAAGCATATCAACTCAGCATATCAATACATTCAAAAGCTGCCTGAGATTTCAGTGACATCTCCATAAAATTCCTTAGCGCACTGGAGTGCCACAGTGGTGCTAGTGCATTATTATACCAGAACTCAAAAAAATCTTAGGTCCTTGATTACAGGCTGCAACCTGAAGAGTGCTCTCCTTGGGACAAGCAGCTTCTTGACTAGCTCCGAATGACTTGGATCTTGATATAACATCACTAAACAGCCATAGTGATCAGAAGATTTGAGTGTTTAAAAGATTTCACATCTCAGCCATCCTTACAACAATCATATACAGTAAATGAATATTTCCAATACTGCAAATGGGCATGAGGTTCCGCAGAGATGGGTTCCAGAGATGAGATCCAATGCTCTTATTACCTTGGCAGAATTGGAACAACTGCACCACCATTTCTTCCTTCATTGCTGAATCACATAGGAAGACCCAACTTCATCAAGCCCTCCACATGCCAGCACTAGTTCTTGGAAAACTGAATTAACACTCACAAGAGATGCAGCCATAGAACAGGTGCCTCATGCAGGTATTCCTTGAATGCACGCGTTTGTGTGAATGGGGTAAAGGGACTTGAACCCTGGGTTTGGGGATTCCTAGCATTTCATTGCATTTGTCTCTTTGCTGCTAATGCAACAGTAGATCCTGTAGCAGACAGGGGTGCTGTGGCATCCTTGTATCGTGTTGTTATGTTTGTGACAATTCCTTGGGGTATCTCCCCAGTATTGGCAGTAGTGTCTGCTACAGCATTGGTCATTCCTAGAACCAGCAGGTGGGCAGTCTCCCAGCAGCAGCCAATCATTGGTTCTTTGCCTGTCTCCACCATCTCCTCAGTTCATCTTGGCACCACTTCTCTGGCCACTTGTGTTGAGGCTAAATGGATATAGTGATTGGCTCCTTGGATATCATGCCGATAAGTCACCATGTCAGGATGACACTCCATGATGGACTACAGTGGGATTTCCATGTACACTGTCAGTGTTACTCAAAGGGCTGCACCAGAAGGACACTGTCTGGACAGGATATAGTTGCCATTGTGCTATTACTACAATGTCTAAATAGGATTAGGCTATTATTTTTCTTCCAAAAACTGAATGCTCTGCTATTTAGAGATCAATATGGTCATACCAAAGGTCAATCAACGAAGTGAATTACCAGCACTGCCTCAATAAACTATCAGCATATATATTTGAAATGCAAGTTTTATGACTAAAGCTTAAACACATCTAAACTGTGTTATCCAGTTTCATGTCTTCCTTTGAATATTAAAAAATAACTGAAATGTCATAGTGAGTTTCCATCTAATTTACTCAATTCCTAGCCTTTTTCACTTGTAACTGGGAAAGATAACACAACTTATTACAAAATTTTACATTGTAACTGGAGTCATTTCATAAAGCACACACAGAGATTTGACCATATTATTCTCTTGAGTTTTCCAAAAAAAAAAAAAAAAAGAATTTTGGATTTGAGGTTAAAATTTCTATTATAGTTTCTAAACCAATAGTTCCCCAAGTGTGGGCTTGTGGCACAACAGTGGGTCATGACCCAATGTTTAGTGAGTTGCGAAAACTGACAAGGCAGATTAGGCTATGTGTATCAAGGAGCTTGTCCCAGCTCCTGCCAACCTAGCAGTTTGAAAAGCACGTAAAAAACGTGGGTAGATAAATAGGTACCATTTCAGTGGGAAGGTAATGGCATTCCATGCACTATGGCATATAGTCATGCTGGACACACGACCACGGAAGCTTGTCCTCAGACAAATGGCTTAGAAATGGAGATAAAAACTGCCCCCTACAGTCAGCCACAACTAGACCATTTGGTCCTGGGGAAACCCTTACCTTTTTATCAAGGGTTAAATAACCTGCTACTTGGGTTACTTAAATAACACTGCCACCCAATCAGCATTATAGCTACAGAGACTTGAGCAGCTGGTTAAATGAAACTTGTTTTTAGGTAAGTCCAGATAATAAAAAGTTTGGGAGCCGCTGTTCTAAACTAAATACTGGCTTTAGAAATCAGGCCAAGGGTCAATGTTGACTATGCTTAGAAAAACTAGCGTGTTTTTCTTGATCCCCTCAGGTTGCAAGCCTATTAAAATACAGTTTAGGTGACCTTTATATAAGCTAACTGTTCTTTTCAGCATGTAAATTAATTTTCTTCTTTTGGCTTGCATTGAGCCTAATGACTATTTTGATTTGATGCCCAATTGAACAAAATGACTCTGTAGAAGCTTTTAGGATATCAGATATGAGAACATTGGTTCACTACCATGAAAATAGTAGTTTTCAATAGTGACCTCCAGTACACTGAATGAACACTGGTCATTTTAGTGACTTAAGAATTTCAGGAACTGCCCTCTATAATTAAAGAAAAGAAATAACAAGCATAAATACCAATGCTACTCAATGCAACATTTGTTTACACAAATGAATAAACAAGCACATTTGATGGAACTAGTGTTTTTAATGTGTAGCATCTGAATTGTTCTTTTCACTAGCCCAGTTTTGCAAGTTGCTGGTAGGTTTTTATGTCAGTAAACAAGAGAATGGTCCCTTTGATAAGCTTCTGATAAAGACGACACTTCACTGCTACTCAAATTCAGCATGGGTATCCATGGATATGAAAAATGAAACAGGTAGAAGAAGTCCCAAAATCATGAAACTGAAAAATACAAGTCATAATTTTTTTATGTGAAGATTTCAGAAGAATGCATCACTGGTCATGCTAAAACTTTAATGGTTTGGGTTTCAAGACTCCAAATAATACTATGATCCAAAGGGTCTGTCTGATGTTTGCAGAACAAAGTATTATTAATAGTAAAATGAAAAGAAAGATCACAGGCGACAATGCTGAAGTTCAGGCAATGATTAGTTGCTCAAAGGTTTTGTGCTACCCAATACCTTGTTACTGAGCAATTTCAGCAAATAAAATGATGACCTATCAAAGTTATCCCTTTGACACATATCCTTCATTATTATCTAATTACTCTTTATGCATTGCCAAACAGTCATATTGATATGCAGGTCAGCTGAAGATGCATATATCTTGCCCCATTTAAATGAAAAAGTCAATCCTGCCTCAGTTGCAAATGTTTTACAAATGTTTTGACTGACAAATCACCATTAAAATGCTGTAATTAGCCAATCAGCAATTCTCAGTTAGATGGGGCTCAGCCCAACAGGCAACCCAGCAAGATTACAGAAAAATCACATTATCTTTGTTATTATGCAGCTTTTCCAAGGCCTTGCTCCAGGCAGTTAACATTTTGAAAGGGCACATTTTCAAAAAAAAAAAAAAAGTCAAGTGCCCCTATCTGTTTACAGAGCGCAAATGCTGAGCAGTTCATTGTCTGTATTGAATTCATGGATGTGTATATTAAGAAACAGACACAACAAAGTGAATACATCTCACTGTTGTCATCTAGCATTTATGAAGCTGCAGGAAGAGTTATTTTTTAACTTCTAAGTGAAGTAGGCTTCTGCCTTCTTCCAAAAACATTGTGTGTCATTTTTACAGATGGAGTTAAAGCACTTCAGAATCATGGGCAAATTGTCATTGGATAGTGAATGCCATTACCAGAAAAAGGCACTAGCCAACAAATAG
The DNA here is from genome assembly GCA_029204185.1 of Lerista edwardsae. Lineage (NCBI taxonomy): Eukaryota > Metazoa > Chordata > Lepidosauria > Squamata > Scincidae > Lerista > Lerista edwardsae. The sequence continues at coordinate 10,141,447 of JAJKFI010000002.1, read as the reverse complement.
AATGACTCTGAGTCTGATCTGCAAATTATATTTTCCACAGATATTTAACAGGTACTGGAACTGAATGACAAATGAAAAACAAAGCCTTTTGGCATGACATCTGATTAAGCAACCACACAGTGCCCTGTACATAAATAGTAACAATAAGCATCCCTGATTCTGCTAACATAGAAAGCTCAGCAGCAGACCATATACACCTACAAGAATGCATATGCAGGTGTGCTTAAACAGGTATCTTGACATCCACCCTGCACAAGTGTCTCTGATATTACAGAATATAGCTGGATGATTAATATGTCAGGTGGGCTTATTAAAGCTACTATTATTCATTCAGGAGCCACAATGATCTAGCTGAAACTTGCTGCATGAACAGGCAAAGAACTACCCTTGGAGGAGTGTCCTTGGGTCCATATAAAGGCAATGTTGCTGATTAGCGATATAAGTACTGATAACAACATGCTTGGGGAAGAGCAGGCTAAACAGATTTCCTACCCCGGTTAACTAAGTTTTCACTAGCAAGACTTTGTGATTGCTATAAAGTATGTGTATCAAATACATTCAGTATACTCCAGTGCATATATTTGTATCTGAGAGGGTGCCCATATGATCCTGAATGAAAGTCCAATACAGTATGGTGCTGATACAATGCCTAGCAGTACTTTACACCCCATCAGGGATGCAACACTGATCACTTCACATATATACATAATTACTACAATTGACTCTGCAGCACGTGAATTCAGCAGTTGTGTCAGTACAAAAATTACAAAACGCTTTTTGTGACTCGGCATGTCATAGTACCGCGTACTCTATGCCTTCTTATTTCCCACCACCATCTCACCAAGTGCACTCTGCAAGCCAAGAGACAGGAGACTAGATTACAGTGGTGCTAAATGGAGTTAGTAGAAGAGCATCCTCTGATGAAAGTGGACAGGAAGTCCCAGCAAAATCTCCTGGAGTTCTAGAAATACACACCACCCACAGTCATCAGCAAGTACAATTCTTCCAATACAACTGCATATGTTTACATTAGTATCACACAACCAATACCTGAAGGAACCCTTTGAGTGCCCGAGGCACTATAACCAGCCTTCACATCTGTCTGCACTGTACAGCAGTGGCGAGAGGAAACGCAAATTGAAAGCCTTGCTCAGTCATGCAGCTCCCTGGATAGCCTTTGGCAAGTCACTGTCTCTTAGCCTAACCTGCCTTACAGGGCTATTGAAGGGGAGGAAGGAATCGATCGCCTCATCTCCAAATGGCTATCAGCCTTGGAGGAAGGACAGCATATTGACCACATGACTACACGCTACAAATTACTTTTGTCTTCACCCTACACTTGCCAGGCGGGTGAAGGGACAGCAATTACTCCATGCTTACAGGTGTGTTTCCAAGATCCATTCCCCGTGCCAGCTGGTCACCCACAGACTCCACAGCACGATGCCTGCTGGGCTCACCTGGTCCTACTGAAGGGCTGGGCAGTGCCACCACCTTCACAAGCATGGCTCACATTCCTAGGCGCTCGCGCGCGCTCCGTCTCTTGACTGAGACACAGGCATGCACAGGCACACACCCCTTGCTCTGCACAACTTCTCCCGAAGTGAGGAGAAGAGAGCCTGGCTGGAGCCCCAATCGATGAAGACGCGCGAACACAGCTCGCTCTCTCCACTGACCTTGGGGCGCTTCCCTGGCGCGAGTCTCCGAGCAATGCAGGTCCGAAACAATACGCTGGCACGTGAAGCGGCCTCCGCCTCCTCCCGCAGCAAGAACTTCTCCCCGCAGCTCGCGCGAGCCACCAGGCATATCTCTCTCTCTCTCTCTCTCTCTCTCTCGTCGCCCGTCCCTGCGCCCCTCCACTCACTCACCCCGCTCTCTTCTGTCGCTCTTCTCCTCGCACTTTCACGCCCAGGGATTCGGGGAGGGATGCTGGAGTTCGCCTCAGCCAGCGTCGCCACTCAGCCCTGCGTTCCGGCTCGCGGCGATGCTGCGCCTCCAGCCGCTTGTTTGCTCCCAAACCGCACGCTGCACCACACCGGGCAGCGGCTGAGGGAAAGAAGGGCGGAGAGAGTAGGGAGGGAAGGAGGCGTGGTGCCTCCGACCTGCCGTACCGCCTCCCCTCAGCAAACTGGCGAGCTAATTGTCTGGCGTTACGGCAGCGGCGGCTGCTGCTGCTTACACTCGTGCGGAGCTGAAAGGAGGAGGCCGTTCGAGCCACGGCCAGCCAGTCACCAGCAGCGGTGGCGGCGGCGGCTGCCGCGAGCCAAACGCCAGAGAGCCCAGCCCAAAGCTGCGGGCTGATACTTTCCGAGCACGCTGCAGCCGCTGTCGAGGAGCCTCAGCCCAGCCTAAAAATAACGAAGTTTGATTAAAGTTCTTGGGCGTGAGTTGCGACTGCCAATCTCTGGGGCTGCACCGCGGAGCAAAAACGAGCGAGCGCCCTCTGGGGACGCGCCGGAGATCGGCCCTGCCTCGCACACCGCCGCTCCAAGTACTGGTGAATAAATACGGCTTGGCGCTAGGAGAGCTGTATGCTTTGCTCTGGAGGCGAACAGCAGAGGGGAAAGAGCTGCTTCTTCACAGCGCAATCCTACCCATGTTTGTCCAGCAGTAATTCTTTCTGAGTATAATGAGGTTACTCTTAGGTAAACTAGGACAGGACTGCAGTTTATGGAAAAACAGTCCAGGACCTCCTGACAAGACTCCTGTCGCTGCATCCGGTCTTAATCCTACGATAAAACTTAATCATACTCCCCCCCACACACACACATCCCTCACCTGCTGATTCTTTCTTCCCAAGGATTCTTCCGTCTTGTGTCATGTTACCTTGGCATAGCCAGGGCTGGCCTTAAGCCAGTGTGACCAATGATGTCACATTGGGCCCTGCACTTTGGGGGCCCCTGCATCAGCTGTGAGCATATTGCCTGCTGCTGAAGCCTGGATCTCTATGAACTGTAAGTCAGTAGGGTGAGCAGACAAGCTTTATCTTTGGCCCGCCCACCTGCCCCTGCCTCCTGGAAGCAGTTGGCAGTGATGTCATCATGTCACCACCAACTATTTCCAGGTGCCACATGCAGCATCACAAATGCTTTTCTTGGGGGAGTGGCGGCTCCACTGGGAGGGTGGGGGCCCCTCAGGAATGCCCTCCATTGGACCCTGCCACTCCTAGAGCTGGCCCTCAGCATAGCACAGGTTTCGGAATACACATTTGCTACAGTAATGTGTGGTTGCCCACACCCTAATATCTCCCATGTCTCCTATGTCTGGGATTATTGGCAAGGGATTTCAGAGAATCATGGCTTTCCAGCAACTTTAAGCTGAGCCACCTCTCCTTTAAGAATTTAAGCACTGAGGGCCACTGCATACATACTATGATTTTTTCTACAGGGTAAAAAGAAAACGTGTATACCATCAACAGTGCAAGCCTATTCATGTCTACTCAGAACTGCCATAGTGTTCAATGGGAATTACTCCCAGGAAAGTGGGTATAGGATTGCACTCCAAGTGTGAGATGAACTGTCAGTATGTCACATAACTGTTCCAGGGTCTACATGGTAAAAATTACAAGTGCACATTCATCTCACATAATATTATTCATTCTTTTTACCGCATAGAAACAATCTCCATGTAAGAAAACTGTCATACCTCTGCCAATTTGGTAAAGAGATCCATTTTAAAATGGTGCCCTCTTATATTTAACAGGGGGAAAGCGACTGTCCCTATTCACTCTGACCTGGTGTCTTTAGATTGTGAGTTCTTTTGGGGACAGGGAACCATTTATTGGTCCAATCCTTGCATCATTAATGATAGTGGACCACCCCATCCACAAGGATGTATTTTTCTCCTTTTTCTTCATTAGTAAGTAGGTAGTGGAGGCATGTAATAGGTGGAGTTTTGAAGTGGGGACAGAAAGGGCAAGGGGCAGGGAGCAGCTTGGAGGGGGTAGATCCCAGAGGCCGCAATTAAATTTCAACCCGCCCCACGGCCACGCTCACTCACTCGCTCACTCTCTCGTTCTTGCTGTGTCCTACATAGCTAGCATGGGTCCAAGGATCCATAGACCACCAGGAGGCCTACCCAGAAGTAAGTAAAAATGTTGGCCTTTTCCTTGTCCCGTGCCCCCACACACCATTGGATGCAGCACATACACTGTCAGTGTGGCTGCATTGTTGTCAATGACAAACGATAGGAAAAGTGGTATACAAATGTTCTTAGTTAATAATAATAATAATAATAATAATAATAATAATAATAATAATAATAATAATAATAA
>JAJKFI010000002.1:10108287-10137167 GCA_029204185.1 Lerista edwardsae | reverse complement strand
AATAATAATAATAATAATAATAATAATAATAATAATAATAATAATAAAGATGTAAAAGCAGCTGAAGCACAGAAACGGATGAGGGGTATTTGTATCAGTTTACAATTCTCGGTCACACTTATCTGAATTATATTTGAATAGATGCCACATGGCTTGCAAAGACTGAGCATCTGATCACTGAAAATCCTATACGTCCTGATTAGTGTACATAATCCCTCATTAGGGCACATTTTTATATCTATTTTTCAGCTGTGGATAAATGTCATATGATATCCAACTGTTTCCAACTGAATGCTATTTTAAAATACCACTCCCTAATTCTACCCTAAGGATAGATTTGAAGAAGTTTGGTCATATGCTCATCTTTAATTATGTAATAATTCAGCTTATTTAGCTTACATGTACAAATCAGCTACCAAAGCTCGGCTATGATTGAAGGAATGTCTTGGCACAAGCCTGTCAAGAACTGTGTTTATCAAATTATATCTTTTGCCTTAACATGCTGTGTGAATTACCTCTTCATACATAAAATCTGATGGTTTTTAAGCCCATCCACCATTTTCAGTATTGCTTATGGAAGGCATTTCTTTACCAATTTTAACGAGTGCTATAATAAATAAACTCAACAAAGAAACTCATTTTGTTGGGTGCCTTTTAGTTACACTGTTAGCTAAGGCTCCAATCTTATGCACATTGAGCTCCAAAATAAGCCCCAGTGAATTCAATAGCGCTTATACGTTCAAGAAAACATGCATAAGTTTGGAAGAGAAGTTTCGCTGTGCCTCTTCCATCACCCAGCCTTGGTAATCAGCCAAACCATGAACTTGAAGGACCACATTTAAATGCTGCAATGAAAGAGGTTTGCAAGGATTATATCTCAGACTCTATTTAGATGTATAGAAAAAGGATACCTTCACTTTTCCTACTATGAACTGAAATGGAGAAAAATGGAGAAAAAGTGAAAATTATCTTTTTCTTCATGAATGAAGTCTGACATATACCATTTGCAAACCTCCTTCATGTTCTTCGTGTTTTTTCAAATCCAAAGCAATGCAACTTGTAGATGTGCGATAGAGAGCAACCAGTTATATTAAGCACCCCACTATAGCAGTACGTTGCACGGTAAGAGCACGGTTGGTCCAATTGGATCTATGCACTAAAGTAAATCCCACTGAGTTCAATGGGACTGACTCCCATTATATTCTATAAATTTCACTCTTAATTTATGCACTGTTTTCTTGTTAACTGTACATCTGTGATTTCCCTGTCGTATGCCCTGGCCAGTGACTTCTAGGCTGTAAATAGAATATAGTTCGTTATTTTGCTTTGAATTCATTTCAGCTGAATTTCAGCTGCCAGTTGCTCTTCTTAATCACCCCCACAATTTGTGTCACCATTAGCATATGGCAACACAAAAGTCTCAGCTACATCTCCTGAAGAGGTTGGGGGATGGAATATAGCTTGAAAAAAGAATATGATTCTTACAGTAGACAACAGCAACACAGATATTTCAACTGGAAAGAAAATTGCTTCCATTTTATAATTTGAAAGCTGCACAGAACAGCATGAAAAGATGAGTAAAATACAAAGCGTGACATGTTTACTATGAAGACCTTATCTTCCTGCTATGAGATACACAAGTAGTGAAACAGAACTACTGTAGTAGCTTTTACTGGTCGTTTAATCATTCAGTGCATGAATTTATGAGTTAAAAATTTTTGCCCATTGAAACCCTTAGCCCAGTGGTTTTCTAATTTTCCAACAGCAGAATTCTTTCCCCATTTATTTGTCTGCTGAGGAAACCCTAAACATCTGCCATGCATCCCCTGCATGCTGCAGAGCATTCTGAAGGTACGCATGGTTCGTATAGGGCACTGGTCAGACCTCTTGCGTCTTTTCAACCATTGTCCCTTTTCAACTATCAATGTACATGAGATAGGCTCAACACTCCCTTGCATCTAGAAATTGCAAAGGATGATTGGTAGTGGCAGGCAATCTGTCTTTTAGGGAAGTTGATTCATCATTACTGATCTTCTTAGTGCCAAACTAAGTGTGATTTTAAACATATCATTTGCCCTTTCATCTTTGTTTGTTTTTTAATCACCTGGGCTGCAATGGCTACCTGGAAGACAGAGTTAACCCTTGCCTTACATAGTACAATCCTGATGGCAATCCTCTCTTGCAGCTGGTATTTGCTCCAGGATGGAATCTGATATTTAGCCCTATACTAAGGACTTTATGTATGCACTTATTTAAAAGATTTATTTATTGCCTCCTTTGTCAACAAGACATACAAAGCAGCATACAAAAATATAAAATACAATATGTGCAAAATATGAAAACACCAGGAATCCCTGATAAGATTTTCACCTGATTCACAGTTCTCTGGAGCGTAGTTTGAAAATGACCAGCTTACAGCACAATCCAAATTCCAGCTTCCACCAGCACAGCATGTTTGCAGCATCCAGAGAGTAGACCCTGCCCTGCCAATGCTTAATGTAGGCATTCAGCAGGATGGCACAGGTAAGCGCTGGGTGGTGGAGGGACATGAGGAGAGTGGCCGGGAGGGGTGTTTCTGGGGAGGGGGTGGAATGGGGCAGATCAGATCCAGGACATGGCAGGATCAACGGCGGCCACCTCTGCAGCATCCTAATGCCCACCCAGCATTACACCAAGTTCAAAGAAGCTCCATGGGGCAGGCTCAGGGTAAGAGGAAAAATATCCCCTTACCAGGAGGAGATCCAGTAACCTCCTAACCTGCACTGGATACAGAGCAGGCCATGCAACCTGGCTTCACCAGTGCAGTTTAGAATTGGGCTGTCAGTCAAATAAAAAGCTATTAATAACCTATCAGCTTCACTTCTGTCACCAACGATCACCTCCAATAAACCAGTCAAATAAATACTGTTCTATTTCCAGAAGGTAGGAGTTCAGTGCAACGTAAAATAAAATGAAAGTTGATCTTGTTCTAATTTCAAGCTGTTGGCTACCTGTTTGGGTCTGTAACTTTTTAAAACAAAGAAAATCACTGTTAACCACAGGTCAGGCCTTGCCAAAAGAAATGACTGAAGGGTCATATTTCTCAAATCCTTCAGAGACAAATTAGAAAGTGAAAAATGCAATGAGTGAAAATATAACAACTAGAAACCAAGCCACACCAAGCTCTTGCAGGACTAGAAAAATTAAATATATGACAATATATGGGAAAATATAAGACAATCCTGGAAAGGTAACTCCATGGAAAAAGAAAAAAATCACAGAAGTGCAAAGTGTTTCTGTTGAATTTAAAACAACTTGAACGAGACCTACAGGATTCATGCAGGACCCATGTGGCACCAATAATAGGTTTGTTTCTGGTTAGCTAGAAGACAGCGTAAGTAAGGCTGTTGCTGATTTTCAGATGATATGATAGAAGGTCTCTATGACAGAAGGATCTGACTCCTTTGAGTGCTGCAGATTCACATGGCTTGTCTTTATGTAAGGCTAAAGGCTTATCTTTATTCACAAGTCTTACTGAAATTTGTTCTCTCCATATAGGAGCAAATAAAATAGTGCTTGTTGCTATATCATTTTTTTCAGCAACTCTCCACATAAAAAAGCCAAAAAAGTATAGTTGCAATGAGGGTATGCTACAAATTCTAGGATCAAATATCTTCAGTTTCAGAGAAGAGTTAAGACTCTTACAGATTCACACATTCTCCCAAAGGCATGGAAACTAAGCTGAGGCTCCTTACTTAACTCCACACCAAATAAGCAGTAAAGACATTTTACAGTCTTACATATTTTGCTGGCTTTAGGCTGCTGCTTTATACACTCTTGTCTTTTATCTCATCTTCTTCACTTGTAAGTTAGCCTGAAATTCAAGCTGACACAGAGGCAGTAGGCATCTAACTGCCCAGTCATTTCCTACTATCCTTATATAATAAGGTATATATTCATATATATATAACTATACATTCATATAGTTATCCCTTGGTACCCATAGGAGATTGGTTCCAGAACCCGCTGCAGATACCAAAATCCATGGATGCTCAAGTTCCTTTAAATCATAACTGAGGGTGTACACAACACAAGTAGCTAATGAACAAGACACAAGATGAACAATGCTCAAACAATGATTGCTGGAGAGAGGCAGGAATATAGAAGGGTTTGCCTACACATCACTTCAGTCATGTGGATTCAGCATAGTGCTCGGTGTGTGGCGAATTTGGAACTTTCTGGAATTTAAAAAAAATATTTTTGGTTCACTGTTGGTTGAATCTGTGGATACAGAACCCATGATTGTTGTTGTTGTTCAGTCGCTAAGTCATGTCCGACTCTTTGCGACCCCATGGACCACAGCACGCCAGGCCTCCCTGTCCTCCACTAGCTTCCGGAGTTCGCCAACTTCATGTTCATTGATTCAGTGACACTATCTAACCATCTCATCCTCTGCCGCCCCCTTCTCCTTTTGCCTTCCATCTTTCCCAGCATGAGGGTCTTTTTAGAAAAGACTTCTAAAGAGTCCTCTCTTCTCATGAGGTGGCCAAAGTATTTGAGCTTCCGCTTCAGGATTTGTCCTTCCAGGGAGCAATCAGGCTTGACTTACTGGAGGATTGACCAATTGGATCTCCTTGCAGTCCAGGGGACTCTCAAGAGTCTTCTCCAACACCGTAATTCAAAAGCATCTATTCTTCGGCGCTCTGCCTTTCTTATGGTCCAGCTCTCACAGCCATACATTGTACTGGAAAACCATAGCTTTGACTAGGCGAACCTTTGTTGGCAGGGTGATGTCTCGGCTTTTTATTAAGTTGTCTAGGTTCGCCAAGCTTTCCTCCCAAGAAGTAAACGTCCTTTAATTTCATGGCTGCAGTCACCATCTGCAGTGATCTTGGAGCCCAGGAAAATAAAGTCTGTCACTGCTTCCATTTCTTCCCCTTCTATTTGCCAGGAAGTGATGGGAGTGGTTGCCATGATCTTAGTTTTTTTTAATGTTGAGCTTCAAGCCAAGTTTGGCACTTTCCTCTTTCACACTCATCAGAAGGTTGTTTAGATCTTCCTCACTTTCTGCCATTAGAGTGGTATCGTCTGCATATCTGAGATTGTTGATATATCTCCCAGCAATCTTGATTCCAGCTTGTGAATCATCCAGCCCAGCCTTTCTCATGATGTACTCTGCATATAAGTTAAATAAGCAGGGTGAGAGTATACAGCCTTGTCGTACTCCTTTCCCAATTGTAAACCAATCAGTTGTTCCATGTCTAGTTCTAACTGTTGCTTCCTGGCCCGCATACAGGTTTCTCAGAAGAAGAACCCATGATACAGAACCCAATTGCATATGCTTTTCATTCATTTCCTTCCATCTAGAGCTGGCAGTTTGAACATAGTCCCATCTATTCCAGCTTCCAGCTTCCTGTATCTCACAGTGGCCCACCAGATGCTTCAGGGAGCACAAACAAGACAACAAGATGCCTGCAGCCTGTTGCCACTCCCTTGCACCTGGCATTCTGAAGTAGCCTACTACTAATGTAAAGAGGTTGCACACCCATCATGGCCTATAGCCCATGCTGGACTTTTCCTCCAGAAATCTGTCCAATCCCCCTTTAAAGGCATCTAGGCCAGATGACATCACCACCTCCTGTGGCAAGGAGTTCCACAGATTAATTACCCACTAGGTAAAAAAGACTGTTAGACTGCTATACACTAAGAGCGCAATCCTAACTTATGCCGGCCTACTAAGGCCGACATAGCAGGGCCATATCCAAAGGCCCATTCGGAGGCAGCAGCAGCAACATGCAGGACAAGGGGAGGTTTTCCCCTTGCACCCGCGTAAGCTCCAATCACCCCTATGGGCCTATTCGGATCTGCGCTGGCAAAATAGCAGGCACAGAGGAACGTGCATGGGAGCAGCCCAAATAGGGGCCTCCATGGCCGGGAACCGGCGTTAGGATATGGCACTACAGCCGTTCTACGTCACAACTGCATCATAACCACTGTCTCCGCCCACTGCACCGCCAGTTACAACCCCAGAACGCCTCTGGAATGCCCTCAAGGAGGCCGTGCACCCACCGGGCGACGCTGGCGCTTTACTGGCGCACGGCTGGTGCTGCCAATGGCCACGCCAGCGCCCAAACGCTGGCACTGCTGCTGGCGCTGGCTGAGCACCATAGCACCGACACGAATGCACTTTACAGCATGTTCGCGACAGCGTTCGGCCGGCACAAGAGCGCAGTGCTGGCACTAAGGGGGTATAGGATTGTGCTGACAGTCAGACCATTGATCCATTAACCCAGTATTGTCAATGCTAAGTGTCTGGCAGCAGCTTTCTGGGGTTTCAGACAGATGATAGGAATCATCTACATATAATGCATGGAGCTGTGGCCTATATTCACGTCCTACCTTTATACCCATAGCTAGATAAGGTGGCCTCTATGGTGCTTCCTAGTGGCAGCTGGCACTGATCATACAGCCAAAGCACTAATTTTTCAATGGCTGAAATTCAGCCATGTTTCACCCAATGCCCCTTGCAAAAAAATCTGCCATGCCAAATATAATAGTACAACTCATTCCAGTTTCACAACAAATCACATTATCCTGCTTTTAATGGATAAGGCATCATGGCTTAACTAGAGAACCATTCCTGTGATTCTATAATGCTTGTGGGCTACCCACATAAGAAGCACTTGCATTCTTTATTTTCTATCCATGAATTTGCCTAGAATTAAATATAATGAGCTAAATGCAAAGAAGGTGAGTAATAGGAAGTAAAGTTGTGGGTAGCTTTGAATAGGCAATAATAATGTGTTTGTATATGCATAAAGCACCACTGTTTACTTTGTGAAACACTTAAGATTAAATTTTTTAAGACCCTGAATATAGCATGTTCTGCTGATCATTAGTCTTCCTGTGCTAATTAGTGTACAAAATAATTCACACATTTCTTTCTGCTAGATGTGCACAAAAACACAAACTATGCTGGCATTCTTCCCAGGGTAGGCTTTGGAGGTCAGCCAGGTTGGACACTGTCCAAGGTCCCATGCCTTTCAGAGGGTCCATCTAGCCAGACCAACCCCCTAATATGATGGCACAAGTCAGTTGAGACACTCACGCTGGCCTAATGCCTGCCATCCTTTCTACAAATAGTCTGTCAGAGTCTTCTGTGTCATTGTGGGAATGCTATCGGATGTTCTGATTGCCTGATGGGGAGGATAGGAGTGGCTATCACTGTTGCCAGCCATTACCCATTACTGGAAAGCTAGGGAATGTGGGGGCTCAGCATGCCATGATGTCATGAACCCTAGTGATCAGGATTCATTTGGGTGGAGAGGAGCTGGCATAGCTGATAAGGGAGTACGCAGCCCCTCACAGTGAAGGGGAACCAGACAATGAGGAGCCACAGGAATCTGGACCTGAATCCCTAGTCCCTCCTGAGCCAGACTTCTCTAAGGGATTAGATCCTGTCATACCAAGAATCTCTCAACTTTCATTGCCTGGCCACCTTTCCGGAAGAAATAAGAAGGAACTGAAAGGCAGCAAACTGCTCAGCCCCAGGCTCAGAGGGTGCCCCTTTGAAGGTGGAGGTGAGCCTGGTCAGGGCAGTCTATGCAGGAGATATAAAAGAACATTGTAGCCACAGAGATTGCATTGGATCGAATCATCCCCTTGGCGGTCTCTGGAAGCCTGTATCTTTGACTGCCCTGTCTTGCCATGATCTCTGCATGAGGTAAGATAGGACACATGGGGGCCTAGAGCAGGGCTTTGCCCAAGGCCTCCATCAACCTGTTGTGGTCACCAGTGCTTCCAACTGGGAGCTCCACCTTTCTGCAACAACAACAACAACTGATCAGGACTAGGATGTATGAAAAGAAGTCTAGACTGTTCTTCAAGTGAAAGGTCATATACCGGAAGCAGTGATTTTCTCAAATCACCATTTCAGGAGCAAATGCCATTTGGGGGAGGGACAGGGGCAATTTGTCAGCTTAAAAATGATGAAAAGGGGAAGAGAAGGTTCCCCTTTCATATGCATCACAGTCTTGCCTGGGATTGTCCCCCCCCCCCGCATACCTACAGCTTAGAGGAGCTCCCAGTTAGAAGTCTGCCTGCACAGTGTGCATTTGTATACAATATAAATTTAACCCTGAATTGGGTTAATTAATCTGAGGGCACAATCCTAACTTGCACGGGAACGGGCAGGCTGGCAGAACTGGGTCCGGAAGGGGGTTAGGATTTGGTGGCCATTGCTGACAATAAAGCTGCTCCCTTTCTGGACCCGATCTGCCCATCCTCTACCTCCACTGCCGTCCCATCCTGTCCTCTCCACACTCTCGTTCTGGCCTTCTGCCCTCCCTCCACCACTTCCTCCAACTCCCATCTGTTGCCCCCCCCAAACAAATTTATGTCTTGTCATCATTGTCTTTACATTGCCTCTGGAATGCATAGGAAGGTTCCATGGACACTTCAAGAGCATGCAGCTTCACACGCTGCTGGAACGCCTTTTACGACTGGCACGGACTGCAGTATGGCAGTGAACATCAGTCGAATAGGAGAATTGACAGTGGCTGGTGGGTTGTTAGTGTTTTGTTCACAAAAATAATTGAAAATAACTACGTAAGGGTTAAGAAATGCATTCATTTCTCACAAATGCAGATTTTTTTCCCCTCTCTGGTCATGTATAGTTGTGGATGGATCAAGAGTTATTGTCTAAGAAGCTGCTGCCACCTACTCTCGTGGTTTTAAAAAAAGGTTTAAATGGCAGGATCAGATTTACATTTGCCACAGTAGATTTTAAGCCACTCTGAGTAAAACACCTGGCGAGGTCATTGATTAAACCCGTAATTTGAAAATGGCACATTTGCTCCGAATTAAAAAAGCTCTCCCTTCAATGAAGATGATACTTCTTATACACATTTTAAAAAGTATTTTATTTTATTTTTAAAAAGTATGTTAAAAAAGAAACCCTCTGTCCTGCATATTTTTGAGCGCCTTATTGCTTCATTTTAAAAGAAATACTGTATATAATGTATTTTATATCTGATCATGCTCTTCTTCCTCCAACAACGAAAGTCAGATTTGTAGTAGTAATTAACAGTCCACTCCTAACCAAAATGCCTGCCTCCAACATAGCTGCACCACGGGAGCACACGCTGCATCCTATGTGTGTCTGGACAGTCCTGGAGGTCATTTGTTCCCTTCCCAGGGATAAGTTTCTTCTCCCCTGACTGTGCCAATGATTTTGCTGATGCAAGTCTGACTGGACATGGGTAGGTGGATTGAGGTCAGCAAGGTGGATAGGATATTAATGGAGGTTCTGCTGCTGCTATCCAAGCCTCAAACCACACCCTTCCCAGCACCAGGGAAGGAGGGAATCATATGACCTCAAAGTTCACAATCATTAAGTTCAGCCATGATTAAATCCTGATTACACTTAAGATGTCTGAATAGGACTACTGAGAGAATGGGATGAAAAAGAGCAGCAAAATCAGTGGCCAATGCAGTGCTAGGGAAAGGGGAAAAGCTCTGGTTTACCATTTCAGACCTGACACATCACAGAAGTGGTTTGCCATGAGTAAAAATGGTTAACATCAGAATAACATCATACCCAGGCTGGGCTCTGGGTATGTTTTGGTGCTATAAGAATTCTAAGGAAGGGAGTTCTGTGTCATCTGTTCTTTTCTTAGGAAAATTACATAGGCTTCCTTGTCACATGAATGCATCATTCGGGCAGCTCTGGAATAAGCAAACTCCAGACAGGTTACTAGTCTTCATTCCAGTGGAAAACAAGTCAATGTTTTACATCTTTAAAACCAGATTTTCCCTTACAAAATTGCCCTTGGGAATTGCATTTGGAGGCTCATAAATTCTGGACTAACTCCTGGAGCCCAGCTAGACACTCAAACCAAACTATTAGAATTTGTTCTAAATAAAGGCTGGGGCAAAACGGAAGAAGGAAAACGCAAGATAAACACATCCCGGTTTTAAAATGACTTTCAGGTTCCATCATCTAGTGCTTAGCGGGGCCCTTTTATAATCTTAGTCATAAAATCCTTGTACCACTAAATAATCCCTTTGATTTAACGTTTACATCCTTCAACAACTTGGTGAAGGGTATCATTTCCTTCACAGCTCTTACTGTGCCAAGTTATACATACTTAGCCCTTGCTAATCTTTCCTCATAAGTCACTATCTTCAGGCCCTTAATAATTTTTATTGCTGTTCCATGAATTCTCTTAAAATTTGTCTACATTCTTTGGGCAATAAAATTCCCAGGGTTAAAAAAGAAAAAAGAAAAGATGTACTTGGTATGATCTCATCCCATCACGACAGACATGTAGTATTACTTCACGAATAGCTTTAATTAACTATAACAATTTTATCAGTGTTTTGGAAATGTAGAGTAAGTGGGAACTGAACCAGATAGATTTAAAGTGATAGAGACATCATTCATGCTGCAGAGATGTGAAGGAACTGTGTGTCTTAAAAAAATTACACCACCTTTACAATGCTGTCATCCACTATTTAAAATAACAATGGTATTTTGATATATAGGTAAGGAGACTTTAATTATTTCATTAGTGGGCAAAATAAATTCATTAACACATTTAAATCTAGGTTTTCAATCTGATTTAGTTGATGATAATTTAATTACAACAACCTTACTGAAGCAGCGGTTGTGATTCAGAAGACTGGACAGTTGCAGCCTTAATCAGAAAATGTATCTTATTGTGCTTCCACAGAATATTACCTATATAGGCTTGCTTCAGTATCCACTGATTCACTATCCACGGTTTCAGGTATCCACAGATACCATGGATACTGAGACACCTATTAGGGCGCAATCCTACCCAGCGCTGGGGTATGAGAGTCAGCCAGTCAGCGCCCTACCCAGCGCAGGGTAGGTGGAGGCTGGAGCCTCCCTGCAGCATGCGCTCCCTTACCGTAGGGGAGGATCCAGCCTCCCCTATGTGCTCCTCAGATCTGTGCCTGCTAAAGAATGGGCGCAGATCCGAGGAGACCACGCGGGCCAAATCGGGCCACGCAGCCTCCTTGACGGGCTTAGAATGTGGCCGTATGGCCACCTCCCAAGCCCACCCACGTCACACCCAAGTCCCGCCTCCCTCCAATCCCGTGCTGCCTCGGCACGGAGCCTCCCTGGAATTTGGAGCTCCTGCTCTTAATCAAAGCACCTGTGTGAAACTGCTAATGAGGGGCAGAACGGGGGGTGGGGGACGACTATGTTACTATCCTGAATCTCAGGTTCTACTTCTAAATTAGTTCATGAGCCTAGAGGTCCCAGTCTGCCATGATGTTGCATTACTCCCAAAACCAGAAGTAATGATTATGAATAATTTCCTGACTGCTAGATGGAATGCTTCTTAATAGCCAGAGACCTCCACAACTGCAGGGATAAAGACCTTTCCATGATGCTTGCTTGCAGAAATTTGGCCTATAGCCAAAAGAAAAAGGAAAGGGTGAAGTTGCTGTGGAATGCCTTCCTCCAGCCCACTTTAAGGGCAGAGATGAAGTGTGAATATTCATTACAGGCTTCGCTATGCAACATAACGGGCTGAGGATGCCCATAGAGGCAAGCCACATCCTCTAGCCTGGTCCTCCAATTACAGTTCTAGTCCTCTTCTCCAATCCTTTTGCTCTGAAATGGCAAGGAGGTTATTGTTCTTTTGGCTAAAGAAAAACATAATTGTCATGTTATAGGCTGACAACCAGTCAAAACAAGCCCATTGCTGGAGCTTTGTGCACTGAGATTGCTCGCAGATGGGATCAAGAAAGGGGCAACCGAAGCAGCGCAAACCAGTTTGTACTATCGACACACAGCCCCTCTCCTTGCCTCAAGGTGATTTCTTTCTTGTACGAACAAGTCTTAAAAAATGGGTTAGCTAAAACACATCAGAAGCCTTCCCCCCCCCCCACCTTAATCACAGAGGAACATTCTGCATAAAGGTTTGGTTTAGGGAGTTGTTTTGTTATTTTGCTGAAACCTTTACATGCTGTGACTTTGCAAAGGCCAAACATGGTAATTTTAGAATAGACCAAAGAGGAAATGTGTGCTGCCAATTTTCCAGCTCTACAAGTGCAATAGTCGAGTGACCCCTTGTAAATGCTGTGTGTTCAACAACTTTTGTCCCTGGTTTTCACATTCTATCTGCAGTGGTTTTGAATTCTTTCCTCAACAGATGTGCCCTTCTGCCACCAACAGGAAGATAGCCATGGATTTCACTGAATGCCCCATTGTGGCCCACCAGTCTTTTGCAGCTTGCTTTCTTTTGAGATCCCTGGGCATATGGTTTAGTCATCATGCCAAATGATTTTAAGAACATTGAAGGCCCAATCCTATCCAACTTTCCAGCACTGGTGCAGCCTGCCAATAGGGCATGTGCGGCATCCTGAGGTGGGATAGTCCCAGAGGTCTCTTCAAGGTAAGGGAATGTTTGTTCCCTTACCTCCGGCCTACTTTGGCACTGGAAAGGACTGGGCTCTACCATTCTAGATCAGTGGTTCCCAATGTGGAGGTCACAATCTCTTGGGGGATTGTAAGCTGACTTTCAGGTGGTCATGAAGACCCCATTTACTCCCCTAAATGAGATTGCATTTTTGAAACCTTTTCAGGTTTCAAGAAATACATTTTTGGGGAAAAAATTCAAATTGTCTCCACATATGTGAAAACAACTATTGCATTTGGTAACCTATGATAGTCTATATACATGTTATTTACAAGCACACTTCCTGCTTAATGACATCACTTCCGGTCTTGGGAGGGGGGGGTCCCTACAGGTTGTCATGCGTAAAAAGTGGGTTCTGGCGCTAAAAAGGTTGGGAACCACCATTATAGATCAAGAGTGCCATACATTTCTGCTTTTTTTTTTTTTTCATGTGGCACGCTTATAACACCTTTTCCTTTCAGTTATTCTCAACTCCTCCTTCCCCTCAGGCAGCAACAGCAGCAGAGGAAGTACCTGCATCAATGTACTTAACAAAATTCCTGCTTGCCTCACCCTCATTATCAGGTTCATTTGTCTTCACTTACAGTATTATGTTTTTAAAGACAGGGCATGTTGTTCTATGTACATACTATAGTTCTGTAATTCTTTTCCCAGAAAGCTTTCTTTTATCTAGCATACAAAGGAGTTATGGGCTGCTTGCTTCCACTTGAAAAGAGGACTGGAGGTTGCGGAAGGGGGAGGGAGAGAGAGAGAGAGAGAGAGAGAGAGTTTGCTTTTAACCCTTTCCAGGTATTATAAGTGTCACCAAACTTCCAGAATTGTTCCGAGTCTTTAGGAATCAGCATCAATCTCCAAGTGGCTGCTATAAGCAATCCTGGAGATTTGAACTGGGAATTCCCAACATTATATCCCGAAAATCAAATGACCAGAAAATCTTCAGTCAGAGTTGGCAACCCTAGCCATTAGCCACTCAAAATTCACTCACACTTCCATGCTGTTTTTTTTTTCTCCTTGAGAAGTTAGGGATCCTTAAGAATCTAAAGCCTACATTGGATTGCGTGCACTGGAAAACATCCATGAGTATTTTAGAGCAGAATAAGATGAGGGAAACATTAAGGCTGGCCACCTGTCTGTAACCAAGTTTCTGATGCAACCAGTCCACACAGGGGAAGGCAGAAGAACATTCAGCTGTGAGAAAAAAAAATACCCCAACACTTCTGTTGGTAACACAGCACGAAATGGGTAGCACACACTCCTCTGAGGCAATATAGTATTTGAAGCATGCGGTTTCCTGTTTAGGATACACAGCTATTCAACTTTCTGCAGAATAGTCTACTCACTATGTGTATCAGAAATATATGTGAATATATTTAATCTTTGTTCCACAGGTAAGGAATTGTAGGTCACTGAGGCATTTTGTGTGCACGTCAGTAACCAGCATAATTTGTCCTTCCTTATTCATTTATTATTCCTCCATTATCCCCTGAGTACAAAATGTAGTCTTTAAAATTTGATCAGGGATGTTTTATAAGTTGCCCTTGAATTGTGCACCTTCAGGGTCTCTCCCATGTCTCGCAGTGCCTTATAAGGCAATAAAAACCACTTCTGATTTCCCCCGGAACCCGGGAAGTGATTTTTTTTCAGCAGAGTCATTCTGAGGCCCACCAAGGCCTCCAAAGGACCATTGTGGTCTCTGTGGGCCTCAGAAATCCCTCTGGACAGCAGTGGAGCAGCTCTGCTGGTGTCCAGAGGGTGGAGGGAGAAAATCCCCCCATTCTGTCCCCCACTGAGGCTGCATGCAAACATACGCAGCTTCAATGGGGCTCAGAAAGCCCTCTGGATAGCAGCGGAGCACAACTCTACTGGTGTCTGATGTCTGGAGGGTGAGGTGAGGAAACAGATGGTGGAGGACAAAATCCGCAGGTTTAATAACCTGTGGATTTTTTTTTAATATATGAGGGTTCCAGAAGGCCCTATCCGTAACAGAGTTTATCTTTATTCATTACTATTTAAGAATCAAACACAGCTTTGCAGAGGCTTTTTTGTCAGAAGAAGAAAGCGATGAATGGAATCCCCAACTCCTTTCTCCAGCTGGATAATATGAATGCTGAGGATACTGTGACCTGTGAGAAAGTTTCAGAGTGTTTTAAAATTACTGCTGAGTCAAAAGTTCACCACTTGCCAGCTTCTCCATTCTGTTTGCAGGCTGTCAAGTTGGAGGGCATTTCAGAAATTTTGGGAGGCAAATCGAGGTCAAACTCACCACCAGAAGTAACCATGCTTCTCTCTGTTGCCAGGCTACCATTATTATTTTTGACCCACAAGACTTTTTTTTAACCTACAACAGTCCAGGGCAGGAAACACTACCATCATTCTGATTTTTATTCACAACACTGTCACATGCTCATATCTGAAGCCAAATCAGAGTGAGGGTAAGGGTTTCTGCCCTCATTCTGAAATTTTATGTGAAGAAAATTGTGCCGAGCAGCAGCTTGAAAGGGCAACTTTCTGTGCTAAAGGACCACAAAACACAGAGAAAAAAGCTGAGGCTGCGTGTGTAGCATTTTCAAAGTTCTTCTTCTTCATTTCCCACTCTCACCGTACTGGGGTGGTTTGGACACTATTTGAATTGTTCAACTGGCCCCACATGTGTTGCCTCCCTGCGTTTATTTGCGTTTAATGTTGCTCCCCTTCATTTATTTCTGCCCTAAGGGACAGCGTATGCACCCTAGGGCAGCAGTGAATTAAATAGTTTCATTTTGCAATGGTTCCTTGAACACCATTTCAAGGATACGTTTATTGAATATCTATTAATTTGTGACATGTTTTAAATCATGTAGTCATTCTGAATATCTCCCCTAGTTATAATGAAATGTGTCACTTAAGAATATTAATAGAAACACTGGAAAATAGACTGTCTGAAAATCACCTCTGACAGAGAACTGCAAAATGGGATTGAAATGGAATTTAGGATTCTGTGTTTTTGCCCACATGATTATGTGGGAATGGATTAAACCTTCAATGGCTTGTGCCTTGTTGTAGTTCCATAGATAAGGATGCACATTTTCCCTGATCCCTTTCCAGCAATGGGCTAGAAATATTGGTGATCCTGCATTTATATGTAATCCTCAGCTTTTAGGCTTCCTTTTAATGATAATGTGCTGCAACAGAAGGATAATTCTTGTTGAGAGTGTGAAAGGTTCCGTGTTAAAATAAGAAATAGCACTGAAGTCTGGTGGTTAGCCTGCTGCCAGAACAGCAGTTCAGGTTTCAGAAGGGGAGAAGAGAGAGACTTCCTTTCTTCCTGTTTTTCTGCCATTGCTACTGAAACATCAGCCAGGTGGGGAGGTAGAGTTGGGGAGGGATTGAATCCCATTATGCTTTTTATGATAGGGCTGAGAAAGTGATGCAACTGACAATTCATAATTGAATTTGGAATGAAAGGAATTATTTCCTGACTTTTTTTTGGAGGGAAATAACTCGGCTTGTCAGGCCCAATTACAAATTAAACTGGGGGACAGGGTTGCACCCTCACAAGCTTAAATTCTAGACAAGCACAGGAGGATAGAGTAACTCTGAGTGGCTTGTTGGTCAAGGGATATGACTTTCGCGTAGAGTGCAAGAACTCCTGGTTCAAATCCTTGATAAGCCCTATTTAGGGGGATAGGATGTGTTTTAAAGACAGAAGCCATCACTCAATATTACAGCATATGCTCAGCATGTAGAAAGTCCCAGGTTAAATTCCTGGCAACTTCAGTTAAGAAAAGAGATCTTGGGTAGGATGCAAATAACTGTCACTCAGAGTAAAAAGTGCTGGGTTCAGTGGGCAAACTTACAAAAGGCAGAGCTGTGTGTTTATATGAACATAGTGGTTGATGGAACAAAGGAGAACTGCATGGCTTCTATATACTGGCAAATTTCTTGCAGAGTCAGACAGCCTGGTATAAAGCCAATTTCTGTAATTCCTCAACCTTGAATGAGAAATGGAAACTGGTGCATAGAACTTTGAATACAAGAACACCTTGCAGAATAGACTGATGGAATATTTATAAGTTATTAAGCTACTAGCCTGTCCTGTTTCTGCTATCACACAGCCAAAGTAGACATTTGGTCATTCAGGGGATGAGGAAGTCTAGGCTGTGGTTGCTGGGCAACCACAGATGATCCTCAAACCATAATATGCTTTGTTTCCCACCTGGACTTGGTGGGATGTAGTTACCCACAAACAGGCCTGGCAAATAGGCCTGATTCCACAGCCACACTGTCACTCACCCCCACACATCCATACACCAGAGCAATCCAAACAGAGAGTGGTGGTAGGAGTGTGATGGAGGCCTAAGAAGTTTCTTTCTTCCTCTTCTGTCCTGCTACAACATGACTCAGGGTGCAATCCAACTTTCCAGCACTGGGATAAGGGAAAAGCATCTCTGAGGTGAGGGAACAAACTTTCTCTCACCTTGAGGAGGCCTCTGTGACTGCCTCCCAACCATGCCCACTGGCACAGCTAGATCAGTGCTGGATTGCACATTCAGCCTGTTTCTTTGAGGCTGTCTTGTCTCTGGAAATGAAAGCTAGGCACAAAGTAAGATAGATGCTGGGACTCTGCTTCATGCACAGAGTACCCTCCATCCATGTGTGTATTCTACGTCCAATGTGCATTGTTTCCACCTGCCTTCTCACACAGTGTAGATTATTTGGGGGAAGGAACCTCTAGAAGCTCACCAGAAATTCAGCTTGACAAAAGAAGCCAGCAACTAGTTTCTGTATCACTGTATGTATTCATACAGTGTGTATGAAGAGAACTTCCCTTCTGTTTCACTCAGCTCACTCAGTTCTCTTCCTGTGTATTTTTTTTTTTTGCAAGATATTTTGTGCACTGGTTGGAACAGGAGCAAATCTGATGAATGTTGAATACCACAAAAACACAGATATTGATTTCTTTTAAAGATACGTATCCATTTCTTACAAAGGACTGATACACACATCTGTACACTATGGAAGTCAGAACATTAGCAGAACAAAGTCTCTGTTCTTAAGTGGACATTGCAGGGCAAAGCCAGCTATTATACCAAAAGTGTGTGTGTGTGTACACGCACGTGCTTACAATCCCCATCATTAGTGTTACCACATACAAACGGGGACGGAGTGCATATACTTTTAACTATTGTATAAAAAAGGAAATTTTGGCAGGTACAAGCTGTACCTGCTTGTATATCTATACAATGGTTAAAGGTATAGCCACTTTATGTCTGGTAACCCTACCCATCATGCCGCAACTGCATATATAAGCTTACTTGCTTATAGCACCACCCTAAACCTGCACTGGTACGGCAAGGCCACACGGCCTGCACTGTATGCAACTCAGGATAGGAACAGGCTTGAAGTCACCGCAGGGAAAGGGAATATTTTCCCCTTTACCCCATGTTGAACCTCAGCTTGCCTCATGGTTATGGGGCTACTTGGATCTGTGGAAACCCATGTAGGGCTGCCTGGCCCAGGGCACATCCAGGAAGCCCGACTGCTGCCACCAATCCCACCCCCTCCTGGGCCTGATACACCCCCTGTTCCACCCACCCCCTGCCCAGAAGCCCCACCCCCTGCCTCCAAACCACCTTCTACCCCCATCTATCAACCACCACACTGTCTG
This sequence comes from Lerista edwardsae, assembly GCA_029204185.1. Taxonomy (NCBI): domain Eukaryota; kingdom Metazoa; phylum Chordata; class Lepidosauria; order Squamata; family Scincidae; genus Lerista; species Lerista edwardsae. The sequence goes on along the minus strand of JAJKFI010000002.1, from coordinate 10,119,086 downwards.
GAGAAAATGTACCTGCTCTGTCTGGCGCAGGGTCTGGATCCAGCCTAGCTGAGTTGGTGCAGACCTCTGTGGTGGCCCAGCTAGCTCTCTAGTTGGTGCAAACATGCCTTATAGTACAGGGAGGCCTGCGCAGGCTGAAATTCACATTAGGATTAGGCTATTAATGTGCAGGATGGGGCGTGGTGGCGCTGCGGGTTAAAACACTGCTACTGAGCTTGCTGACCGGAAGATTGGCAGTTCAAGATCACACGACGGAGTGAACTCCCGTTGCTTGTCCCAGCTCCTGCCAACCTAGCAGTTTGAAAGCACGTAAAAATGAGAGTGGATAAATAGGTACCACTTCGGTGGGAAGGTAACCGTGTTCTGTGTGCCTTGGCTTATAGTCATGCCAGCCACATGACCATGGAAACTTGTCCTCGGACAAACGCCAGCTCTTCGGCTTAGAAACTGGGGTGAGCACCGCCCCCTACAGTCAGTCACAACTAGACCATTTGGTCGTGGGGAAACCTTTAACTTTTTATTAATTACAGACCATTGAGTTGTTTCATCTATATATATAAAAATGGACGTGGGTGTGTATGTATGCGGGTATGCGGGTATGTATGTTCCTTATACAAATCTCCGTCCCTTGACCCACGGCCACGAAACTTGGCACACACGTTCCTTGCAGCCTGGAAGGAATCACTGCGGGGGTCAGACCCCCCTACGCCCCCCGGTTTTCGAGGAGGGGGCCCAGATCGTCAGGAACCAAGGGGATTGCATGGGGCTACAGGTCTGCTGCCACCCTGTGGTCACAGACGATTCTGCAGCAGCTCAGCTGAAACTGAGCAGAACAGAAAGCGAAACTAAAGTGCTTTGCCTGCGTGGCCTGAGTGGGCCAGGGAGGAAAGAGCAGGATCCACAGAGTTCCAGCAGCCAGTCGGATCTGAGAGGGGCCTATGTCCAGGGAGCTCACAGGCCACCTCTGCCTGTTTCTCATACGTCAGGCCTATGCTTCCACAGGACCTGCAGACAGTAAGTGGGACCTTCCTATTGCTCTCTTAGTTGCTGGTGTCCCTGTTTGCTCATTCCTTTCACAGTGATAGTGTGCATTTTGGGGTCCGGGTCATCAATACTGTTAACTACACAGCTGTGCCAGTGTTGCCTGAGTGGGCCAGGGTGGAAAGAGCAGGATCCAGAGAGTTCCAGCAGCCACTCAGATCTGAGAGGGGCCTATGTCCAGGGAGCTAACAGGCCACCTCTGCCTGTTTCTCATACATCAGGGCGGATTCCTGCCACAGGACCTGCAGACAGTAAGTGGGAGCTTCATGTTGCTCTCTTAGTTGATGGTGTCCCTGTTTCCTCATTCATTTCACAGTGATAGTGTGCATTGTGGGTTCCAGGTCATCAATACTGTTTTATTTCAGGGACGGGTTCTATATGTCTATATATGGATCTCACTATGTCATGCTTTTGAGGGAGGTTTGCATATTTGTGTGTATGTTCCACCATTACTCTGGAACGCCTGGAACGATGTGCACCACACGTGGTGCACTCCGTCCTTATGATCTGGACAGATATACTGTGGGGGTGGGGCCCCCCATACGCCCCCAGAGGTGGGGGTGCACTGCAGAACAAACTCATTCCTCCTAATAGAGCCTGGGGATAATTTCTGCCCCCGGGCAACGCCGGGTCACAAAAAGCTAGTCCTCCATAAAAGCTAGTGTGTTTCTGGAACCTTGAATAAAATTGTTAACTGCACATTTCTAGGAAGAAAATAAATGTGGATTTTTACAGGGGGCCAATAACTCCTTGTTAATGGAAGTGACCTCACTGCCATTGCCTAGCAAGCTGACAACTCATTTCCCAAATTCAGAAATCAGAGTAGCCAGAGGACTTTTAAACACACAGCTTTCCCATTTACTTTGGAGGAAGTGGCTGCCTCTCTTAGCCACAATACAGAGAAGAGTTGTAGCAATACTAAATAAAGACTAATGATGTTGTAAAGTTCAAACCAAAGACCTTACTTTGCATTTGAAGGGCTGCAGTAAACTAGATTTCTAAGCAACTGAGCCCATAGCAACAAAATCTCTGCAGTGTGCTACGTGGGAATGTTTTGATGCCACTGTTCACTGCACATACAGTACTGCATACAATTCAGGTGGCTAGGTAGGGTTCTCAAAGACAAACTACATTTCCTGACCTTGGGCCAGTCATTAAGGCTGCATCAGATCACTTCCTCTTCACTAGTTGACTTGCTGCCAAAAGTGTTGTTTTTGTACTGACTTTTCTCAGATTCCAAGGCTATGTAGTAACTCAGATTTTCCTCCCAAACCAGGGACTTTCCCAGCAGCTTCTACAGTGGTTTCACCAAAAACTAGGCTGGCCAGGTATACATGGTGTCAGTGCCCCGTTTTATAATTGTACAAAAGGAATTTTAACAGCTGTGGCTTTTCTCTGTCATGCACAGAAATGTACTGCTATACTTTCTTTCACAGTGGTGGGGGAGAGGAGGGGGAAGGGCTGTAACTCTGTGGAAGAGCATATACCTTCAGATAGAAGGCTCCTGTTTCAATTCCTGGCATCTCTCAGCAGGGAGGAGGGGAATGCTCCTGTGCAGAACTGTTGCCTATCTGTGTGGATAATACTGATACACAGGGGCACCGGAACATTGGGGGTGCCCATAGCCATGCCCCCGACATCGACGTGGCCACGCCCTCTGATGTGACCACACCCCCTGACCAGCTCTTGATGACAGGGGGTGTGGTCAGGCGATGACAGGCGGCTCTCGCCTGACCATGCCCCGTCATCGCTGCAGGTCTCGGAAGGGACCCGTTTGCGCCGCAGCCCGGCTCTCCGAGGAGCTGGTTTGCAATGCAGCCCCTCGGAGACCTGGGCTGCGGTGCGAACGGATCAGGCTGTGGCACAGCTCTCCGAGGGGCTGGTTTTTCAGACAGGAGTGCTGTTCCCCCACCCCCACCTCAGAAGCGGCTGCTCGCGGCACCCACCCAGGGCAGGCGAGCCAATGATCTTCTTCCTGCCTCGGGAAGGCGCTCATTGGCTGGATCGCGCTGCCCTTGGCTCAGCCTATTCGTCTCTGGGCTGGGCGTGTTCCTGGGCCGGGCGCGTTCCCGGCCCAGTGCCGAACATGGGGGTGCTGCTCAATTTGCTGCTCAACATTGTGGGTGCTGACAGCATACCAGCACCTACGTTGTTGGCGCCTATGCTGATGCAGATGGACCGATTCAGTATAAGGCAGTGTTATATACTGTACGTTCACATTAAAGCTATGTCCCTGCTAGGAAGGGATGAAACGTCTCAGCCACCAAGCTTGCAGAAGCCCCTAGAGCAGTGGTTCCCAATCTTTACTGAAAGGTAAGGGAATCAGTAAGTCATTGCAGTGCCTGTAAAGGGTGGCTGTGATGGCGGTGTTGGCACTTCTGGGTTGTGCCACTGCTGGCTAAGCAAAAAGAGGAAATTGGACTTACCCATGTTCCACAGTGGCACAACCCTGGGTTTTTATTCTTCGTTTATTAGATTCTATTTATATCCTGCGGTATCGTGTATTGTCTATTGTGTGTTGTGTATTGTATACCAATAAAGGTTTTGGTGACTGACTAGTAAAAAGAGGGAGTTGGACTTACTCATGTTGGCCAGTGGCAAAAACCTGGGTTTTGCAGCATCTTCAGCTGTCATTACAGATGGGTGAGTCCAATCTCCCCCCCTTTTAAACTTCAATGGCAGCTCCAACCCAGAAGTGCCATTGCTGCCCTCATGACATCACTACCAAGTTGCCACTCCTCTTAAGGGGGAAAACGTTTCCTGCTGCCTGGGAGGTGGGGGTGGTCATGACTGTCCTCGACATGCATCTATACATGATGCATCAAGACTTCAAGACTTGAATCAAGACTTCAGAAACCAAGTTTGCATACTGTATAAAATTTCATGTCTTTGTTTTTTTAAGGTTCTAGTATTAAATATTGAGACACAAAAGGAAGTTAGCATACAACTGGTTTGCAGTAACCCCTGATTTTCCTATTCTAGTACAGTAACTCTTTTTAGCTGTTCAGTAATTATTGCTTGCAATGCTGCATGCGTGACAGTCGAATTAAGGATGACACGGCACTTCAACAATGATACTGATGTACTATCTGTTTCAGTTACTGTGCATTAGTCATCTTCATGCTTCCCAGCAAGGCTCTCTCTTTTCCATACAAATCCTACTAGTACCAGCAAGCCTCTTTCATAAGTCTCTTCCCATTCTCATCACAGAAAACGTCTTGCCCAGTATGCACATTCCAAATGTGTTAAATCATAAAATCACACTTTCCCTTGTATATTATTAGCACCCATTACACAGGTCAACACATATCTCACACCTATTCCTGGTCTATATCTGGTCTATATCTGGGGTGCAGATGCCAACGGATCAGTTTTGCCTTATCACATCTAGTTTTGGAAGTATGGCATAGCCTCATTAGTGAATTGTTCAAGCAACTTCATCATGAGGAAGCCTATGCCATAGTCATATATAGTTATATATTGTACAGCAAGCTCTAACTGAGATCACAATCCTAACTTGTGCGGGAACAGCAGGGCCTTCACTGTATCCAGTGCAAGTTGGGAGCACTCATGCTCGCGCCCTTGCCCCAGGAGAGGCTCCAGCCTCCCCTATGTGCTCCTTGGACCAGCGCCTGCTTTACCCCGCCCAGTTCCTCCCTCCCTCCCTCCGCCCAGAACCCCTCTTGTATCAGCAGATGCCCTTGTTTGGCTGGGCCCATTCAGCTGACTTCCTTGTCCAGGCTCCTACAGCTGCCTCCACCTTCTCCTAGGACGAGTGTGCAGGCACAAGGAAGGAGTGGTTGTGCCCTCCGACTGTTTTTCCTCAGCAACATTAGAACAAAACGATGTTGAATAAAATGATGTTAAATGAACACTTGCCATATTGTTTCATATTGTAATGTTTTAATTTTTATTTGCGAACCTAAGTCCCTGGTAATAGGTGGGTACAAATTTTTTAAAAATAAATAAGTACTTTCAACTGGCAAAGCTGTCCAAGGTTTCAGCAGTGTCTCTGCTTCTAGAGACTCTTTTCACTGGAGAGGCCAGTATTTGGCCCCAGAACCTTCCCATGCAAAGCCTGGGGCCAATCAAAGCATGTGAACCTACCCCTACATAAGGCAGGTTGAGGCTGGCCTGGCTTATCCTTGAGGCGGCTGCTTCAGTCAGCAGATGGACACAGGCAGTGCCTTCCACCCACCGTCAGCCACTTCTGTGGTTGTATCACCTTGCCTCAATTTTTCCTATATCATTTTTTTCCCCCATCTTACTAGTGACCCCTTTGTTTTTGAAACAGGAACTCCTGTTAGTGGGACCCAGAACAAGAAGTACAGGCACCTCTTGTCTTACATGGAGGTTATGTTTTTGAAAAGCAGTGCCAATCTTAAAAATGCGTAAATTAAAAAAATTACCATAATAATATATGGAAATGGTATAGGTTAAGGCAGTGGTTCCCAAACTGTGGGTCGGGACCCACTAGTGAGTCGCCATCTGATTTTTGGTAGATTGTGTAAGGGTAATGGAAAGATCAGATAACTAATTGCTTCAAACCCTGAAGCTATTCAGAAATCCGATGGCTGATAATTACTCTGCAAAGAGCTGAGCTCCTGCAGTTTGCAAGCCTGTGTAAATACAGGGAGCTAAATGTCTGTGGGTCTTTTTTCTGGTTATTACTACTTGAAAATAATTAAAGAAATATTATTTTTTTCTAGATCTCCTTTTTCAAATCTGGTAAATTAGGTGGGTCCTGGTAGAGTGTCATTTTAAAAAGTGAGTCCTGGTGCTAATAAGGGAACCATTGGGTTAGGGCACTTTATAGAACTCTGAGCATAAGAGATTTTCTTTGCACTTACTGATGTTCATGATTGAGCACTTTTCTTTAGCTCTCAGCACTGTCTCAAATGGTACCAACAGTGCTCACACTTAAACCATGCACATGGCTAACATCTGATAACACTCACCTCTCTGAAGGTGACATCTGATTATGCTCACCTCTCTGAAGATGGTTGATCACACGTAATTTCACATTATGATTGTTTTTCATGCCTTTTTAGCTTTAGGGTCCACAGACAAGGCAGATCAATATTTTCTAGACATGACAGATGGGGAAAACAGAATTTCACAGCCACACATGTGGGATAGTGTGGGAAGTCTGACTACATTACTTCAAAAATTTGCAAGTGTTATTCATTCAACAAGCATGTTCTTCTAACACATAAGGGAGCACACAAGACAAGAAGCCTGCATCCTGTTGCCACTCCCCTGCACCTGGCATTGGTAATTTGTGTTTCTGCTTTGGAAGTGGGGAACAAAACTCCCTTTTTAATGTACCAGAGATGAACCAAGCGCTGAGTGCGCCCATGGCAGGGCGACGGACCACGGCCCCAGCACATCGCCCTGCCCCCATGCATCGCCCCACCATGCCTCCCTGCATCCGGAATAGCTCCATTTTGGAGCGAAACAGACACCAGGGAGGGCGGGAGGGCCAAACAGTGCAGGTTAGTGCGCAGGTTACTCGGCGCAATGGCGCCTCGCCGCTGCCAGCACCCATGGCTCGCGCCACCCCGGGCTACACCCACGCTCTGCCTCTGTAATGTACTTCTCCTGGTTTTCTTGTTCTGGTCTTCACTGTGCTCTTCTCCTGTTTCAAAGTAGAATGGCAGAGTGTGATGACCAGAGGAGCAGATGAGCACTGCTGAAGAGAAGATAGAGAGGGAAGGGAGGGTGAATCAGGAAAATAGCCAGAGGAAGTTTAGATTGGCTGGATGGAAGGTTGAGTGGTCTGGCAGTGGTATTCCAGAAGGGCAAAATGCTGAGGGTGCATTCCTAACCTGGAATTAGGCCAGCACAGTTAGGCCAGCACAATTTGGCTGGCACAAGGAATACCATAAGGCGTGTTTGGACCACTCTTGGAGTCAGGGAGGATGGCACATGTTTGTGTGCTGGTCTCTCTGACTCCAAGAATGGTCCAAACATGCTTTATGGTGGCCCTTGTGCCAGCCAAACTTTGCTGATCTAACTGTGCTGGCCTAACTCCAGGTTAGGACTGCGCACTAAGTTTTGCAGGCGCTTGAGCTCCTGTGTAAAGTGCAGTCCCTCCCTTTTTCCCTCATTGCTCTTAGAGCCATTCAAGGCTGCCAGAGCAAAGCCTCCAAGCTGGCTGTGTGAGCTGTGAATGGCTCAGACACGGTTTGGGCTGAACTGAGGGGCCATGGAGTGAGATGGCTGCCTCAGGTAGTGGGTTGGCCGGAGGGGGGGCACCAACTTGCAGCTTCTGCTCCTCCTCCTGCTGCCTGGATTTGAAAGGAAAAGGGGAGCATTGCAGAAGAGGAAGTGTTGGGGAGAGGTGGTGGCAAGTACCCAAACGGGCAACAGCAGCAACATTTGGCCAACTGTCTCCTCTTTTCTTGTGAAAAACAAAGACAAAAAAATGGAACATGCCTATAGGGATGCAAGAAGCAACTCAAAATGCTTGAAAATTCTAACTGTTAGTTCCAATTTGAGCCATAGCATACCTAGACAGTACTTACAGCACTGCATTGCATGTGTTTGTTTAGCTAGCCAAATGCGTGCCTTGTAAAATTTGCTGCACACTTTAATAATACTCTTCTCATATCCCTAAGGAGAAGTGTCGTTCAATAGCATCTAAACAGTTTGCTGACACACAAATTGAAAACTGCTTTCTTACTGCGTACCTCCAGAAAACCTGATAATAGGATAGCATTGGCGCATATAAAAAAGCAGGAAAATGTAAAATGGGCAGAATTGAAAATTTCTTTTATCTACCTTTTACAGAAAAATGTCACCGTGACCCATGTATCATATATTTCAATGCATCTGCATTTTCTTTTTAAGAATTCCATCAGTTCAACTTCATATTTTTTTTTTTGAGGCAAACATATTAAAAGAATCACTGATAGGTAATGGAATTACCCTACACGAGAACTTGGCCCAAGGGTATTTCTATTACGATACACATGAAATTATTACATATAGATAGAGATTGTATTCTTTTCATAGCTAGTCAAATTACCTTCACCCAAATTTTCACATGCAGTGTGAACACTGAACATCAAAAGAGACAGGGAGAAAAAAACATGCTGCTAATTCTATTTGAATATGACGAATCTTCCCAACATGGAGTTTTCTTTTGTGCCAAGGTTACTTCTGGCTTTATTAGTATTCATTTTCATTTGCACTATTGCAAAGTCATTAATGTGATAAGAGCCTTGCTATCTTTTTCAACAATGCGCATTCATTGAAAGCATGCACACTGCAAATTGGTGAGATGATGGAACATTACAAAGTACAATGCAGAGGATCCTTCAGGAAAAATAATATGAATTTCTCATTCTTTTCAACCTCTTCATGTGAGCCAAGCAAGATAAGAGTGAAGAACTGAACTTATCAGAATTTGCAAGTGCTCTGAATGTTTGAGCTACCTGCGTACCGGACCCGGAAGAATCTTTTTCCAGGAGACAATGACTTTCAGCAGAATCTGTCCTGCAGTTTTATTTAATTAAAAATGCCACTGCTTATTATTTCTTACAAATAAAAGAATGTGTAGAATGACAAGTTCAGGAAGCAGTTCTCAATTTTAGATTTTTGCTAAAAGGGCCCACTTTTTAGAATGACAGTCTGTCCAGGACCACCTGAAGGGATGTCATGGCCAGAAGTGGCTTCATTGTGATGCCAGAGCCTGCTGCTTTCCTGAAAATGCAGCAATAGGTCGGGCTATTTCTCAGTCGTGTTCAAATAGCAAAGTGAATTCTAAGGGGGGAAAAAAGCCTATTTACAACCTTGAAACAAGCAAAATAACCACACAGCCCTCCTCCTTTCCAGTGTCCCATATTTTCAATATGGCTGTGCAAGGTGTTACACGAGTCACCTGAAATTGGCTTGCAACCCACCCTGTGGGTCCCAACCCACAATTTGAGAAACAGCACTCTACCTTATGCATGGTCTGCAACTTCTGTAGGAGGCTGGTTTGCTGCTGCTTTTACTACAGCAATATCTCCAAGAGCGCATGTGAAACGTTCCTTGATAGTTGAGCGTGGCATGAAACAGCGCTATATAATACACATGAATCTCATAGGCACATAATGGGCACTGATTAGCCCACAATGCACTGCTCACATTGGCTAACATGGATATCAAAATTGCAGGAGTGCTGTAACAAATAATTGCTAAAGGAAGCTGCATTATGGCACTGATTAGCACCGCTATGAGATAGTCACTACAGACAGGCACTATTAAAGGGTGTACATTTGCAACTAAATACTTAATTATAATTTTTTGGATTATAATTTTTGGATATTAATTTGGACACTATTTGGATTTTCTGACTCATGTCTTGGACCAGTCCACATTACTTTGTATCCATTTATAAATGAATCAAAATAAATTTGCCATAGAAGAATCAATGGATAGTAACATTTTAGTGCTAATTTTGGATATGGTAATTTCAATGCACAAAAAGTGTTTCTCTTTCTTAAGCACATGACCAATTTTGTACTATTTTTTTATTCTACAGAAAGCAAGTTGAGGCTTAAGAAGGAGGTGGTGGAAAATATTGATCAGATTGAAAATTGATCAGAGCCGTCAAAAATGATTGTGGATGTTCTGAAACAAGGAGGCAAAGTTTCCTAATCACTTTCCCACTAGAGTTTGTAGGATGCCTGCCATGGACACCAACCAAAATCCCAAAGGTCCAATCTGAAAGGGGCCAGGTGAAGTTGGAGCATAAAGCAATCAGTGCCAATTGTAAAAGGCATACACTGAGTAGCATGCTGCTAGGATGCTGGTGGGAAGTCCAGAATCTTTTTGTCCATGCCAGAGGATCCAGAGCTGCCCACTAATTAAGGTAAGGTGATGTAGTATGGGGTGGCGGGGTGGAATAAGGGTAGAAGGGAGGGCGGAACAGGGAGGCAATGAGGGCAGGGGTAGTGGGAAGTGAGCAGGTTTGATGACAGTGGCAGCCACTAAATCCTGTTCCCTTTCCTGGACCCAATCCCATGGATCGGGCCCACGTGGCCTTGTGCAAACTATCTACTTACTGCAGGTCTGAGAAGGCACCCCAGCACCCAGAGGAGACTTCAACAATTGCACCCCATTGCATGATGCAGCTGTGGCCATTTCTGTAGCCAGTGGTGCTGCATCAGCAGGGGTGGAGAGAATAGGATTGGGATAGAATAGATGATGGATGCAAATGCATTATGTCCACCTGCAACCTCAAACAGGACCAGATGGTTTCAAACAGGCCAGTGTTTCTCAAATGGTGGGTCAGGACCAACTTGGTGGGTTGCAACCTGATGTCAAGTGGGTCACGGAAAGCTGGGAACTGCCATCTTGGAAGCTGCAGACATTACTCATGCTATATTTCTTTTATGAGTGTTAACAGTTTGAATTTTCAAGTGAGAGTTTAAAGTTTTTTAGTCTTTAGTTGTGTTTGAACATAATATTTTGTCCTATTCTTGCTTCCTGTCAGGGATGTTTCATTGTTCTGCAATTGCTGCAGTCCAAGAATGCCAGTTTTGCATTCCAGGAGTGTCATTTGATTATGCCACAATGACAGCACTTCCTGCTTGATGATGTCACTTCTGGCCATGGCATCACTTCCGGTTGTGACACGAATGCCGTTCTAAGAAGTGGGTGCAAAAAGTTTGATAACCACTAATCTAGGAAGTACCATGTGATGCTTTTAAATGCGTAGTCTCTCTCTCTCTCTCTCTCTCTCTCTCTCTCTCTCTCTCTCTCTCTCT
>JAJKFI010000002.1:10068959-10092737 GCA_029204185.1 Lerista edwardsae | reverse complement strand
TAATAATAATAATAATAATAATAATAATAATAATAATAATAATAATAATAATAATATGCTCAACAAATTCAAATGCAACGTCTTGGCTGAAACATGGAGAGCAAAACTTGCCATCCTTCCTGCATCTGATCGCATGATAGTCCTGTGCTTTTCACCTATGGTATTTTGAATCAACATTCAGTATGGTTTGAAATCAACATCATACAGTTGATCCTGGCTCAGTTTGGGGTAATCTGTTAAAATTGTGAATGTGCCTGCTTGGTTCTAGATCAAGATATTGTTCTGCAAGATGGACATATCTGTCACCCCCTCAAAGAGCTTCAGTTAGAGCCTATGAATATGTCAAGAGAGGAGACTTTAACTCTTTCTCCCTGCCACAGTCTCAATCCAGGCAGAACCCCTACCCTGGGATGATGATGATGTTTTTAATCCCAGAAAGAAGTTCCCATTGTCGCTAACAGGAGCTTCTTCTAAGGTGAGTAGCACATGGTGGACTGATCTCAATTGGGACTATGGCAAGGGAAAATTATGGGCGGCAGCACAATCGTGACGCTGCCCTGAGCCAGTCCCTTGTGCCAGCTCCCGGGTGTCACAAATGTGCTGTTAAGCAAGTTTGCAGCTACTCAGGAGCAGGCTGGGCCAGCACAAGGATGTGTGCTGGCCTAGCAGAGCCGGACCACAGGTTTGTTCCTGCAAGGGGTGGGAGAGGGTAGTAGGAGGGTGAAACAGAGGGAGGTTGGGGGCAAAATTGGGAGGGGAAGGGGAGGTCCAGAAGGCAGCCACAGGAGCAGGCCAGATTCTAACTCCCTGTCCTTGGCCCAAGCAGCATCTCACAAAATTGCACTCACAAAATTGTAGGCTCAGATCCAAGTAGCTCCAGGGGGCTGGCTAGCATGTGATGTGGGGTAAGTGGTAAAAAAATTCCAGTTTGCTCCCCAGCCTAGTCTGACCTTGCGCCTGATACAGTGCAGGCAACTCAGCCTGTCTGTTCCAGTGAAAGTTAGGACTGTGCCTTAAAACGCCTCTCCCCTCCATACGGCAGTCTTGATCATGATCCCCCCTCTCCTGCATGTGTTCTATTTTCCTTTAAAAATCAAGTACAGAGTGCTCTAATTACACATATAAGAAACACAGGCCGTTTGACCCTAAAGCGAAAGTCTTTGGAACATTTTTTGGTCTCTGTCTGCAATGCACTCAGTTGGGAAACAGGCAGTAGGACTCAGCTGCATGAATTAAGGACTGATTGCCGAAGGGCTGCTTTAAGCCATCAGGTTCAAGGGAACACACACTTGGGGGAAAGGGAGACTCAATAAGAGGAAAAACAGAAGACAGCAAAACAGAAACATGAAAACAGAAAAGAGGAAGGAGAAAGCAAACAGGAAAAAGGGGAACAGAGCCTGCAAACAAGAAGCAAAGAAGGTGCAGAAAGATTGCACCGTCTTCATTGCCCTTGCACTATTTTGTTGTCAACCTTGTAACACAAAGCTAACAGCTCAAGAAGCACCCCCATACATGACACACTTGGCTAGCCCACTAGGCCCAGCAACAACACAAGCCAGCTGATAAAGAGCGCAGACAGCAATACTAAACTGAGTAATGTGCCTTATTAGCACACATACTGCCCAACCATCTTCATCCTAATCTTAAATGGCTTCCAATCTGATAGTTTGCAACACACCCATCCGGAGACAGATATGTCACTTAAGGATGGTGAACACAAATCTCGTGCGCTGCAAAGCAGATAAAATTGCCAAGTGTATCTTTGCAGTGCAATATATATGCACGCAAGCCTTCCTATGTGACATTCACAGGCATATAAAAATACTGGAGCGCTTCTCTGAATGCCCTCCATCTTTCTGCAGTCTTTTTATCTTCTGTCAATGGTGTTCGTTCTTCACGCCTAACAGTTGTCTTCCGCTCACCACTCATTTTTACAAGCTGGGATCAGCCATACTTGGCTGACCTGCACAAAATAATTTTATTCCATAGTGTCCCACTGATCTCTGAACCATCCTTCATTGTTGGTCCAAAGAATTAGGTTCTTTTGTTGTCTCAGTTCTGCTGACCTCTTGAAACAGTGCTGGCTCCATGCCTTCCATGATGGAGCACTGGACACTACCACTGCCACCAGTTCTGAGTGTCAGGTGGTCCCTCTGGTGAGCGTGAGCACTCAGCTAGTGTTCCTGTCAATTTCTGATGCCACCAAGGCTGCCGACTTTTGAACCCCTGTCCTTTGCTTCAAGTTACGTTGTTGTTGTTGTTGTTTGCCCCTGGTGTCCATTCCTTCACCATCTCTTTCCTTTTTGACTGCATATACTCATCTGCACTTTTATCAATATTTTGCTCAAATTGTTCTATTTTCTTTATTTTTTAAAATTTTTACATCCTACCTTACTCCCATAATACTCGAGATGGAAAATGGTCCAATCCTCTTTGGACAGCATACCAGCAGCCAGTGACATACGGTGAGGGTATGTCTGGTGAGGCAGAACCACCCTGCCGCGGTTGTTTGAAAAGTGCTGCCACTGCTGTGATCCTGCAAACACTTACAACACAGAGATTTTGAACAGCTGAAGCCCACGGGCTGTAAGTGTTTGCAGGGTCACAGCCACTGCAGCAGTACTGGAGGCACTTTTCAAAGAACTAGGGCAATTCTGCCTCACCAGATACATCCTCACTGTGTGCAGCACACATACAATACTGCAATTGTATTTCAGTGCTGATAACTTGGGGATGTGATGGCGCTGCGGGTTAAAACAGTGAGCTGCTGACCGGAAGGTTGGCAGTTCGAGACCGGGCAATGGAGTGAGCTCCCGTTGCTTATCCCAGTTCCTGCCAACCTAGCAGTTTGAAAGCACGTAAAAATGCGAGTAGATAAATAGGTACCACTTCGGTGCAAAGGTAACGGTGTTCCATGCGCCTTTGCATATAGTCATGCTGGCCACATGACTACAGAAACTTGTCCTCGGACAAACGCTGGCTCTTCGGCTTAGAAATGGAGATGAGCACCGGCCCCTACAGTCGGTCACGACTAGACCATTTGGTCGTGTGGAAACCTTTACCTTACTGATAAGTGGCAGTACATCCTAACTCTCCTGAACTTCAACCCCTTTTAGTGCAAACTCCTTTCTGGGAGGAGATGTCTGTTCCCCCATTCATCCTGACTCCAAACAATAGATTATCAGTGACAATCTATGCTTATCTATGCATAGCCCTGAAAAGAGGTCAAAGAGGTTCTCGACTGCAATACCCTCCCCAAGCTGAGTAGCCTTTGAGATTGGCTTTGCAGTCCTTCCCAGCCAGGATCCCTGTGACATATAGCCTCTGGAGATCAGTCCTAGACCCCCCAGACCTTCACCTCAGTTTGCACATTGATCCCTCTCCTGAATCGCTGCTCCACGTTGTGACAGACCTGATTATAGTACCACACCCTTTCAAACAGTCTGGAGCGGGCAAAACAGCCATTCAGCCACTGACAAACCAAGTGTGGGCAAAACATTCCTAGTCAGCTCCCAGGAGCAAGGAGCCAATCTCAGCCTGTTCTGGGTAGGTGGATGGGGCCACTTTTTAGCCCAGCACACTGAGGGAAAACCCATGAGGCAGATCACACAGCTGCATAACCCTCTCCCTACTTCTGCTGTCAGTCAGTGCCCGGCTTAATGGAAGAGGGATCAAACTACCCCTCCCCACTGATTCCTTGGAGGCCAGGCAGCATTCTGAACATGTTGATGCAGCCAGTGGTCACAGTTGACAGCTCCGCCAGACTTTACTCCCCAATACTATGGCTGGAGGCTTGCAATTGGCTGAAATTTCAAGATGAATAAAACTAGAAGTGTTCCGTGTGCCTCAGAGCCAGTACATACACGGTCCGCAAAGCAGCTGCAAATGGCTCCTGTGTTTGCTCTCTGTCTCTCCCAGACCCACCAAACTCAGATTCAGAAGCAGGGCACAGAGGCAGTGCTTCAGGGGATGCTGGCAATGTGCTGGTTTCGTCTGGGGTGGCTATTTCCATGAGCAGGCAGGATTGCTTTCAAAAGAGCTGGATGGAGGAGAAATACAGTGGTTGTAATGTCTCTGGATGCTTCATCAGCTGAGACATCCAGTGTGGCAAAGAAACCCATACAACGTCTGCTGTATCCGCTGCAAATTCCCAGCACAGTTTTAACTTGCCTTTGCTTTTCACACCATTGGCCCAGGTTATCCATTTCTGTGCTAAATATGGAGCTGGTCTGATCTAGCTTGTCGACATCTGAACGTGCCCACTCCATGTCGAGTGATTCCAGAAAAAAATGAGGGGTGACTTCCCTGCTGAGTCAGATATTAAGAGCGCAATCCTAAACTGCGCTAGAACAGCAAGGCTATATCTAGCGCAGCTTTGGAGCGCTGAGGAGCCTCTCCGGGGCAAGGGCAC
Organism: Lerista edwardsae; assembly: GCA_029204185.1. NCBI lineage: Eukaryota > Metazoa > Chordata > Lepidosauria > Squamata > Scincidae > Lerista > Lerista edwardsae. Next base: position 10,088,326 of record JAJKFI010000002.1, on the reverse strand, counting down.
GTTCACGTCCTTGCCCCAGGGGAAGCTCCAGTTTCTCCTATGTGTTCCTCAGATCTACTCCTGTTATTTAGCAGGCGCAGAACCCAGGAGGCTGTGTGGCCTGAATCAGGGTTGTGTGGCCTGGGGATGGAGGCTTGGATGCGGCCTAGCAGCCAAGTGCCATCTCCGTCCCCCTCCCTGGGCTGGCACGCCTGCCAGCCTGCTGCTGCACCTCTGCCTGGCACCATTCAGCTGTCACTGCTGTGGCTTTGGCCCAAAGGAACTGGCACCAATGCCACGGTGCCGGTCGGCACGCCTGCATTGGCGTTAGCGACATAGGGCCAGCGCAAGCATGTTGCGTCTGCCCAACATCATTCATAAGATTGTGCCCTTAGTCCATTTGAGTTTAGATCTCTGCCAACATTAGGCCAATGGTTGTGGATTTGAAAGGAACTCAGCAATAGAACATATGCCATGTCTGACCCAGCAACTGAATGCAGTCAGAGACATCATCCGGGCGCGCCAGGAACCGGAATGCCTGGATGATTGGCAGCCCTCCGCCCCTATGGCGGAGGCCAGCCACGCCTCCCTGCACCTCCCTGCGCCTCGAATTTCTCCATTTTAGAGCGATTCGGATGTGCGGGAGGGCCCAGGAGCAGCTCGCCCGTCCTCGGGAGAGGCAGCACGGCCCGGGCCCGTCCGTGGAACTAACGGAACGGCGTACCGGGCCATTCCGCCAGGATGACACCGCTGAATGCAGTCCATCATTCCATGAAGTTTTACCTGTCAGGTGTTTAATATACACATGAACGACAGCAGTTAAAATACATTCTGAACTTTGACAGCCTAATGTAGAGCAATTGTGTGTGAGTGTGGGGTGGGTTATTTTGGTTAATTACCTTCTTGTCTTTTAAATCAATGGATTTAAACAGTCTACCCAGCATCGTACACTGATCAGGGAAAAAGATGACCAGGCAGTGATCCTTGGCACAAGAACTGGAGTGATGTAAGCACTACATATTCACCAGCAACACGTTGGACGGTGTGCCCTGGTGGGTTGCCAACATAGCTGATGGGTTGCATTCAGCATGGGGGTGGGGAGTCTAATAAAAGTAAGTTCAGGGGCATAATTTATGTGGATAGAATGTGTGGCCTCGGAAATGCCACAGAAAATGGAAGAGTACTCTTAAAATCATCCAAAGATAATTTGGCTCAAGAAGTGGCATGTATTTCAGCTGGAATTCTTATGCCCACAACACAAACCATTGGGCAAAGCCTTTCATTAGCAGGGTATGAAAGAAGCATGTTCATAGAAACATTTGGGAATTCCAGCTGCAAAGGCACTTTGCTCTCCTACATATAACTTTAGTGCCCCTTAACATTTCAATGCAGCCTCTCATCAAATACAAACAGGCTGTATTTCAAAGCTATCAAACCCAGGTGACATTGGCATTCAGTGATTCCTTGCAAGGCCCAGGTTTTTCTGAAATAGCTGGTAGCCGAATGCACATTACATTTTGGGGGAAGGAGCAGATGGCTGGAAACATAAATCTGAGTAGGTGTTCTAAAACCCTTATGAGAGCAAATAGTATGTTAATAAGACATTATGTGCTTCTCTTGTTCTAGTCCCCATAGTTTTGAATTACCGTTGTGCAATAACAACAACAAAAATCAAAGGGAATTGACTTTCTGGAAATTATATCAAGTTATTACTTTCCATCTGTTGTAGAGGACTGCCACTATTTTCAGAACAGCCCATATCTCTGCGAAATATCCATTTTATGTCAAAATATTATCATTCATTAGCAATTACTCAGTTGGTTTCAATAACAGAGCAGACCTTTCTACAAGCAAGCTGATTATTAATAGGGGGAGAAATGTATCCCACCTTTCTGCCTCTAAAGATATCCCAAGGCAATTTATCAGTCATTTTTTATCATCACTCACAAAAGTGTGAGCTGCTTTTTAAAATTAGTGTAATTTACCAATTTACCAAAAATCATTGACAAAAAAAAGCCTCAACTCCTGAAACCAAAATCACACACTAGACTGTGAGACCGACTAAGAGCACAATCCTAACCTGGAGTTAGGCCAGCACAGTTAGGCCAGCACAAGGGACACCTTAAAGTATGTTTGGATCACCTTTGGAGTCAGAGAGGCCAGCACACAGATGTGCTGCCTGACTCCTAGAGTGGTCCAAATGCTCTTTAGGGTGACCCTTGTGCCAGCCAAATTTTGCTGGCCTAACTGTGTTGGCCTAACTCCAGGTTAGGATAGTGCTCTCAAGAACAGAGGAAAAACAAATATCCACTTGTCTAGGGTTTGATCAGCACCACTCCAAAGATCACTCCCATCAACTCAGGAAGGGAGACTACTGAGCTGGGGGGTGGGCGGAATGGAAGCAGAATCCACATCCTGCCTCAGTCAAGCATCACTTTCAAAATTAGGTGACTGATGGACAGGGTACCTGAAGAGGAGGATGGATTCATTATATATTACTGCACCACTTCCTTCCCCTCCTCCTAATCTTGTCTGCTGCTCAGGCACGTATCTCACCTATAGCCGGGGTGGCGCGAGCCATGGGCGCGGGGCAGTGGCGGGGCGCCATTGCGCACATTCCAGAGGGAAACCGTGCAGTCTTTGGCCTGCCCTTGCCTCCAATACGCTTGGAAATGGAGTGTTTCCAGGCTAAGGGAGGCATGTCAGAGTGACACGCGGGGACGGAGCAACGTCCTGGGGGCGCGGTTTTGGCGCCAGCCATGTGCATGCTCGGGCCTCTGTGCATGCCTGCTGCTGCTGCATCCAGAAATCTGCCATGCAAAGCTGGGTCACATTAAACCCCCCCCCCCAAAAAAAAAATCCTTACTCATTCAGGCCTCCATCACACATCACAGGTTGGGTTGTTCAACTAGGCGTCATTATTCACCAACCTTGCATTAAGCAGAAGCATTTTGTGGCCCAGGGGCTGTTGTCAAGGCTACCAGGGTAGTGCTATTATCAACATTATATCTTATTTCCTTTTTTAAAGTGCAATATGTCCTTTTTCTTATTCTTTGGGAGGATCAACCTGTGGCTGTCAGAGGAAAAGTTTCCTTTGGTTAAGGGCCCTATTCTTTGCTTCACTATCGATGCAGAGCGTGCACAAAAGCCTTGTCATTCACAATGGCGCATGTCAGTCTTTTGTTGTCTGTTCAGGGAAGATAAGGGTTTCCAATCAACTGCACTCATTTGCTGCATTTTTAGAAACTGTCAGGCAGGCACTCGTACGTTCACAATGCAGGCAGGTAGCACAGGTAGCAAATGTGGTGGTCTCTCTCAGCAAATACTTGTCTGAGTGGAAAGAAGGTGACAACCTGCGGACACTGTTCCCTTTAAGCTGCAGAGCCGCACAGCTCAAAGTCCTTCTAAGCAAAGATTTGTGCATCTCAGAGTGCAGCATACCCAGAAGGCTGGTGATAATGTTTGATGTCATCATGTGCATCCAGAAATGACAAAGAACTGCTGCACAGCTGGAGAAGGGGGTCTGCACGGTGATGAGGTCTTCTTAGCAGAAATAATGCTATTTTAGATCTATGTTAACCAATTATGGGGGAGCATATATGTGGTTCCCATATCCCCAATTTCAGGAATCCACAGATATGGGGAAACACCTCCTTGTAACCCCACCTCCCCAGCATGCCCAATTACCCAATTTAAAGGCTTACCTGGTGAAGAAATCTTCCTTAAACTGAGCACTGTAAGCCTACTGGCTTACAGCACTTTGCAAGCTGCCTCTCAGCAGCCAGCATATCTGCAAACAACTGAAGGAGGTCAACAGCGTATTGCCCCGGGGCATGATATAGCATCTGCCATGGGTGCCACTTGGGGTGGGTGGGTGCAAGCATGTGCTTGCCAATTATGTCCCCAACTGGGGAAGCAATTGGCATGCGCACACCCTTTCCCATGGCTTCCTAAGCCAGGGTGGTGCCTGGATGCCAACAGCTGCAGCTCAGGCGAAATCACCCCAGCCCTGGCAGTAGGACCCCACACACCCCCTTGGCTTCCTGAGTCAGGAAGCCAACAATTGGTCCTGCTGCAGCAGGCCACATTGTGAATGCAGTGAATTCACCCGGGCCACACCAACAGGACCTTCTGTAAGCAAAGGATCCTGTTGCTGCAGTCCGGGTGAATTCACCTTGGCTGTGGTAGCAGGACCTCCACTTCCCCTTTGGTTTCCCAAGTCAGGAAGCCAGAGGGACACATTATGCAGTGTGCCCAAGGTGCATAAAAGCCCTGGTATGCCTCTGGTCAGTGCACCTCCTCGTGCCATCCCAGCTGACTTCCTTGTGGGCACAAATGAGCCTTATGGCACATTTGAGACAGTGCTGGGCTGGCGTAACGGGCTTACTCTGGCCCAGTGCAATGTTTGGGTTGCCCTGTGAGTTGCTACCAGCAGCCCAGATGATGAACATCTGTGATGTTACCTTTGACCAAGTTAGATTACTGGGACATCTAACTACATTCTGACTGAATGGCAACAGCTCTCTGGAGTAGCTATTGGAGTCACTGGGTTTGATCTGGGCTATGAAATGAATGACAATTACAATGCAGTACCTTCCCCCCACCCAGTATGTTCCAAAGCCAGAAATAAATTCTTCACTTTTTCTTTTCTTTTTTTACATTCCTCACAGAAATCAAAGGAAGCGTCTGGTGGTAAAACCATAGAAACACGAGCCTGTAACTTAAATCATATAACACGACTGAGTAAAATGCTGTTATAGAGGTATGACCTCCAAATTAAAAAAAAATCCACTGCAGATGGTTTTTATTTCCATACGCCATACATTAAAAGGCTTATGCTTTGCTACTGAAAAGCAAGCGGTTTCTACTGATGTGGTTTCTTTCGGTTACATAAAAAGAAATAAATAGAAGCCATCAATGTTTATCTAATATCTCTAATCTGAGGGTTGCTGCGGGCTGTAGGGACTTGCCCTTGCGTTCCAAAAGCAGAGTCATCTTGGCTCCTAATGCAAACAGCAGCTTCTTTTCTTTTTTAATTCAGTCACATAAAATATGAGCTCAGCAAAATACCTGAAATAGTTTGGCGATGCAGAGCTAATGTAGCTTAGGCTTTCAGGCCAGTTCACCAGCCATCCCAACCTGGCATCACAACCCTGAAAGAAAGCCACAGTGTTTTGGCTCACGGAAACCTTCACTACTAGCCAATGACCTCAAGTACTTCATCAACACTCCTGAAGGCTCCCTGTGCCATTTGGCCATCCTGAACACAGCTTGCCAGAGGCCTCTCCCTCGATTCATCTTTCTCAGGGCCAAACTCCATAGCATGTGCTCAACAGTGACATGCTTCTTTTTGAGATTCTAAATAGCGGCCATGGAGTGGGAGCCATCTGGTTCATCCAATCTGAACCCTGCAAGATCACAGACCTGCCTAAGCTACAATCTAAAATACCAGACAAATTGGAAGTCATGACACTAGGGGAGGGGCAGAAGATTTAGTCAAGAGGGTTAATGCCTCCGTTTGCCTGAAGATAAGAGCTGAAGATCTGAAGGTCGCCAATTCGGGACAGCCGGAAGTCTCTGTGAGCAGCAGACCTCGTTAATTGCGGCTGATTAACAGCTGAGCTTCGGCTGCCTTGTGTGAGGGGGAGTTGTGCCAAAGTTCAGCTGCTTCTCTGGTGGGAGCAGGGAAGCCATTTATCAGCCAGCAAGAAGACAAGCGGGTGGCCAGAAAGAAGTAGTAAATCCAGAAAGATCCATCTGTATGTGTGTAGTTCTTGAAAGATAGAACATTTTTCTGTATAAATTGTAAAAACCTTCCGGTTTCTGAATAAAGTCTGCCCATGTAAACCGCCTTGAGTTATAGTCATTAGAGAAATCTGGTGACCTAAGAAAGGCGGTATATAAATCCAAGGATGATGATGATGATGATGATGATGATGATGATGTTGTCAGTGATGGGGGCATGCATGCGCTACCTAGAAAGTTGCAAGTTCCAGGTTGTCTAGGTTTTTGGATTGCAGTGTCCTGGCCTCAGCAGGCCCTGGATCCACCACACATGATGCAGTGGGTCACCAAAGTAAGTCTTTTGGAAACCCCTGTGCTAATTCATACAAACAGCACCTCCACTCAAGCATGGCAGCCCACTGTGTTTTCAAAGTATTTGCATGGTACCCACAGGGATGTGTGAGACAGCCAATAGTGCCAGGCAGCTTCAGATTACTCCCTAAATTAGCCCCTACCCTCCCACTCTTCCTGCATGCATCCAAAGGGGCTGTGCGTGTTTCAGGTAGCATTGCCCCCCCCCCATCCAATCCCACTTCACCCAATGCATTTGTAAATGGTTGTAGGGCTGAATCCTGCATAGGATTCACATATCCAACCCCAATTCAGATGAACCTAGTTCCAGAAACAAAGGAATTTTGCAAATGCTCAGAGGTGTTGCCAGTTCTAGCTCAGACTAGCCTGCTTCTGATATTTTTGTTTTGAAGGGGAAAATGATGTAGCCATATAGCTGGAGGATATGGTCTGTTTTCATGAGATGGAGACAGACATCTATAAGAAGTATCAGAGATTCTGTCCTTATTTCTTATAGATCCTGGAATAGGAATATATGGGAGAAGCCACAGCTGGGAAAATGCCAACTGGGCAATGGCTTTGCAAGTCACCTGTTGTAGAGCTGCATTATTCCATGTGAGGCTTGGTTCCTGAGCTTGTTAGATTCTACCTTAAGAGGGGGCAGCCTAGCTAAGTCAGGAATGTTAAGACTGAGATATTTTAGTGAATTAATATGTCTCATATGTGTGTGGCAGCAAGATGCTGGGTCTAGAGTAGTGGTTACCAAAGTTCAACTTGGACTTTTGGACTGTGCTAAGTTTTTATGGGGGTGGGGCCAGGCATGGGGTAGGGGGTCCTCTGCAGGGGGCCCAGGGGGTTTCCCCCTTACCTGGAGGTTGCAATGGCCTCAGGGAGGGTGCAGAGGTTTTGGGAGGCCCGCAGCCCCCTCTGATGTTTGAAATTACATTGATCAGAGACTGGTGCACACTTCCAGTTTTCATGCAAATCCCTGATCAGAGCAATTTCAAGCATTCAGGACACCCACAGATGGGGCACTTGTGTCAGGACCCACCAAAAGTGATGTCATTAACCTGGAAGTGATGTCATGGCAGGAATTGACATCATCAAGCAGGAAGTGCTGTCATTGTAACGTAATAAAAAAATAAAAATAAACATAATAAAATAAAACATAATAAAATGACCCTCCTGAAATGCAAATTGGCATTCTTGGACTGCAGCAATTGCAAAACCAGGACACATCCCTGACAGAAAACAAGATTAGAACAAAACATTATACAAAAGCACTAAATTAAAACAATGTAAATAATCAATTTCATATATCAATTTCATATAATAATCAATAATCAATAAGCCCTTTCATGGATCACTGCCTTGTCGTGGCGAAGGGGCTTGAGTAGCTCAATGAAGCTGTGAGCTATGCCATGTAGGGCTACCCAAGATGGACAGGTCACAGCAGAGAGTTCTGACTAAACGTGGTCCGCTGGAGAAGGAAGTGGCAACCCACTCCAGTACTCTTGCCAAGAAAACCCCATGGATTACAGAACAAAAAGGCTAAACGATATGACACTGGAAGATGAGACCCTCAGGTCGGAAGGTGTCCATTATGCTACTGGGGAAGAGCAGAACACGAGTACTAGTAGCTCCAGAAAGAGTGAAGTAGCTGGGCCAAAACTGAAAGGAAGCTCAGCTGTGGATGTGTCTGGAAGTGAAAGGAAAGTGCGATGCTGCAAAGAACAATACTACATAGGAACCTGGAACGTCAGATCTATGAATCAAGGCAAGCTAGATGTGGTCAAACGTGAGATGTCAAGGTTGAACATCGACATCCTGGGAGTTAGTGAACTAAAGTGGACAGGAATGGGAGAATTTAATTCAGATGACCATTATATTTGCTACTGTGGGCAGGAATCCCTTAGAAGAAATGGAGTAGCCTTCATCGTGAACAAGAGAGTGAGAACAGCAGTACTGGGGTATAACCTCAAAAATGATAGAATGATTTCCATTCGGATCCAAGGCAAACCTTTCAACATCACAGTAATCCAAGTCTACGCCCCAACCACTGGTGCTGATGAGGAAGAAGTTGACCGCTTCTATGAAGACCTAGAACAGCTTCTAGAATTAACACCCAAAAAAGATGTCCTTCTCATCATAGGGGATTGGAATGCTAAAGTAGGCAGTCAAGAGGTAAGAGGAATAACAGGCAAGTTTGGTCTTGGAGTACAAAATGAAGCAGGGCAAAGACTGATAGAGTTCTGTCAGGAGAACACATTAGTCATAGCAAACACCCTTTTCCAGCAACACAAACGGCGACTGTACACATGGACTTCACCAGATGGTCTACATCGAAATCAGATTGATTACATTCTTTGCAGCCAAAGATGGAAAAGTTCCATACAGGCAGTCAAAACAAGACCTGGAGCTGACTGTGGCTCAGATCATCAGCTTCTTCTTGCCAAATTCAGGCTTAAACTGAAAAAAGTAGGGAAAACCGCTAGGCCCTCCACGTATGACCTAAATCAGATCCCCTGCGAATATACAGTGGAGGTGACAAATAGATTTAGGGGCTTAGATTTGGTAGACAGAGTGCCTGAAGAACTTTGGACGGAGGTCTGTAACATTGTACAGGAGGCAGCAACTAAAACCATCCCAAAGAGGAAGAAATGCAAGAAGGCAAAGTGGCTGTCTGACGAGGCTTTACAAATAGCTGAGGAAAGGAGAGAAGCCAAAAGCAAGGGAGAAAGGAAAAGATATACCCAACTGAATGCAGATTTCCAGAGAACAGCAAGGAGAGATAGGAAGGCCTTTCTAAATGAGCAATGCAAAGAAATAGAGGAAAACAACAGAATGGGGAGGACTAGAGATCTTTTCAAGAAAATTGGAGATGTCAAAGGACAATTTCATGCTAAGGTAGGCACAATAAAGGACAAAAATGGCAAGGACCTAACAGAAGCAGATGAGATTCAGAAGAGGTGGCAAGAATACACAGAGGAACTCTATAAGGCCGATCTAAATGTTCCTGATAATCACAGTGGTACAGTCACTGAGCTCGAACCTGACATCCTGGAGAGTGAAGTCAAGTGGGCTTTAGAAAGCCTCACTAACAACAAAGCTAGTGGAGGTGACAGCATTCCAGCGGAATTACTCAAAATCTTAAAAGATGATGCTGTCCAAGTGCTGCTCTCCATATGCCAGCAAATTTGGAAAACCCAACAGTGGCCACAAGACTGGAAAAGATCAGTTTACATTCCAATCCCAAAGAAGGGCAATGCCAAAGATTGTTCAAACTACCGCACCATTGCACTCATTTCACATGCTAGCAAGGTCATGCTCAAAATCCTACAAGCTCGGCTTCAGCAGTATGTGAATCGAGAACTACCAGATGTACAAGCTGGTTTCCAAAGAGGCAGAGGAACTAGAGATCAAATTGCCAACCTTCGCTGGATCATGGAGAAAGCAAGAGAGTTCCAGAAAAACATCTACCTCTGCTTCATTGATTATGCTAAAGCCTTTGATTGTGTGGATCACAACAAACTGTGGCAAGTTCTTGAAGAGATGGGAGTTCCAGACCACCTGATCTGCCTTCTGAGAAACCTTTATGCGGGTCAGGAAGCAACAGTTAGAACTGGACATGGAACAACCGACTGGTTTAAAATTGGGAAAGGAGTACGACAAGGCTGTATACTGTCACCCTGCTTATTTAACTTATACGCAGAGTACATCATGAGGAAGGCAGGGCTGGATGACTCACAAGCTGGAATCAAGATTGCTGGGAGAAACATCAACAATCTCAGATATGCAGACGATACCACTCTACTGGCAGAAAGTGAGGAAGACCTAAAGAACCTTTTGATGAGGGTGAAAGAGGAAAGTGCCAAAATTGGTTTGAAGCTCAACATTAAAAAGACTAAGATCATGGCAACCACTCCCATCACTTCCTGGCAAATAGAAGGGGAAGAAATGGAAGCAGTGACAGACTTTATTTTCCTGGGCTCCAAGATCACCGCAGATGGTGACTGCAGCCATGAAATTAAAAGACGTTTACTTCTTGGGAAGAAAGCTATGGTGAACCTAGATAGCTTAATCAAAAGCCGAGACATCACCCTGCCAACAAAGGTTCGCATAGTCAAAGCGATGGTTTTCCCAGTAGCCATGTATGGCTGTGAGAGCTGGACCATAAGAAAGGCAGAGCGTCGAAGAATCGATGCTTTTGAATTATGGTGTTGGAGAAGACTCTTGAGAGTCCCCTGGACTGCAAAGAGATCCAATCGGTCAATTCTCCAGGAAGTCAAGCCTGATTGCTCCCTGGAAGGACAAATGCTGAAGCTGAAGCTCCAATACTTTGGCCACCTGATGAGAAGAGAGGACTCTTTAGAAAAGACCCTCATGCTGGGAAAGATTGAAGGCAAAAGGAGAAGGGGGCGACAGAGGATGAGATGGTTAGATAGTGTCACCGAAGCAATGAATATGAAATTGGGCGAACTCAGGAAGCTAGTGGAGGACAGGGAGGCCTGGCGTGCTGTGGTCCATGGGGTCGCGAAGAGTCGGACACGACTTAGCGACTGAACAACAACAACAACAACAAAATAATCAATTAAAAATTAAAAACAACGTAAAAAATTCTCACTTGAAAATTCAAACTGTTAATACTCGCAAAAGGAATATAGCAAGTGTAAGGTCTGCAGTTTCCAAGGTGGCTGCTCCCAGCTTTCCACGACCCACCTGACATCAGGTCACGACTCACCAAATGTGACCCAATCCACAGTTGAAACACTGTTCTAGTGCATTGCTTTTCAACCTTTTTTTTTTTTATCTCTCAACACACTAACAAGATGCTAAAATTGTCAATGCACACCATTGACAAGGCACACCATGCTGCTGGTGGGAGGCTCACATCTCCCAATAGCCCTACTCATAAATGACCCTCCCCCAAACTCCTGTGGCACACCTGTGGCTCAATTGCAGCACACATTACATGGGACACTGGTTGAAAATTGCTGGTCTAGGAGGTGACTATAAATAGCCTGTTTGAAGTGGTAGATGAGAGAAGCAAAGAAGAATCTGATGCAGCTGGAGCAGGAGCTCTGGCAATTATCCTAGTGGCAGCGTTTTAAGTAGTCATAAGGGGATGGGGCTGAAAAGGCTGACATGAAAGCCAGAAAGGATGCAATTTAGAGAGAATATAAAGGCTTGGAAAAGGGCTCTTAATGTGTGACCAGGAAGAAAAAGTCATCTTAGAAAGTAATGAGATAACTGTCGTGATCTTTTTTTTTTTTTAAGCAGTTTGGCTTAATCTGCTTGGCTTTGAAACAAGCAGTAGCATCACTATGGGGGGGCGGAGCTCTAGGTTTTGCTAGGAGCCTTACCTTGCCATTGTAGCCAATCCTCATGGGCAAAGCAATGGCTTGTAAGCAACTGGTTACTGGTTACGGTGGGAAGGGAGATGAGCGATTTACACAGCAAGGTAGGGCTCTTTGCAAAACTTAGCACTCTGCCCCCCCATAAGGATGCTACTGGAAACAAGATACAGTTCCACAAGCTTCTCAGATGGCAAGAAAATCAGCATGCAGTCCTACTGACTGGTGCCCTAGAATTCCCAGAACACTCCCAGTATTTGAAAATCGGGTACACTATTACTGTGAAACTGCTGGAAAGGATAAAGGATGGGGAACGGATGGTGTGTGGGGCAACCCTTTGCCTGCCAGAGGCAAACTGTGGAGGGGCTCAGGGTCAGCTCGTAGCAGCTACAGAATTTGTGTACTGGGGAAGATGGGGAACCAACTTCTGGAAGCCTTCTCCATCCCTAAACCGGAAGATTCTGTCCTTGGACTAGAATACGAAGGAACAAAAGATCAGACAGACACAGTGCAGTTTCTGAACAATGTTTTGTGAAGAGATGTTCGGTTTTGATAGAAACTGAGAAATAAAAATAAGCACTGAGATCAGATATTAACAAGTTTCTCTTCTGGTAGCTGGATCAAGAGGCATGTCAGTTTGTCTGTATTGTTTTTCATTCCAAAGATAACTTCAGTTGCAGAGAGGAGGGCTCATTTAAATGCTCTTCTGGGGAACAAATGCATAACCTTCTGTAGAGAATTGCCTTTTGGGTACAAATTGCTTTCCTTTCCTCCAAGGCGACTATTTAATTAAAATCCCATTTGGCTATTGACAATTCTTCTGTCTGACTATACCTATAACTGGATGAAAAATGATCACTCAATTTTGTGGGTCTTAATTGCCTTATATTTCCATTTCCTTTCTCTCATGCTTCTTAGCATTTTTAAAAAGTGGTTTCTTGATTACCAGTTAGTGTGCATGATGTAAGTATGATGTAATGCTAATGAGCACTATTTCCCATGGGGCAGAATCATCAAAGACTTTGATCAATATACATTAGGATCTTGACTGGAACTCCTGCAATATGGATGGACTAGTCCACCATATGTCAATTCATATAATATTGAGTGATTTTTCTACTACCAGAGCAGTCCAATTGTGGAGACAAGGTGTCAAGATGTGGGCATTCCTCAACCTTTCAGCCCAGCTATTTATGATGAGGAGTAATGTGGAGACCTGCCAGGAAGGTCCTTCATTTCTTAGGAGTTCAGAATACCGGTAAGTGGATGTTAGGGTGGCAGCATAGCTTTCATGCTAATTTCCTAACTTGGCTTGGAAAGGTGGCAACAGGGGCAGGCGTGGGTGGGTCGGGCCTGATGGGGCGGGATCGGTGGCAGCCACACATGTCAAATACTATCTCCATTCCTGGGCCTGATTCACTGTTCTGGCAAATTCCCTGCCGGGCCTCCCCAAGGGCCCCAATACCCACATTAGGCTTCCCCTCCAGAGCAGCCTCAGAGATAGGCAAGAGGGAGGGGGTTCAGTCACCCACTGGGCCTTCTCTCTTCCAGCAGCTTCGCTTGGGATCCCCGGCTGGCCAGCCTCCTCCAGGCTGCCCTCATCAGTGGCTTAGCTCCAAACTACCCTAATAGCACCAACAAACCCCACCACCAAACAATAGGCAGTCAGCTTGCCCAAGCCACAACTGCCTCCTCCACTTGGTGGCTCCAGGGGCGTGGCAGCCATACAACAGTTCCCAATAATTTCCCACAATAAGCTTACCTTCCTTTAGCCAGTCAGTCCATCCATCCAGTCCATCCAACAGTCCTTCATGCAGGCAGTCCAGCCAGCACTCCATCAGTCAATCCCAATACAGCACCTACCTGGTGCCCTCCTCCAGCACCTACCAAGGTGCTTTACTCCAGCTCCTTTATACTGAGGCCAGCCAATCGGTGTCTGTTGCTAGGCAGGCTCTAGCGTCAGCCATGCCCATCTGCACCTGTGCTAACCTCCCTTCATGGCCAGGGGCCTCATCAGCCTACAGCTGTGCTCCCGAGGCTTGCAGAGACCTTGGGGGTTAACCAGTGTTGTCATTCAGCTGGAACGCTGGGCGGGAGCAACGGGTGAGCGGCAGCCCGCCCGTTGCATTCCGGTCCGTTTCGCCATCTTCCCCGCCCCCGCGGGGGCAGGGAAGACGGTGAAATGGACCGGAACGCTGGGCGGGCTGCCGCTCACCCGTTGCTCCTGCCCAGCATTCCGGCTGAATGACAATGCTGGGGTTAACCCTGTAATCCCTGGCTAATCTGGGACAAGGGGCCATTGCTGATACCATTCCCTATCTCCTCGGGGTATCTCCTGCCTTTTCCAATACATTCACCAACATGGGGCAACATGGACTTGCAGCAATTATAGAACCCACACAGGTACAGGTTGCGCCACTGAGGATGCTGGGGCTGACCTTAAGGCAAGGGAATAGCAGTGCCCCAACCCTGCAAAATCCTCCAGAATGTGTAATTCCTAAGCAGGTTGCAGCACGGCCTGTGCCGACCCTGCTGCACTGCTGTGCAGGATCTTGTGCTGGATTGGGCCGTGTAAAACACTAAGGGTGTGATCCTGTTGCACCGTTGGGCTGACGCATGCCACTTAGGTCAGCCCAGGGCTGTTGCAAATGTGCCGTAAGGCAAGAGGTGCTGGGCCGGCATGGGGAGTTGCATTGACCAGGCGAACCGCCCAGGTAAGCCACTCCTGTGCTTTTCCAGAGTGGAGGAAAGGTGGGAGGGGGCAGAATGGGGCAGAGGGAGGACAGACCGTGTGGGCAGGCCAGCCCTGGGAGGGAGGGTGGAGCACAGATCTGGCCATTTAACCAGATCCTAACCCTATCCCTGGGCCGGATGGGCACTATCTGGCTGCTCGAACTTGCATCAGCAATTTCACTGGCGTAGATCTGAGCCGCCCCATAGGGATGGCTGGGGCTTACTCCAGGGTAAGGAGAAAATATTATTTTACCCCAGGGTGAACCCAATCACCCCCTACACTGCACTGGATATAGCTCAGGCCTGCTGGCCTGCTTGTTCCAGCACAGTATAGGAATGGGCTGTAAATGTTCTTTCTAATTTTCAGAAAATAGAACTGGTTTCCACCCCTCCCCCCAATTTATTCATGCTGCTGCATAGGGTGTTTCGTGGACATTTTTGTTAACAAGTAATATGTAAATATTTGCAATAATTATCATCATCGTATTTTCAGAATTATCAGCAGCCTCCCATTTTAATGTGTTTGTAAGTACAAGTTTTCTCTGCATTTGACATTAAAATGTTAAAAAAAAGTTGCGCCGCCAGTCTAAAAATTATTAATTCCAGACTCTTTAAAAGTACTTGTGAGTTATTTAGGTCCATTTAGTTAATTCATTTTCAGCGTTATTATCAGTATTGAAAAAGATCAAAAAAGTTCATAATAATTGATTTTTAAAAAATAAGTTTTGACTGTATTAATAGTTCATCATACACGCTAATAACCTTTCTGTTGTAGCCTGGATTTAAATTCTATAAAGTGTAAAACTCATTAATTTTTGACTTTAAAGTGTCTTTAATCTTGTTAGTTTCTGCAAGCTATTTGTTCCTTTTCAAGATTGCTCTTTCAGTGAAACACATATTTTTACTTCAAAAATTAAATCCTATCACACACGACAGTTTCTTTTCATATGTAAAACTGTTACAATCAAAGGAAAAATCTCAGATGTACAGGTTTGAAAACATCTGCCTGCATTCTTTTGACGTTGGGGTCTAATTATCCCAGTGCAGCTTACGATTGCTCATTATGAAACTAAGCTGTTCAGTTGTGGCAACCACAGCACTTTTTCCCCCTTTGGTTCTTTTCACCACCATCCATATCATCCAAAGTGTTACATGATTCTCAAATTGGCAGTGGCAAAAATATTTGTACCACCGTATGTGGTGGCTCTTCAATGTGCCACCAAAGCAATGCTTCGTTCAGTATGGCAATGATTGCTCTCTCACTGTACAGGTCCAGCCTTTTTATACACTGGTTTTTGGTCCACAGATAAGACTCAACACCGATGGCCACTACAAAAAAGAAGGATCCTGTCGATCCCTGAAGATGGAAAAAAAACACCATGTCCCCATTCTAAAAACTACTTTTCTAGGGACTATTAGAACTGCTATTTTGTGACCCCCTTCCTTCACCCTGGCTCACTGAACAATAGAATGTGGAATAGCTTAATCACTTTTGCATTCCATTCTTCAGCAAGCAACAGAGGAGTATAAGGGGTGCCGTGAGGCAATGCAGGGGTGGGCGCAGAAGGCAGGAAACGCAGAGTGCTTTGAGACCACCCGGCCACCCTTCCTCACGTCCAGTACGCCCCTGCAGGAGCCCACATGTTGCCTTCACTTCCCAAGCCAGGGAGCAAGAGGAATGTGCTGCCTGCCTGGGCACCTCCAGGGCTGGCTTGATCAATATCCCTGAGGATGCCAGTGCTTTCTGCCATCCCTGGCTGTCCCTGAGGATGCCAGTGCATTTCCTTTGCTCCTTGTTCGCCCCCCTAGGAATCCGGAGTCGCTCCCTTTAACCCTCTGAGCGCCGGCCAACCAAGAAGAAAAGCTCTTTGCAGAGGAATTGGGAGGGGGGAGGAGGGGGAGTGAAGTGGGCGGAGTCAGCCCTAATTTTAACTAGTGGAACTGAGTTCCCCCGTGTTCCCCCTGCATGACATCACTGCCTGTGCCCCATTTGGGGGAGTGGCTGCTGCAGGAGCCCCCCCCCCCGGTGCTCCCCTCACTTTGTGATGTCATGATGTCACAATGTGTGATGTCATGTCATGCAGCATGCGTGGGGCGTGGAAAAGCCCTGGTATGCCTCTGGCAAGCGAGGGCTAAGGGGGGTATTTTTCTCAACACAAGCTACAAAATAGCAGTTCTAAGTGACTGACTGACTCCTGTTTCGTTTGTTTTAACCGCTTTTATTTAACACTTTTTTGTATCAATGGGGAGTCCCAGAAACAAACCTTAGTGGGCCACATGGAATCATCTGGGAGCAGCCAGCCAGCTGCCACAGGCTATGCAAAGCTGGGCCAGCTGGGCCTAGAGGGATAAAGGCAAATGCGCCGTATCGCTCTATGCGTCTATTCTAGCATAGATGCAACCCCCAAGCAGTGTAGCCTGATGCTTCTCCTCAAAGTGTTCCCTGAACACTTCCCCCTTTTCCACAACAAAATATTAAAATACAGTCATGTATGCATTGCTAGCCTGGGAACAGTTAAAGCAACTGCATAGCTGAACCCTTCAGATGCCTTGAGGTGTGGATGCACATTACAAGGCCAAAAAGGCTGCGGCAAATTGATCATCCTTTTCCCATCTCCCTCCACAGCCAGAAGATGCTGCTTAGGCTGCTTTTTGTCTGGCCCTGCGCGTGCACCACTGCTGAGGGGAAGGTGTGGGCTGAGGTTCCCGCTGCCATTCAAGCCAAAGCCAGGGCTGGGCTGCCTCTGGGGCAGAAAAAGACACTTTCTGGGGAAAACTTGAAGGGTGTCACGGGCCTCCATAATGACTGGAAAGGAGGGGAAAGAAGAGGAAGGACACCTTCATTGGCCTGGCTAAAGGCACGGGGGAGGGAGAGAGGTCACTAAAGGGAAAGGCTCCTGCTCCACGTGATGTAGGGACCGGAAGCGGATCTACAGGGAGGGCAAAGCTCTAAGTGTTGCAAGAAGCCTTACCCTGTCATGTAAATCCCTCCTCTCCCTTGCTGCTGTAGCCAGTAAGCAACGCCAAGATGTTGCTGTTCCTTGTGAGGATTGCCTAAAACGGTGCAGGAGAGGAGTGATTTCCACTGCAAGGTAAGGCTTCTTGCAAAACTTAGAGCTTTGCCCTCCCTTAGTTCTGCCTCTGGTAGGGACTTGGCAGGGTTAGGTGTGCGTGTGAGTGAAGGAGACAGGGGGACTGGAGCTACAACAGGTCAACTTTGACCTATGCCAGTGATCCCACCCCCCTGGTCCATTCCGCCCCAGCAAAACCTCTGGATAGCCCAGTGCTAGATTAACCTGCTCCGGTGGGCCACTGTTGCTCTGCCAGTGCCAGTGGGAAGCCAGGATGGGGCTTGTCTTGGTGACAGTGGTGCTGCCAGAATCCTATCCCCCTTCCCAGCCATAATCCATCTACCTGGATCCTCTCGGACAGGCACCAGCAAAATAGCTCATGGTGCTTTTGCAGCAGCACATGCCAGCGGAATGCATGTTCTGCTGACGCAGGCCCTCAAGATGAGTGGCCTTTAAAACCATTAGATAAGGGGAACTTGTACAATAGGAGGGGGAGAGCATGATACAAAATGATCTGAAAGGGTAGTAGGAGAAGAAGCCAATGAAAGTAGAACAATCGGGGAAAGGGGTTATTACAGGAGCCCAGACCTCAGAGAGGTTAAGTGACTGAAGGTCATGATGCAGAAGTCTTAGAGCTGAGCATCTTGCAAAAAAAAAAAAATTAAAAAACGCTTCTTGAAATAATTACAGTTCCGAGGGCAAAGCATCAAACAACAGCCATCATTCTAGCTGTACTGGCAATTATTTTAATTCTAACTCGAAGATATGAATTATGTGCCTGAAATTGCAATTTGTGAAAGATCAAGTGCTTCTTGGACCACACCAAAGAAATACAGAGCAGAATAGTTTCAACGTGCAAAGTCCTTAAAAAGTAAACTTCCTTTTTAAAATAATAGTGTAGACTCCAAGGAAGTTGGCCTCATTCACTGTGGCCAATTATGTGCTCTACAATTCCTACCTTTTAGTAATGGCGATCAGCTGGAGTCGAAGGTATAACCATGGTTTGAATGGAGCTCAATACTCCTCCTGTGTTAGTAGCACTCCTCCAGTTCTGAATCAAGCAACTCTGAACCATCTTTCAATGATCTCAGCTTGTAAATGGAATCTACAAGCACAAATGGCCTAACGTTCTATGGTCTAACCTTCAGCTTTTTGTTTTGGTTGTTGTTGTTGCTGTGGCAGTTCAACAGAATCCGAGAAGTCGAAGTTGATGTCACTTCATACCTTTCTTGTGAGTCAAAAGGAAACATCAGTTGCTTTGCTTACCCATAAGATTTTTGTGGCTTCTACAGAATGATTTTGGCTACTTGTTGGTCATTTTACCACCCATTTCCAAATACTGATGTACTCTCCAGACGCACAGCAGTGTGCACACACGCTTGTTAACAGGCACTAGCCTCAACTTCCATCCTCCAGTACACACTGATGCAAATAGCTACATCTTCTAGTGCCTAGAGTGTGTTTGTGTGTTTGCATGTGTATGTGCATACAAGCAGACAAGGAAAAGTAGAATATTTATGAGAAGATTGAATTATTTAACTGTGGCCCAGATCCAAAGAACAGAAAGCTTCGATGTGTATAGAGAAGATTGAGAGGGCTGCCTTCAACCCCACCCTGTCCCCAATCATGAACAGAATACAATGCCTAAAGTAAGTAGTTATTGCACTAGGACACTGGACAGGATAATGTAGTCATGGAAAATGCAGATGTGGCCCTGTATCCACCATTCGGTATCCGCAGTTTCAGTTGACCATGGATACTGGGACACATCTCTCTCTTTTTTACCTTGTTGCAGCAAAACCACTGATGTTCCCCTATCTTTAACCCCTTTAACCCCTGCTAACTGGGCAAGAGGCACTTTTTCAAGTGGAGTTCCTTTTATATTTAGCAGGGGGCGAGTAATTGTCCCTCTTCACCCCTGCGCAGTGTCTTTCTAGTAGCTGTTGCTGGTGATCTGCCTTTTTTTTTTTTTTTTAAGATTGTGAGCCCTTTGGGACAGGGAGCCATTTAACTTTATTATTATTACTATTTGCCTGTAAACCACTTTGTGAACTTCATGTTGAAAAGCGGTATATAAGTACCTGTTGGTTGGTTGGTTGGTTGGTTGGTTGGTTGGTTGGTTGGTTGGTTGGTTGGTTGGTTGGTTGGTTGGTTG
>JAJKFI010000002.1:10025029-10060022 GCA_029204185.1 Lerista edwardsae | reverse complement strand
TCTCTCTCTCTCTCTCTCTCTCTCTCTCTCTCTCTCTCTCTCTCTCTCTCACACACACACACACACACACACACACACACACACACACACACTTTCCTTGTTGAAAAATGCCACGTGTCTTTCCTTTCCTCCACAGAATAAGCCCCCCACTTTTCATGCTAAACAGTAATTACATTTTGAACAGGTTATTCACAGCATGAAAATACATCCATAAACTGCCTGACTTTGTTTTAAAAATGCAGCACTGCATTTGACAAGAAGTGGGTGCCTTGCAATTTACTCTGTATTTGCGGCGGCTCAAAAGGAGCCCTTAGCAGTCTGAGCAAGTCAATGAACAAAAAAATCCTTTTAGTGAGCCTTGGCATAATTAGCCCTCCAAAGAACCATAGTGTCCGTTGTGCTGGGAGCCAGGATTTTTGTAAGGCTGAAATTATGCACAGTAATTGCCCTATCCAGCTAATTCAAGTCTGCAACAGATTACAAATTCCCAGAGTATGAATTGACTTAAACAGATACCATAATTGGAGAGTTTCTAAACTAGACTTTATAGGTGTTTAAAAAATTTTCCCAATGGCATCGTAAAAATTAATACAAGAAGAATGCCATGATTCTATTCTGAAAAAAAGCAGATTTAGCATTAATGGTGAGGTGAAAACTTGTATTTAGAACAATTGTATTCTAAAAACTTGTATTTAGAACTTGGCCTAGCCAGTTGTAAACCGGGGCTTTCGGTAAACCCAGCAGTATTTTGTAATGCAGTTGCCATTAAATAACTAGCTATAAAAAACTACCAGCATCAACCTATGGGAATAATCCAGCAGGAAGATCTTCTGTGCAAGCCCTGCTGAAATAAACAGGAGCCGCAGAGGGGCACTAGCTTGCTCCTTGACAATACTGTTGCGAAATCATCATCCCCAACTTGACAATTTAGGGTCAAACTGCATGTTCCTGGCAGGATGTACTCAGTGCTTCCACAGTTGCTTTTTAAAGCAGTAAATAGCAATCAGTTTAGGACCCCACAGATCAGAACTATGGCAGGGGCTTTAAACTTAAACCCAACATAGTCCTAATCCAGATCGGGTGGGAGGGACGACATCCCACACTTATTGGTCAAGGAAAAAAAAGATCCAGTGGAATTTGTTTCCCTTTGGCTAATAGAAGCAGTGGGGGGGATCTAGATCAGATAAGGTTATCACTTGTCCGAGTAAATCACTTTGCAGCTCTGGCACCAGAGCTTAGCAGAGGCTACCTGGTGTGCTGAGGCAATGATCTTACCTAGTGGCTGGTTGGGCTGAGCCATTGCCATGCTATTGAGTTGAGCATTCTAATTCTGATCAATGTTTTCGAGATCCAGGCAGGCTATATGTAAAACATCATAATGTTATTTCCCCGATCCTTCAGAGTACAGCAATTGATATACAGCACACATGATGTCCCCAACCCGGGCAAACTTGCATGGGCTGCTTGGATTTGTAACTTGGATTTCCAAGTAGCACCATAGGGTAGGCTGGGGTATTACATAGGAAAAGGGGGAAAAACAGGCATGCCCCAGTATTTGGTATCCATGGTTTCAGTTATCCATGGATATCAAGACTCCTATTAAAAAGATAGGGGAACAACAATCCCCCCTTTTTTTTAACTTTTTGCAGCAAAACCACTGATGTTCCCCTATCTTTAAAAAGATGTCCCCAGAATCCACGATTTCAGGTATCCATGGGAAGGCTTGGAATGGAACCCCAGCAGATACTAACTAGGACATGCCTGTATCCCCTCACTCCAAGGTGACTTTCAGCAGCCTTCCAACCTGCAGTGGATTCAGTGCAAGCCACTGTGGCCTGGGCATACCAGTGCAGGTTAGGATTGCACCCTAAGACTGCAATCCCAAACACGATCACAAGGGAATAAGCCCCATTGAATTTAGTGAAACTTACTTCTGAGTAATGCATAGGATTGCATTGTCCTTGTTATATTTTTTGTCTTAAAGATGGGTTGTTTGTGGGATGGAAACACCTCTTTTATAATAGGAAGAAACCCATTAACCCCCTTCTCACAGTACAAGGTTCTACTTACCCAACTCCATTTTAATAGTTATTAAAAATAAATAAAAGGTCACAGGGTTTCTGGCTTAGGAAGGGAGGGATCGGCTTCATACAGTATGCTTTCTCATTGGGGGGAGAACAAATTTAGAAAACAATATTGGCCATGATATCAGAAAAAAAGAAAGTGGATATTTAGTGGCATGTTGAGACTTGATGTGTCACGCTTGGGGGCATGTCACAGTTTCAGTGCACTTTTCAGATTATTTAGGGCTGGGCAGTTCATGCATTTTTTAGTCAACTTACAAGGAATTGAAATTGCTTCAATTCACGGGTATCTTCAGAGATACCCGTGAGACCCTTAAGCTCCCTCCCAACCAGCAATCCAATCCCCTCCTCAACCTCCAATTACATTCCTCTGGTTTTGCTGCTACATCTCCCTTGCCTTCTGCTGCCTGCCTGCTCAATATCTCAGATGCTGGAGAAGAAGAAGGTGCAAGTGGCAAGTGACATCAGCATTCCCTCCATCTCTAGAACAGGTGACAGCAGAGACGGAGAGTGCAATCCTAACCTGGAGTTAGGCTGGAACAAGGGCCATTGTAAAGCACATTTGGAATACTCAGAGTCAGGGAGGATGACACATGACTGTGTGCTGGCCTCTCTGACTCCAATAATGGTCTACACATACTTTATGATGTTCCTGGCCATACTTTACAGTGTGCTGGCCAAATTTTGCTGGCCTAACTGTGCCGGTCTAACTTCAGGTTAGTTTTGCGCTCTGAGTCTTAGGACTGAAGAGCAGGTACAAGGGGTGAAAGTCTCCTGCGTTGCGCTTGTTGGTCCCTAGGAGACTGCTGCTATTCTGGGACACTCACAGAGATTGCTGGAGTGATGACAATCTTAACGCATTTTATGGTAGCAAAAGCCCATAAGTTTATTAGGCATTTTATTGAAGTCTTTTTTTCCACTGTCAAGGGCATATCTAGGGTGTGGCAAGATGGGACATTTGCCCTGGGCACTGTCAGAGTGGAGTTAATTGAACACCTGGAGGTCTGGGTGACAGGTGTAAAAGGTTTAATCAAGCCAGGCCTCTATGCTCTACGTGATCAAGATCATAATTGGTGATGGCTTGCACGGGAGAGTGAGGCAACCACTATAATTGGAGCTTGGCCAAAAGATGAGGGAGGACAGCCTTGGCTGAGGCCAAGGGAGCTGGTCGGCTTCATCGGAGATGCTCAGTGTGCCAGAAGTTCTGTCAGTTAGAACAAGACTAGTTTTCCTTTTAGTTTCTTTGCTGGATTATTGTGTATGCTGAAGTAATGTTTGTTTCATTGTGTTCTATTGTTGAACTGAAAGGAGCGTATAAAACTGGGGCCTGATGCAATAAAGGTTTCTATGTTTTGAACCTTTGTGGTGGGAGTCGTTTGGGCTAGAGGGTGGCAGAGGATGTGCCTGACTGTACTCAGGAGGGTACCCATTTTCTGGGCTCCTGCTCCTCCCAGATCTGCTGCCTGAGGTGCAGAGAGGTTGAGGACGAGAGAAGGCCAGCAGGAAGCTTAAACTTGGAGGTTGGAGAGTCCCTTCCCCTGTGCTGGTGGGCCTGGGGGACAGGTTGCCAACCAACCTTCCTTACAGGCACCACTTAAAGGGAGCACTGGGTGTGGATTTACAGTGGGGGTGAGCCATAATGGCGGCTCCCTCCCATCTTCAGCACTCCAGATTTTTCCTGGCCTCTCTGTGGGGTGTGTGTGTTGCACTCGTTACCTGAGGTTTGGCTCAACCATCCTCCTGAGGGTCTGACTCCACAATGGAGTCATTCTGGCAGCGGGGCGGATGTATCATGCAGTCGTGGAGGATGCTGCATCACTGCGTCATGTTGCCCCAGCACCATCAAGCCCCAGGACATGGCGATCCATCATGAATCTTCTGTGCGTCCCCTGTTGGACATACACCTTCAGCCAGTGCCCAACCTGACTGATTTCTGATGCCACCATAGATTGGCAACACTGACAGGCAGCAACTTTCTCCAGGATGTCAGACAGGGTTCCTCCCCCTGCTGTACTAGGAGAAGGCATTTAAAATGAAATCAGTAGTGTTTGAAATAAACACAGAAAACTTTCTATAGCCTATGCATATCACACTGAAGCAGCAACTAGCCGTCATTTCTGTTTCCTTGTCATCGGTCACTTCCTAAGAGTCTTCCTTGGTCTTGCATTACAGGAAGGACTTAAACTTGATATGGAAAGGATCCCCTCAATTTTTGTATAATTTTCATTTTAACGTTTCCTCAGTGGCTCAGAAAAGTGATACTATTCATACAACAGAATGAAAATGGAAAATTCTTCAGGATATCCAGTCCCATTTTATGCTCTCATAATACCACCAGTGAGGGAGATAACACTTTAAAGGCACTTGAAAGACCCAATTTGTCTATTCTAAGTCAGCTCTAACAGTGGGTGATTTTTATGGTGGTACAATTAGCGCTAAATAATGTCACTGTTCCAAGTGTTATTCACAGGACTGTAAGTGTTAAATCTGCTTTAATCAGAGCTCTCAGTGGGGTGCATTAATTAATAAATGGGGAAGCACGAGGCTCCAACAAACGTACTGGCCAGCCCAGAAAAAAAGTGTCATATCTGATGGTACTTCAGTGTTCAGTGCTTAAAGATACATTCCCAGTGACCCACCAGCCAGGGAAGCACTTGCCCCTGTCCCTTTACGGTATGGGGGAGGGGGAAGGCAGCAATGCAGTTCACAGGATTGTGCCACTGCTGGGGACAGAAGGGTTTTTTTTTTCTCAACTTACCTGAGCCAGACCCGGTGTCTGGGGTGGTGGTGGTGTGGTGGAGTCCTGTGGACATGAATGCAGGACTCCCTAAGCCTCAGAGTATGTAAAAATAGCAATCAGGACCCACTTCAGGGTTCACAACTGAAAACAGGAAGTGGGTTCCAATGGCTATTTTTGCCTATCCTGAGGCTTAGGGTGTCCTGGGGAGACATCTGTGGAACTTCCTCTGGAGGCTGGCACTGGCTCAGGTAAGTTGAAAAAAAACCTTCCGTCTCCGGCAGCAGCACGATCCTGGGGATTATGTAGCTGCCTTAGCCCACCCACCCACTTAGAGCGCAATCCTAACCTGGAGTTAGGCCGGCAAAGTTAGGCCAGCAAAGTTTGCCAGCACAAGGGACAGCATAAAGCATGTTTGGACCACTCTCTGAGTCAGAGAGGCCAGCACATGGATGCGCCATCCTCCCTGATGCCAAGCATGGCCCAAACGTGCTGTACAGTGGCCTTGTGCTAGCCAAACGTTGCTGGCCTAACTGTGCCAGCCGAACTCCAGGTTAGGACTGCGCACTTAGGTGGTTTCCAACTTCCATATCGAAGTTTGGGAACCACTGTCATAGATCAGCAAGGCCCTTAACAGATAGCAGCTGAAAGAATTCACTCTTGCTTTCTATATGTAAAGTGTGCCCTTGGACCACGGGAACTATAATTGTTTTTAAAAGGTAACGTCACAAAACTGGAGTAAAACAACTCCTACTTTAGGACAATATGCAGGCATAACCTGACACAGCAGCATAGGGCCAATTTGGAAAGTATTAGCAGTCCACACGTTTCTCACATGGAACAGCTTTGATAGAGACCTCTTTTGCAACTCTGTTTCTCTGTCGACTAAAAAAAGTGCCTGAGCTCTCTTTGCAGTTTTCCAAGCTGTTTCTACAGGTTTGCAAGCTGTTATTTCAAGACACCAATCCATCCAATAATTGTGCTTTATAAGAGGCACACTTAAATAAATGTGGTCACTTTGGCCTTCACAAAATATATACATTTATGTTACAAGGAACGTCCAACCTGTGGCACATTGCAATATTTGCATGTGAATGTTGATGACTCCAGACAAATTTTGTAGATGTCCAGAAACTCAAGCCTGGACCAGAGAATGCTGACAGTCAACGAAATGAGATTGTCAGCTTTCAGTGGTGGCTGGCTGACAAGCAGAGACATACTCATATATCGGTAAAAGCTGACATTCGCAAACTTGGGGATGGTCAAAATGTACACATTTGAGTGCCAACGATGATTTTGAAAATTTTTACTGAATATTGGACAGTACTGGAAATTCACCGAGTGCATCTATCGCACAGACCCTAACATCCAGTTGGACATCCAGTTGGACATCCAGGAAGAATTTATTGACGATAAGGGCGGTTTAGCAGTGGAACAGATCGCCAAGGGAGGTGGTAGATTCTCCCTCATGGAGACCTTCAAGCAGAGGCTTGACAGGCACCTGCTGGAGATGCTCTAGGAGGATTTCCTGCTATAAGCAGGGGTTTGGACTAGATGACCTTGTAGGTCCCTTCCAACCCTATGATTCTATGATCTTAGGTAAGATAAAAACTTCTACATGCACATAATATACTGAAGTGCTTTGAAGAGTATTCCTATTGGAACATGTTCTATGTAGATGTCCCTCCATACCTTTCATCCATTATAATATGGATGTTGTGTGAGCGCTGATGTTTATGCCTCTTACAGACACAAATTATTTTGGCCAATTTCCCACATCAGAATATTAACCAAAAAACATATTGTTGTTACAGAAATTAAGCTCTGCTCCTGGACATTCACCACTAAATTAATTGAAAATTATGGAGTAGTAAATGCTTAGGTAGAGTCATTTGGTTTAAAATCCTTTTTTTATTATTATTTTCCAGTGTGGAATCAACTATGTGGAACTGGATGCAACAGTGCTACATTTGTTCCAGCTGTTTTAGAGAGGAGCTGCCAAGAAAAGCACAATTTCAGAGCTCCTGTGGGCCTCTCACTGTCTACCAGCAATGATAGCAAAAAATTTGCTCATTCTGGAGGAGTCTCACAAATACGTTTTTCAAGTGTTGGGAGTTGCTGCACTGTCAAACTTGAGATTTAGGGGCCAATCCAGAAGTGTCCAACCGCCCAGAAACACAAAGGTAGCCAGGTAGCTACTGCTGCATCCAAAGGCAACCAGGCAGCCTAGGGAGGCTCCCCTTTCCCCCTGGTAAGGCTGCAGGATGATTAATGTGTCTACTCACTCCTATGCTGGCTTTTTAGCTAGCATAGAAGTGAGGGCCTCTGAGTAAGGCCACATGGCCTTATTCGGAGGTCAAGAACCGGCAGCGAGAGCTTTTCAGCAGGCGCAAGTTCGAGCTCCCTTCCATGGCCTGGATTAGGGCCGTGCAGCCCACAGACAGGGGTTAGAATCTGGCCTAATGGCCAGGTCCCAGCTCCACCCATTCCCCAGGCTGCCCCACACATGGGGCCATCCCTCCACCCCATCCCACTTCGCCCCTCCCAAATGGCCACACACTTGCCAAATCCATCCGGTGCAGGACCGACTCACCTGGCATTCCCAGCAGCGTTGCTGGCCCAACACTGCATCAGCCCAGTGTGCCCAGTGCTGGAGTGAACATGCCTTATGGCACGTTCGCAACAATACTGGGCCAACACAGATGACGTACGTTGGCCCAATGGGGGATTGGGATGGTGCTGTGAACGATACAGCTAATTTCTTTGAATTCAACTTCCCAGATAAATTATGCTGACCAGAGACATAAAAATAAATCAAATTGTGTTGTATGAAGAATTGTATGGAAAGAGTGATGTATCGTGGGATATTCAGATAATCTAAACTCAAATTGCAGGGGCAAAGTACAACTCTATCACGCACAAATACCCGTTCTATTCAATTAAAGCCTTCACAGACACTTCGTGCAGAAAATTCTACCTGACTTAAGACATTAAATAAGTCTGCAGTAATTGCCTAGATAATAATTATACCTGTTGATAACTGTGCTTCAGACCCAACAGGCAAAATCTTTCACTTTCAGATCATTCAGTTTAATTACATGATACCTAATTGACACGGCAAAGCAGAAATGAGAGTTTGCAAACTCAGCTTCGTGCAAGAATCCTGTGGGGTTTTTTTTTTTATAATCCAATTTTTATGCCACAGTCCTTAAAACTCAAAGTACCTGGAAACAACAGCAGCAGCATCTAAGGCTACAATACTATAGCACTTTCCTGGGACCAAGCCCCTTTGAACACAACGAGACTTACTTCTGAGTAGACATCCCTAGGAAGCTGATGGTCCTTATCAATCATTGAGGATGGTACTCTCTCCCTGGAAACTGCTGCAGTCGCATCTCCCTCTATCATCATCACCATCATTTGGGCTGCTCTTATTCTGTTTCCTATTTTTGTGCAAGAGGAAAACCTGTTAGGAGCAACCTGTTTAGTTACAGTATTGAGGGGAAAAGGAAGCAGAACCATCATCAAAAGTTGGGCAACACTTGGGTAAGGGAAAAACAGACTGAACAGTGACCAGAAATAAAAACATAAGAACATAAGAAGAGCCCTGCTGATCTGGCCAAAGGCCCTTCTAGTCCAGCTTCCTGTTTCTCACAGCGGCCCACCAGGTGCCCCAAGGAGGCATGAGACAACAAGATGCTTGGATCCTGTTGCCACTCCCTTGCACCCGGTACTCTGAAGTAGCCCACCACCTTTGTAAATCCATCATTGCTTATAGCCCACGATGGACCTTTCCTCCAGAAATCAGGGGCATAGCGAAAGAAATGCCGGGGGGTGCAACTTAACCGGGCAACAAGCTTTAGGGGTGGAACAAGCTGAGCTTGATGCTCGTGGTCAAAATTGTGAAAACTTTGGTATGTATCATGTTTAAATAATGTTATACATATAATTCCACATCGAAACACCATCTGATGTGGAATTTAATGCAGAATGCAATGAAACAAATCAGCATGTAGTATCTTCATTCTATCTAGAGTTATGACCAAAAGAATCCCAAGAAAATGAAAATACAACTGTGATGTCACTTCCTGTTGGGACGTCACTTCCTGGGCATCATTTTGCCATCTGCCCCGGACTCTGCTTCCATTAGCGACATCAGTGCTTGGAATAACAGAATGTAATGTAACGGCTAAACCGGACACACTGAATGGTTTTGGAGAGCTTTAGATTCATATTCCCTCCTTAATGTGGCCTGGGATAAGTCACTAACTTTCAGCTTCAGCTACCCAACTCACAGAGCATTCCTAACCTTGTCTTTGGCCGGTGCAGCAAGGTTAGTGCAAACATGCTGCAAAGCCTGTTTGTGGCCCCTGAAGATCAAGCAGAGCTGGCAGGGAGGCTTGTGCTGTCCTGCCAATGCTGCATCCAGAAGATGGCAACCAGCAGAGATGAGTGAAGCACTGGGTGGTGGAGGGTATGGAGAAGGTGGTGGGGAATGGGGAAATGGGGAGGATCAAGCCCAAGAGGAGGTAATATACTATCCTCCCTCCTGGGCCTGAATGCTGTACTTGGACTTGCTCCAGTGAATCCAAGTAGCCCCACTCTGAATGCAGGAAGAGACAATCACAGGGAGGAGCTCTTACTACATTCAGTGCAGGCAAAGTGTGACTGTATAGGGAACAGGATTAGCATGTGCATATCATCAGCAGTGGATGAAACCAAAACAGCCCAGCCCAAACTAAGGGTTATGACAGTGGAACACATGCCGCTGATGGCCATTTTGCAATCGCCACTGTAAAACGGGCTAGTGTCAGCAGCCGGCTGCCACTACCAGCAACCTATGGCAGCACAGATACAGGCAGTGGAAGGATCAGGGGGGAGGAACAGAGGAGAGTTTAGGTGGGAAGGGGGCAAATGAGAGCAAAGGTGTACCTAGGTGGGGATCACAGCATTAGGTTTTGCAAGCAGGCGTTCCCTCTCCTCTTCAGAGCCATTTCCAGCAGCTAGAGCAAAACAAATGGCTATGAATGGCTATGAAGAGGAAAGGGAGCGGCTGCTTGCAAAATGTAGTGCTGTGATGCCCCTCTCGGTATGCCTCTGGCTGGGAGGTAGAGCAGAGAAGGAGCACCAGGATCCAATCCTCTTTCCCTCTTCTCTTCCCTCTCCTTTGTTCTCTTTGGATGGGTACTCTCCTCAGAGAAACCAAGATGGCTGGTGCTGAGCTGAGAAGACCCTTTCAGGTAGTAGAGGCCAGCCCCTGGGCAGTGGTGTCATCTAAATGATTTAAGAACAGGTGATGTCATAAGCCGGAAGTGATGTCGTGGCAGGAAGTGACATGAAAAAAGCCCTTTTTGAGGCCTCAGACAATTTTAAACTGACCCAACAGTTGCAACAGTATTCCACAGCACCCCCAGAACATGTTAAGGAGGCCTGGCATCATGTTAAAGTGACCCAACAGTTCCAAAACCCCAGAGCAGCTCATTTTTCAGTGACAAGGCAAGGCAAGGCTCCGCTCGCTGCCTGCCTGGCTCTGAGAACATGCAGGCAACTCAAACATGCAGGAAATTCAAACGTTGCAGGGGGCAGAGTCAATGAGTGGGCGGGCGAGTGGGCGGGGCCAGCCATAATCCTAGAAACCGGTACTCGCGTACCCCCGCCTACCCCCTGCATGACATCACTACCCCTGGGTAAGGGAATGAAAGTTCCCTTATCATGAGGAGACCTCTGTGACTGCCTGCCTCCCCGACAATGCAGCACGTGCTCCAGTCCCACAGCTGCTTTGGTGGGTGGGGGTTAGTTAGGACTGGGCTGTTAACTGTGTAAACCAAGTACAGCTGCTTATGGGTCTCATCTTAAACCCCTGTGACTCCCAAAGAAACAGATAACCTGGCCATGCACTCTGGCTGCCTTAAAAAGTGTGCTGGTCAAACTAACAAGCCGTGCTAGCTGTAATAGCAGTGTCACTGAAAAGTGCTATGGTGCAACGCTTGAAATGACACCATGTTGATTTTGGCTTCAAACTGGCCATAAACAAAAGCAGATTTTAGTCAACAGAAGTGAGTAAAGGAAGAAAAGCATGAAGGGCAAAGAGTAAATTCCACTGTTGGCTGACTGACTCTGAACATTAAATCCACAGTCTTTCAGGTCAGAGTGTCAAAGAGTTCAAAGAAAAAGGAATCCTTTGAACATCGTGGAAAGAAAGCACGAAACTGGCCATTAATAATAGATAGAAAATAATGCCTTTACTCAAATGAGAATTCGAAGCCGTTTGCAGACTCACTGGGGTGGCCAAACCGTGGTTTATGAGCCGCATGAAGCTCTTTGACTTAGAAAGTGTGGCTCCCGGAAATAGGTTGGCTGAGCTTCTTTTCACATCACAATTAATATAAACGGTAAATGAGGGTGCAATCCTAACCTGGAGTTAGGCTTACACAAGTCACTTCTGTCAGCCCAGGAGCGTTGCACCATAAAACACGTTTGCACCACTCTCAGAGTCAGGGAGGCCGGCACATGGACATGCACAGAATGTTTTCAACCTAGGCTGGCCCAAGTGACTTGTGCCAGCCTAACTTCAGGGTTAACTTCAGTGTTGTTGTTTTTGGCGCATGGCTATTGCTGGTTTCTGGACAAAAGGAAGCTAATTAGTCTCAAGTGGGCATAAAGGGTTCTAAAAGGAATTTTGGAGGCACATGTGCTAACACCCCACGCTAGGCATGTATTTGCTGACAAGTTTTGCCACTGTTAGAATCAGCCTGTAATGCTCAGTAGTGTTTGATGGTATGCTTAAGATACATTACAGGTACAAAGAAACAGTGGTGTTTCTACGGGGAGGGGGCAATAGGTGTTACAGGAACCTGAGCTCCTGTATAAAGTGGTCCCTCTCTCTTGCCTTCAGAGCTTATGGCTCAGAGAACAAAGCCTCCAAGCCAGCTCTCTGAATGGCAAATGGCTCTGGAGGTGGAGAGTTTCACAGGAACTCAGGCTCCTGCAACACTTAGCATTTCCCCCTTACTTTGTAGGAACACCACTGCAAAGACAAACCTTGCAGTGGAACAAAATGAGGAAATTCTGCTCTGGGACTTTCAGTTTATAGAAACCTTGCCTATAGAAAGTTCTGCTGGTTAAGGTATCTTACATTATATATCAGTTTGTATGGAGAGGTGTCCTTGTCAGACACAGCAAATCCGATTCAATTACGCTATATTAGATGTGTTCCCTGACTGCTGTGTCAATTTTATGGTAATATCTTTAAAAATATCTTTTCTAGATTTATAACTAAATCTCAGGGTAGCTTTTTGTTAATTTACGGTCACTTTTAATATTTAAAGCCTGCAGCAAATCGTCTTTCAGTGAACACAGTCTAGGCCTTGCCTCTCAAAATGTCTTGAAAATGTCGATTTAAGAAGCGCCAGAATAATTCCAGTCCGCTGTTAAGTGTTTGCGGGGCAGGGGAAAGTCAGCGATGCAATCCCCAGGATCACGGCACTGCCTAGGGTGACAGGGGCTGAAATTGCCTTACCTGTTGCAGTGCTTGGCACCAGGAGCTGTGGGAAGATGTCACCAAATATCCAAATGAAGAGAAAGCTATTGCAACCCACTTCCAGGTTGCAATAGCATTTTTTCTTCATTCACATGTTTGGGGAGTCTGAATGCTTCCTCAGGGCTCCCCGCACCCCCTCCCCAGAGCCCAGTTCTGTGACAGGTAAGACAATTACAGCCTCTGTCATCCTAGGCAGTGAAGCGATCCTGGGTTATCGCATTGCTGCCTTCCACACACACCCAATCCTTAAAGGGAAAGGAGCAGAGGCTTTCAATCTGCGCCATCACAATTCCCCAGTTTGAAAACCTCTAACTTAAGGTCTTTCTGATGGCCCAATCCTATTCTTAGCTGGCCTGCAGGGTGCATCAGTGCTGGCACAGCTTCTGCTGCATCCTGTGGGCAGGGGCGGACATAGTCAAAATGGCGCCCGGGGTACCCAATAGAAGTGCGCCCCCATGGGAGACCAGGTCTACCCATTGGGACCAGCCACGGGTAGACCTGGGCTCCCCTCGTGGGAGCCCAGGTCTATCCATTAGAAACGACCGCGGGTAGATCTGGGCTCCCTTCATGGGAGCACAGGTCTATCCATTAGAAACGACCGCGGGTAGTTCTGGGCTCCCTTCAGTAGGGAGCCCAGGTCTACTCACGGCTGGTCCCAATGGGTAGATCTGGGCTCCGGAGCCCAGGTCTACCCGCACAATGTTGCGGGGGCCACTGGCACCCCCCTAGACAGCCCCAAGACGGCGCCCAGGGCTCTTGCCCCCCCCAACACCCCCTAGATCCGCCACTGCCTGTGGGTTGCCAGAGACCATGTGCAGCTGGGGATAAGTAATCAAAATCATTACTTACCTGCTCTGCCATACCATGGTCTCCAATGGCTCTACATATATCTGTGTCAGCTCTTTGACTGGATCAAGTCTGAATGGACACAAGGGAGGCATGTCAGGGGTGGGCAGGGGGCATAAGCTAACAGGGATGCCATTGCTGCCAATATTGGCATCTCCCGACATGCCTTTCTGCAGCCCCTCTCCTCCCCAAACTTCACCCTCCCTTCTCACACCAATTCACCTCCTCCAGCAATACTGGTACACATGCTCGGTTGTCAGCTTTTTGCATTGGCAGGCATGCTGCAGTAGAGCTTACAGAGTAGGCCTTCTGCTGATGGAACACTCACTCGTTCTATCAGCAGATGGCACCCATAGAATTCACCATCTCCCATCTGGCCTTAGGATTGCCCAACTTCGCTTCATCAGGCTCTTCCAGGCTTCTAGTTAGGCCGACCCTCTGGTGCCAACTCATGTCCTCCAGCAGTGGCTGGGCACCCCACATGTGCACTGGCACATAGTGCAGTTGAGTAGGCAAGCTGTTGATAGGATTGGGCAATCGGAGAATGTTTAATTCTTTAAAGCATGTGCCCTTCCCACAGCTGTATGTGGACAGACACATTCTCTATTACTGCAGTTTTTCAAAGGTCGGTGAAGGTTTGAGCACACCGGGTCCAAGGTAGTGCCTGACAAGCCCTTTTATTTCTCTTTATGTGCCCACAAGACATGTGACACATTGCCATACACACATGTACATGGTGCTGGGCACCTGCCAGGAGTGCATGACCCAGACCAGAAATGTGATTTAGAGCAAGACTCAGATCCCACCTAATATAAAGGACAGAGCAATCACACACCCATCAGAGCAATTATCAGAGCAATCACACACCCATCCCCTACTCAGTCTGGGCAGCTTGGAAGAAACTATTTTGGAAAATTCCACAAGCAGCTGCACTCTGCTTGCATCGCACATTTCACTCCTTGAACAAAGGCCACATCCTGGGAGCTTCTTGACTTGGGGAAAACAAACTTGTTAGTGCCACAAAAGAAAAGTCCAACTATAGCTAGAGGTGTTGAAAACCGTGTGATGTATTTTATTCAGAAGTAAGCCCATGGGATTCAGTAAGTCTCAGGCTGTAAGATAGGAATTGTACTCACCAGCAACAAACCCCTCTAAAACTGTCCTCACTAACTCCATGGCCAAACTCAATCAAGGAGTTCAGGCTAATGAAGCAGCTGGCCTCCAGGGCTTCACGTCAAGTTCTTTGTTGCTCCCTTTCTAAGGTGCAAAACAACAGTGACACCCATTTTGGACCAGGAAGGACCTAACTCTGCTGTGCTCTTGTGAAAAAAAGGTGGAACCAAGTGAGCACATTATCAAATATTTGTTGGTTATTAACAGTGCAATCCCGCATATGTATTTTCAGAAGTCAGTCCCATTGAGTTCAAGGGGGCATATCTCCAGAAAAGGATTATAGCAGAACCTCCAAACGATGGCCTGCAGGCAGGACCTGATGTACAGGGAATAAGCCTTCCCCATTGTGAGCGGCACGGATCATTCCATCACCCGGAATCCAAGTGAACAGCCTGCTGGGGCAAGTGACAATAGACATGACTGCCCAGAGCATCAATCTGGGCAGCACGAGTGGCATTAGCAGCAACAACATGATAACAATCTGCACCACTCACATCAGGAAAGGCTTTCCCTAGTCCGCAGTTGGGAGACCGCTGGGTTATAGCATTGCAGTTTAATGGTGCAATCCTAACCAACTTTCTAGCACTGACATAGCTGTGCCAATAGGGCATCTTCTGCCATCTGCAGTGGTGTTGTAGTCACGGAGGCCTCCTCAAGGTAAGGAATGTTTGTTCCCTTACCTCAGAACTGCATTGCCCTTATTCCGGTGTAGGAATGTTGGCTAGGATTGTGCCCTAAATCACTGAGCACACAATTCCATGCTTCTCTACTTAGAAGTAAGTTCCATTGTCTTCAATGGGATTTACTCTCAAGAAACGGTGCATAGTATTATGGCTGTACAACCCAATCCCACCAAAAACCCTGCACAGCAATGCAGTAGTGCTAGCATGGTGTCCACAGAATCCTGCATTGACATCTTGGTTGCTGGAAGTTTCCTTGGGGTAAGGAGACCTCTTTGTCCTGTTGCTCCAGGGAAAGCCCCAGCAAATGTTATGGATCAATGTGGACCAGCATCAGCAATATCACTGGCAGAAGTCTGCATAAGCCATGCAGGTGGATAAGGCCTGGAAGGGGGTTTGGATTCAGTGGGCCTCATGCATGTTCCACCAGCGCCTGTTCCACAGGACTGGGCTGTCAGTATTGTAGTCCTAGCTATAACATGTGAACAAATCTTCTGTTTGTTAATCAAACAGCTGTTACCATGGTAGGCTCAACCTCTAACCTCTTAGACACTTAAGCAGAGCTTACAGGGGAAGCCCTGAACTGAGTGAAATGTGAATGAACTGAGGCTACTTTGCAAACTTGAATAAAGGGTGATGTAGAAAAAAACCAGATGTTGCCACTTCTGACTCAACATGTCAAAAAGGAATATTCATGGCATGAACAGCTGTATTAAAGCAGAAGAAATCCCCTTTTTCAGTAGCCAGGATGATAAAATGGAACAGAAGAAATACTTGAAGTTGTCAAGTTTTCCCAGGTCCATCTCTCTGTCTGCATTGTATCATATCCACCAAAGTGAAATGTCACTAAAATGAAAGTCTTCTAAATAGAGGTACTCTTACAGTCCAATCCTATCTAACATCTCGCATGGTGATGCACAACCTCCGCTGCATCCTGAGGAGGAGTGCTGGCTTCTGGAGGTCTCTGCAGGATAAGGGGACATTTGTCCGTTTGCCCCAAGGTTAAGCCCCAGCAGCCGCTATGGAGCAATTAGATACAACAGGTACCGCTGGCACAAGTCTGCATTGCTCCGTGTAGGTGGATCAGGCCCAACAAGGGACTTAGGATTCACTGTGTGCCTTGGCCAATTTTGATCAGGGTGTCCTGATCCATCCATCCCTGCTCCATCACCTCTCCATTCAACCCCTCCCTCCTTTCCCTTGCCCCATTCTCTCCCCATTTTCTGCTCTGGCAGGTCTCCCGACAACCAACAGCATGCATGGGGAAGCTCTAGCCTTACTGCCAGTGTACCGAATACTTGTGCAGCTACAAAGCACTTTACAGCTGCTTTGCAGCAGCCTATGCCAGAATGCATGTTTTGGACAGACTTGGATTGATGTGTGTTTTAGATAGAATTGGGCCGTTAATCTCCTATTTGTAACAGTCTGTCGACCCACACCAAATATTTAAAAAAATATTACAAAAAATTGTTTAGTTGCTGAATGCCTTGGATGCTGGGTGGGACAAACATATATAATAAGACAATATTTTACTTTGC
Organism: Lerista edwardsae; assembly: GCA_029204185.1. Classification (NCBI taxonomy): domain Eukaryota; kingdom Metazoa; phylum Chordata; class Lepidosauria; order Squamata; family Scincidae; genus Lerista; species Lerista edwardsae. The sequence goes on along the minus strand of JAJKFI010000002.1, from coordinate 10,043,424 downwards.
AATATAGTCATCAAAAATCAAAGCACACATATTTTTCATTTACAGTACTTCTCGGCTAAGTTCCAGAAGTGAAAATTTTTGGTTTTCTTTGACTAATTATAGAATGTATCATATATATATTTTTCTAAAAGCAGATCTGAAAATGTTCAAATAACATTGCTAATTTAATGTATGTATATTGTTTACAGTTCTGTGCATATCTACTAAGTACTGTATGTTCTACTAAGTCCAATGGGACCTACGCTCAGATGTGTATGTATATAGGTTGCAGCCTTATACTATAGTTTCTATTTCAATTGCATTTATTTTTCAAAGCTCAACAACTATCTATACTTTCATCTATACAAAGTATATATATACAACTATATATACTTTCATCTCAACTTTCATCTATACAAAGGTTATACTACAAAGTGGAAGTACTTTTTTACCCAGCAGGTAGTTAATCTGTGGAACTCTTTGCCACAGGAGGTGGTGATGGCATCTGGTCTAGATGCCTTTAAGAGGGGATTGGACAGATTTCTGGAAGAAAAGTCCATCATGGGCTATAGGCAATGATGGATTGTGCAACCCCCTTACATTAGTAGTAGGCTACTTCAGAGTACCAGGTGCAAGGGAGTGGCAACAGGATCCAAGCATCATGTTGTCTCATGCCTCCCTGGGGCACCTGGTGGGCCACTATGAGATACAGGAAGCTGGACTAGAAGGGCCTTTGGCCTGATCCAGCAGGGCTCTTCTTATGTTCTTATGTTCTTATGTAGTATAATTTATATACTACATCTCCATTTGCCCGAAGATAACAGCTGAAGATCCGAAGGTTGTGAGCTTGGGACTACTGGAAGTCTCTGTGAGCGGCAGACCTTGCAAACTGCGGCTGATTAAAAGCTGAGTTCCAGCTGCCTCGTGGAAGGAGGAATGTGCTGAAGTCAGTTGCGTCTCTGGTGGGAGCAGGGAAGCCTTTTACCAGCCAGCAGCAGACAGACGGGTGGCTAAGAAAGAAGGCTAAATCCAGAAAGAAAGATCTGTATGAGTGTTGTTCTTGAAAGATAGAACATTTCTGTAAATTGTAAAAACCTTCAGGTTTGTGAATAAAAGTCTGCCTATGTAAACTGCCTTGAGTTACAGTCATTAGAGAAATCTAGTGATCTTAAGAAAGGCAGTATATAAATACAATTATTATTATTATTACTATTATTATTATTATTATTATTATTATTATTATTATTAATGCCTTATAGAAATGGTTCTCAAACTTTTTAGCACCAGGACCCACTTTTTAGATTGACAGTGTGTCCAGGGCCCACCGGAAATGATGTCATGGCCGGAAGTGCTGTCGTTGTGACACCAGAGCCTGCTACTTTCCTGAGAATGCAGCAATAAGTTGGTTTATTTCTGAGCCATTTTCCAACAGCAAAATAAATCAGAAAAAAGCCTATTTACAGCCTTGACACAAGCAAAACAATCACACAGCCCTCCCCCTTTCCAGCATCCCATCTTCCCATATTTTCAGTATGGCTGCTCTAGGTGCTTCACAACCCACCTGAAATTGACTGGTGACCCACTGGTGGGTCCTGACTCACAGTTTGGGAACTACTGCCTTATTGTCTAAACAGAGTCTGGCTCTTAAAACTTCACAATGCAGTGATTTGCCATTGCAACAGCTGTCATATCTACTCCAATCATATTCACTCCAGCCATCCCAGCAACATGCAGGACATAAACGTATTACTCAGTGACAGATATTTTCATCTATCCAAAGATTTGAATGTCTCATCTCTTGGCTTTATCACTCTTGAAATATAAGTGCACTGGGTTCATTCAAAGGTGGACCGTTAAAAACGCTCATACAGAGTAAACATTTTTTCATTGCATCTTCTGTTCCATTGTACAGTATTCTTACTGACTCAGACAGATATCCACATGCATTTCTTTGAAAGAGAAACTCTTACTCTCAGATATTTCCTGGTTGAAACCATCTTTTTTTTATCTAGTCCGGAATCATTCTTTTATCACAGTACATCCTGTCTCACTTTTGTCTCCCATTGACAATCTTAACTTTGCTCTTTTCTGAAACTTAATTCATGTCACTTGCCCATCTGCCTGTGCGTCTGTTCTCGGATCCCAGCCTCTTTTATCTTATCCATTTGAAGCTTACGCTTGCTCCTGCCATTTCTATGATGTGATGTGAGATTTAAAGAACAAGTTACTATTTGTACTATTCCTTGCAGCACGTTCCATCTTTTGAAATGGGACTTCTGGTTTGCTTTCTGTTTCCTGATCCTGGTACAAAAGAGCCTTGTTTGTTGTTTTCAGGGCCATAGTCTACAGTAGTGAGGGCCCAATCCTAACTAAATGCTGCCCGTACGGCACAGCAGCACCAGAACAGACTCTGATGCATCTTGCGGATGGCTAGATACCATGCAGAGTCAGAGAGGTATACAGTGTTTTTTTTACTCACCCTACTCCGGGCCCACATGGGCTCCAATGGGACTGCTCAGATCTGCACCAGCTATTTTGCTGGTGTAAGTCTGAGCAGACCCAAGGGGGTATGTTGAAGGCAAAATGATGGTCAGGATAACAGCCGAGAAGGTTCCACTGATACCTGATCACTACCTGCCCATTACATGCCCCCTAGGTCTTGACCTACGCCCCCTCCCCATCCCACCCAGCCCCACCAGAGAGAATGCTGTCTTTTATGAGCTGATACCAGGTTTGCCAGCTTAGACCAGTGGTGTCATCTAAATGATTTAAGAACAGATACTCACTTTTGATTGGCATGTGTCGGGACCTGCCCACCGGAAGTGATGTCATAAGCCGGAAGTGATGTCATGGCAGGAAGTGACATGAAAAAAGCCCTTTTTGAGGCCTCAGATGATTTTAAACTGACCCAACCGTTGCAACAGTATTCCACAGCACCCCCAGAACAGGTTAAGGAGGCCTGGCGTCATGTTAAAGTGACCCAACAGTTCCAAAAGTATTCGAGAGCAACCTCTGAGCAGCTCATTTTTCAGTGGCAAGCAAGGCAAGGCAAGGCCTGGATTAGCTTGGGAAGGTGAGGCAAGTTTAAAAAAGCCACCAGCTCATTCCAGCAATTCCAAAATCTTACAGAGCAACAGCACAGCAGTTTAACAAAGACACCAGCTCATTTTTCAGTGGCAAGGCAAGGCAAGGCCTGGCCTGGCTTGGGAAGGCAAGGCAAGTTTTAAAAAGCCACCAGCTCATTTCAGCAATTCCAAAATCTTTTGGAGACAAATTTCAAAATCCCCCCCCCAGGAACCGCCGCGCCTCGTCGGGAGAGGGAGCCCCAGGCAGCCTACCTGCTCACGCTGCAGCTGCCGTCGGTCTCCCTCGCGTTGCTCCGCTCCGCACGCTGCCAGGCAACTCAAACATGCAGGAAATGCATTGCAGGGGGTGGAGCGGAGGGCCGACAGAGTCAACGAGTGGGCGGGTGAATGGGCGGGGCCAGCTGTAATCCTAGGAACGGATACTTGCGTACCCCCGCGTACCCCCTACATGACATCACTGGCTTAGACCCTCTTTAGAGCAACTCTTTTCCATCCAAGATTCCTTTGCTGTCTCCTGGAATTCATCTACATGGAGAATGTGACCCAGTCCATTCTGGGATACAGCTTTAGTTCCTGACAGTGTCTTCTGTGATTGCTGCAGAGCATTTTTTTTAGCCACTGCAGTCACAGGGAACTGAATCACTCCTGGGTAAGCTGCAAATATATCCATAATCAGCTCACATACTATTTTTGTTCTCCCTATGACCAGTCAGGATGCTCTGTGTGAAGATTTTAAAACTGGTTTTTACTTAGCTTAGCCAAGAGCCCAAACCTATGCTTGTTTTCTCATAAGTAAATAATAATAATAATAATAATAATAATGATGATGATGATGATGATGATGATGATGATGATGATAATAATAATACTATTTATATACCGCCTTTCATAAGTCATTAGATTACTCCTCTGACTTTAACTCTCATTGTCTGCAGTGTGGCTTACTATCAGAGAAGAGGGGATAAGATTGCAGCCTAATACTGATTGATCTTTAACAACCTGAGAATTCTAGTTGTGAACTAAATTTGATTGGGTTACTAAAGAATATGCAAATGTGTGAATGCACATCATGGAAACACAGCATGACATTTTAAGATTCTGGTGAAACACACCACTACTGGCCACTGAGTAGTACTTTTTATTCCAGTGTTCCTCAAACTGTGGATCAGGACCTACTTGGTGGGTCGCAACCTGTCAGGTGGGTTATGGAAAGCTGGGAGCAGCCATCTTAGAAGCTCCAGCCCTTACTCTTGCTATATTCCTTTTGTGGGTGTTTTGAAGTTTAAATTTTCAAGTGAGGGTTTTTAAATTTTGTTTTTAGTTCAGTGCTTTCACATAATACCTTTCTTTTACATAGTAATCTTCCTTTCTGTCGGGCATGGTTGTGCAACTGCTGCAGTCCAAGAATGCCAGTTTGCATTTCAGGAGTGTCATTTGATTATGTCACAATGATGGCACTTCCTGCTTGATGATGTCCAGGAGATAATGGCATCACTTCTAGTGGGTCCCAACACAGGTGCCATTCTAAAAAGTGGGTCCTGGTTTAAAAGGTTTGAGAACCACCCTTTTATTCTATTTGCACGTATTATATCAAGCCCATTCTGCATTGCAAGAATTGTTGGTATAGATTCTTAAAGCTGCCACATGTTCAGATAACACATGAGGGGCTATTATCATCTCTGATGCTGATGTGCCTGCTAGCCCTGCTCCCCAGCAGCCACATAATCAGTGTTCACGAGACAGAGGCCCAACACATACACATAGAGGGCTCCTCTACATGAACTGGAAACTTTAATTCACGCATCAGTCCTCTTTCTCACTACTGTAGAACACACCACTGCCTGGGTGCATAGGCAGTGGGCACGCTGGTGTCTAGGGTAGGAGCAGTGTTGTCATTTAGCCGGAACGCTGGGCAGGAGAAATGGGTGAGCGGCAGCCCGCCCATTGCGTTCCGGTCCGTTTCGCCGTCTTCCCCGCCCCCGGACTCCCGTTCCTCCTGCCCAGTGTTCCGGCTGAATGACAACACTGCCGCTCACCCGTTCCTCCTGCCCAGTGTTCCGGCTGAATGACAACACTGCCGCTCACCTGTTCCTCCTGCCCAGTGTTCCGGCTGAATGACAACGCTGGGTAGGAGCTATCGCCCCATCAAACAATTGTACTATCCTAATTGGATAGGTTGTCCAATTGTTGTCCTCCCCAACTTCTTTACTACCAAAGAGTTATTTCCTGGGAGTTCCTCAGGTGGCTTGAATACATTCTGTTCTCCTTTGCACACCAGGATGTGGATGTAATGTTGCAAAACGTAATTCGTTCAGTTCTCCAGTCAACATAATTTATGTAAGAAGTTAAATTGCTTGCTCTCAAAAATGCTGTCGTCATACCATCTGTTTCCAAGAATTTACAACAGGAATTTTTGAAATACTAACCAAGCACAGCAAAAGCACGACAGGGTCAACGTGTACTATGTCCCAAAACTGCATATTCAGTGAGTTCCCTCTTGTGACAGGGGAAGTAGGACATAAACCAAATGTGCACAGTATGCTGCCAGACCTTCTGGTGTATCACACATTATGCTGTCATCATGGCAGTCTCTCCATCAGTCTGCAGATCTCTGTGCCCAATGCAAGGCCAAGGAGGCCCTGCACTGCCAGCAGGGCCCCCCAGACTGACCATCAGTTGAGTTCTGCTAGGGGAGAGGTATGTTTAGGGAGTAAATCATAATAGATTGGGGGCAGATGAGGGTGGATCTCAATGGCAACAACATCCACAGGATCCAATACCCCTGTCTTGTGCCTGACCCACCCTTTGAAGGCTCCTCAGAGCTCCACCAGCAAAAAAGCTGGCATGACTAAGAAGTCCCAAAGGGACTATGTAGAGGCCAGGAAGGTAAGGTCAGGATACAGCAGATGCTCCATAGGTGGCCCTAAACACTGCAGGGGATAGGATTCAGGGCAATCCTACACCCTTGTGGCAGCGCTGGTGCCATTGGGCTGGTGCTAGCAGCAGTATCAGCCCAAGGGTGCTGGCCGAATTCGGCTGGCGCAAAAACGGTTCTGGGCAGAGGGAGGGAGGAACTGGGCTGGTTGGGAGGCGTGCTGGCCCAGGGAGAGGGTGGAGCCATTAGGACACATCCAAGCCTCCGCCCCCCAGCCTGCATGGCCCCAAATCGGGCTGTGTGGCTTGCTCGGAGCTGCACCTGCTAAACAGCAGGCGCAGGTCTGAGCAAGCCCATTGGGGTGGCTGGTGCCTGCAAATGTGCCCTTGCCCCAGGGAGGCTCCAGCAGCCCCTTAACGTGCACTGGATACAGCGCAGGCCTGCTGACCTTGCCATTCCGGCACAAGTTAGGATTGCACCCTCAGTTGCATAACTTAGGGGAGGGACCACATGACCACAGGCTGCACTCTGTGGGCAAAGGTTTGGCAGAAGTGTGCAACTATGCTGAGACTGGCTGTGGCTGCTGATTCCGGTCTTGGCATGCTTACTCTCTGAGTGATGCTGCCCACTTCTTCCAAAGCATCACTGCAAAGCAAGCAACCCCACCAAGCATGATTACAGGGGTGGCAGGCAGGAGAACCTGCCCAATGCCTCTCCAACCAGTCTCAGCACTGTTGCTGAGCACCCAATGGCCACCTCCACAGCCAGTCTCGGTGCAGCCGCTGGGAGTGAAATCAGATAGCTTCACTCCCAGTGAATTGCCTAAGCATGACAGCAAAGGCAGGAGGCAGGTTCTCCTGCCCACCATCCTTGGCATTATCCTGAGTGATGTCATTATCCTGTGATGTCATCACATCACCACAATGACTTCTGGGGAAGATGCATGGGGCCAGGAATAGGAGGTGTGTCCTGGAGCGGCACAAGTGGTAGTGATGCCACTGATAGAACTGGACTATTATTTGTTTTCCCTCCCCCTGTTTTCCATAAGGGACAAAGAGTGGGGAATTCTGCTAAATCCATCACCAAAATTCTGAAATCCAGAATTCCTTCCAGAATACAAACAGAATGAAACCCAAAGGATAATGGAATATTAGGATAATAGTGGAGGACTCAGGGAATCTGCTCAGTCCCACCTCTAATACTGTATATGCAGAACAAACTCAGGTAAAAGGGGCTCTGAAGCCCTTAATGTGCTATCAATCTTATGACTGTAAAAGCAATAACACTAAAGCGGCATGAATTGAGACTCCGGGATTCGAGATGGCTTAAGTGCAAATATCCAGAGAAAGATAAACATTAAAGTGCCATTGATTTTACACAAACCATGCAGTAATTCTCGCAAACAGGTTTAACACTTGATAATTGCAGTTATTATGGGCTAACAGGGCTTTGTGAAATGACTGTCACGGCTCAAGCCATATGGATAGCAAAAACAACAAAGAGACGTGCCGGCAGAGACGAAAACGTTTACAGTGGGAGAAGCATTCACAAGGAAGATGAAATGGTTACATTGGGCATGGTGCTTTCATAAAACTTTCTCCGAGCATTCTTTGTCAATGGCGGCAATCAAATGGTGCCACCTAACAGTGACAGGTGGTGGTGAAGCAATTCATTGGTGGAGACCATCAAAAACCTCTGCAGGATGATCAAGGGAAAGAGACATTGCCATCTTTACAGGGAAACATCAGGAAGTAGCAGTGGAGATTGGGGGGGGGAGCAACATATGAGCATGCATTTGCTGCCTGGATAGGCTTCCCTGGTGAGGGTGGCTGTCACTAGTGAGCAGGGACATAACAAGGGTGGAGCCTGAGGGGCACCTGCCCCAGGGTGCTACACCAAGGGAAGGGCGCAATTTTCCTGCAGACCCACTTTAAGAATGTTAAAAAGTAAAGAAAAAAGCCCCAGATAACTTCCCTTATGGTAGTGCAGCAAAACTGTTTAATTTCGAGTGCTCTCCAGGCAGTTTTCTGAGGTCCCTGCTGCCTCTTCCAGGTTGCATGGAGGCCCCTCCCTTTGTCCACGGGTGCTACATACACTTCCTTGCCCCAGGCACATTTTAGTCTAGTTATGGCTCTGCCAGTGAGGACAACTAGCCCTTCCAGAACTACACAGTTGCTCAACACAGACTCAGAAGCTTCTGCTTCCACTACCACTCCCTGACAGTTATTAGTAATGATAAGGATTCCCCTCTTAATTTGACCACCCTACAGCCCCAACCAGTTTTCATGGGTGAACTACTACATGGACCATCCTACCCCATCAGCCAGTTGTGTCAGCTTGCCCAGAACTCAGATGCTGATCAAGTTTGCACATTGCAATACAAATTAACTTTTTTTTATTAGAGAAAGTTTCAGGTTTACAGATAAGGAAGCTACAATTACAACACACAGTTACATACATTGGGAAGATATTGGTGTTACAGTACAGACCTTTCAGGCATAGAATGCAAGGCTGCTTCAGGGGGTAAGAAAGTGGTAGATTTGAAGTTCATAGGTAACTGAGTTCAAGCATAGAGAGTCGAATGTGCTCACCATTCTCTCTGAGCCACAAATGACTCTGAAGGCAAGGAGGCTGCTTTACACAGGAGCTCAGGCTCTTGCAAGACTTAGCATTCCCCCTGCCCAAGGAACACCACTGGCCACTACATCAGTGATTCCCAAATGATTGGTCAGGACCCACCAGCGGCTTGTAACCTGATTGATGGTGGGTTGTGCAACTGATAAGCTGATAGCTGACTAGGAAAATGTATTAAGTCCTATGGAAACTGAAATGGAGCAGCGCATGTATGCTTACTCATGGATAAGCAAGCATGCCTCAGCTCTTATTGAAGACCAAGCAAAGAGGAGTGCAAGGCCACCAGAATGATCCAAATTTGATGGTGCTCAACAAATGCTCCAGAAGATGCCCCTCAACCAAAGTAGAAAGGATAAAAACAGAGGCTTGAGCAACTGGTAAGGCGAAAGTGTATTTTTCAGGGTGCAATTCTAACCTGGAGTTAGGTTGGCACAGTTAGGCCAGCAAAGTTTGGCTGGCACAAGGGCCACCATAAAGCACATTTGGAGCACTCAGAGTCAGGGAGGATAGTGCACCTGCGTGCTGGCCTCCCTGACTCCACAAGTGGTCCAAACGCACTTTACAGTGCCGGCCAAACTTTGCTGGCCTAACTTGTGCCAGCCTAACTCCAGGTTAGGATTGTGCTTCTAGTCTCCTAAAGCTATGTGGTTCCCAATACAGAACCCAATCCTATGTATGTCTACTCAGAAGTAAGTCCCATTATAGTCAATAGAGCTTAGTCCCAGGAAAGTGTGGATAAGATTGCAGCCACAGTGTCATTTTAAAAAGTGGGAAACCACTGCACTATACCATGATCTGGTCTTCAAGAAAGGATTCATCCAATGTTTTACACATTGCCATGCATACTGTACTTTCTGAAGCTCCTATTATGATCTGATGCCTCCTTCATTTTCCCTATGCTTTGTTTTCTTTGCGGATGCTGCCAGAGGCGGATCTACAGGGAGGGCAAAGCTCTAAGTGTTGCAAGAAGCCTTACCCTGTCATGTAAATCCCTCCTCTCCCTTGCTGCTGTAGCCAGTAAGCAACCCAAGATGTTGCTTTTCCCTGTGAGGATTGGCTAAAACGGTGCAGGAGAGGAGTGATTTCCACTGCAAGGTAAGGCTTCTTGCAAAACGTAGAGCTTTGCCCTCCCTTAGATCTGCCTCTGGATGCTGCTCCATTCATTGTAAACAAAAGAAAGTCATTGGTTGTGCAATGAAGAGGCTTAAGGCAACTTCAGCCCTAAGTCTTTGTTTATTGTGGGATCAGCCTGCTTTTTAGGACTACAGCCCACTTCATCACATGCATAAGATGTATCCTCTGGCACATTATGCAATATTCTATCTTGGCACTGCTCTGAAACTTGCACTTGTGATTTAATCATTAATACTTGAACTTTCCCACCAGAGAATTAGCACTTTACATTCATTAGCAATTCTTTAACAGTTTAATTAGATGACTGCAAATTGAATTTTTTAAAAAATGAAGTAGCTTTTTGGAATTGTGGAGACTACGAGAAAGCAAGTTACTTGGGGAAACATGTCAAATGCAATGTTCTTTCCCATTTTTGAGCCCACTGACATCACCAGGAAAAGTTTGGCATAATCAGCTATCACTTTGTCTCCATGCACAGAATGGGGTCTTTAATGTAAAACTTTTTTTAAAAAACCACCTTGAGAGATATGTGGAAATGACTGCTCATAAAAATAAGACCATTGCTGAAAATGCTACTGAACTAGTTGTTCAATAGTTATGCTGTCATTAAGCCGGCTCTGGAAAACAAACTCAATTCTTTTGAATTTTCTGTTCAGCGTTCAGAACCCAACAGAGCTGAATTCAAAAAGCATTCTCACATTCATGTATAGCTGCCTTTGTTATGAAAAACACTTCTCAGGGGGGAAAGGGAGGTCTTTCAAAGATATTGAAAATGGCATTTATGGAATGGTTTCACAGGGGTTAGCTTAAATGTAGGACTATTCAAAGCCTCAGCATGCTTGCATGTTTAAATCCCACTGACAGTGCGATGTGCCACATTTCAGAAATCAGCTGGAAACTAGCATTCACCCTTAATCTTTCTGAATTGAAGTCTTCTACTGAGATTGTTTTTTGCTGGAAAGCCCCATGACTGCCAGCTAGCAGTCCTGTTAAGTGAAGGTTAATTTCTCTGCACTACCCATTGGGAAATACTGCCAACAACATAATAAGCTTCAGAAAAGGTAACTGCTGGAACCTATAAACATTTGCCCTTAAGACGGCAATTTTTGGATTGAATGCAAAGAATGCAGTCCTGACCCCAGAGCTCACCTGGGATCCTGCTGCAAGAAGACACATGCTGCCTGTCTGGGGCAGTGCAGCTTTGCTGGGCAATTATAGCATCTATTTGAGGGGCTGGATGGGTAAGGAGAGTCTTTCCCTGGTGTCTTTTTGATTAATATTCTTCATTCATGCTCCATGTATTGCATTCCTCCCTTTTCATATTCCACTACTGCCTGTCTGCATTATATTGCATACCTGCAGCCAGGATCTATTTGTCTACATCAGAGCTTATATGAAACTGACAGACAGTTGTCAGTTTCATATAAGCTCTGATACTGGGTCATTGGCTCATCCAACCTAGTTTACCTGTTCTGGTTGAAAGTGACCCTTGGAGATGTCAAGCCAAGGACCATCCCAGCTTGCTATCAATGATCTGTTAACTTGGAGGTAGCAAGCCCTACCAACACCCCATACCACAGTCCCAATCCATGGTCAGAAGATTTAGCCGAGAGGGTTAATGCCTCCGTTTGCCCAAAGATAACACCTGAAGATCTCAAGGTCGTGAGCTCGGGACTGCCGGAAGTCTCTGCGAGCAGCAGACCTTGGAAACTGTGGCTGATTAAAAGCTGAGTTTCAGCTGCCTCGTGGGAGGAGGAGTGTGCTGAAATCAGCTGCATCTCTGGTGGCATCAGGGAAGCCTCATCAGCCAGCAGACGACAGACGGGTGGCTAAAGAAAGAAGGCTAAATCCAGAAAGAAAGATCTGTAGGAGTGTTGTTCTTGGAAGATAGAACATTCTGTAAATTGTAAAAACCTTTGGGTTTGTGAGAAAGTCTGCCTATATAAACCGCCTTGAGTTCAATCATTAGAGAAATCTAGTGATCTTAAGAAAGGCGGTATATAAATAAATGTATTATTATTATTATTATTATTATTATTATTATTATTATTGGTCTCCCCAGCCGCATACCATGGTCCCAATTCAAGAGTCCCGCTGGTTCATATTTAGGAAAGAAAAGTAAAATGCATCAGGGTCAATGTTTAAAGTACTATACATTGGCCGTGGCATCAGCTTAAGGAAACTTACTCAAAAGCAAGTTCAATTAATTCCAATAGAAATAATTCCCATATAAATATACATTGAACTAAACTTTCAGGGTGTTAGTGAATAGCAGTATTCAATGTTTAAAACTGTAGAACACACGTTCACCTCTAGCTTGCAATGTAAGATCCACTTTTATCTGAAACCAGGAGCTCAACTGTCTCCTTTTTGGGACTATAATCTCTGTTTTCCCCTCTTCTCATTTCTCTTCTGCCTTCTGTTAATGCACGCAAATTAAAAAAAAGGTTGACCGCTAGTGCAACCCACTTTAGGGCCCACAATTGCTTAGCAAGCAGAATGGGAAGAGGATCTAGCCTTAACTCCAAGTTTACAAATCACTGCTTGTTCTGCTGCAGCTAAAGCTAATTCAGAAGATCAGGCTGCCAAGTAACAAAGATTTATAGTCTATAAGACACACTGAGTCAGCAACGAAATATTTAGACCTGAGCAAAAGGCCAAGTGTGTGATAAATCTTGAGTGGCTGCCAGATTTGAGGGTGGAAAATCTCCCAAGTCAGATTAGCCAGCGACCCAAAGCTAGGTTCCTTTTCCTGTTCTGGTCTTGGATCTGTAAACTGAGAGGTTGGATTGTTGTCAACACAAGCTTTACCTCTGGGGCAAAAAAAGCAGCTGTAGCGTGGGAGCACTCATCCAGTTTGGGCCATGGTTTGGGGAGCAAAGGGTTAAAGAGGGTTAAATTTAGATTAGGAAAACAATGACTCTCCTGCACCATTTCCCAAATCAAATGAACAGCATCCCACAGCTGCTGCTGCTCTTATTGTTATCGTTGTTGTTATTAAAGTACATTGGCCCTACTGTCCTTCTAGTGTAGGCCCTACTGCCCTACTCCAGCATTATTAATAATAATGATTATAATGATAATGACAATAATAATGAAGAAGTCAGGACATCGGTCACAGATCTCTATGTGTACTGTGCAGTTTGGACTCCAACTCAGTAGAATGATAATTTGCACATACCTTTCTTCTCAGTGCTACACCTTCTTTCTCTATGGCTTACTGTGAATAATCTGGGAGATATACAGTAGGTGCATTGGTTCATCTGTGACCTGATTCATGGACTGGTCTTGCATCAGAACATAGTGGTGGACAAGAATGACTTTTGGTGCCTTTTATCTCTATGGCTTTACCAGCCATAATATTTGCTCCAGCATTACAGGTTATTATACAACAACGTGCAATAGCAGCCAGTTCCAATGGTCTGATGAGGTTAACAGTAACAACTAATTTTAAAGACATGTTCCCTCCCTATGTCTTTGACTTAAAGGAGTTAAGGAAGAGGCATACATTTGCATGCTGTGTATATTTACCAAAGGCTGTTTACAAGATTGGCTCTCTTGAGATACAAGCCCTTCAATTCATTTCAGTTCAAGATTTATTTACTTGTTAAAGGGGTTATGTAAAGGCTACACCAGGTGCAAATGAGTAAAAGAGTCCTGATTATTCACTATTCACTTCTATTTCATCTCAGGCTGGAAATGTGTATATGCGATATACATGTGAAATGGCGATGATATCGCCGTTATCATCACTATATGGAATTCAGGCAGTGATGTCATGCAGGGGGTACGCGGGGGTATGCGAGTACCGCTTTCTAGGATTACAGCTGGCCCCGCCCATTCACCCGCCCACTCATCGATTCCGCCCCCTGCAATGTTTGAATTTCCTGCACGTTTGAGTTGCCTGAACGTTCTCAGAGCCAGGAAGGCAGCAAGCAGAGCCTTGCCTTGCCTTGCCTTGCCACTGAAAAATGAGCTGCTCTGGGGTTTTGGAACTGTTGGGTCACTTTGACGTGATGCCAGGCCTCCTTAACATGTTCTGGGGGTGCTGTGGAATACTGTTGCAACTGTTGGGTCAGTTTAAAATTGTCTGAGGCCTCAACAAGGGTTCATGTCACTTCCTGCCACAACATCACTTCCGGATTATGATGTCACTTCCGGTGGGCGGGTCCCGACACGTGCCAATCAAAAGTGAGTACCTGTTGTTCAATCATTTAGATGACACCACTGAATTCAGGGTAAGATCATGCAATGAACTGATCCAAAATAATGCGAAGATGTGACCACCATAATAATAAGGGTTTCTATTTCAGGATACTCCCCCTTTATTAATTGCCTCTAGAATAATTTTCAATGTCTCTCTAATAGTGTAAAACATGTTCCAGGAAAACCCCCTGATCATAGACAAATCATATAATGAAATCACTAACAAACTTAGGGAGTAATCCTAAACAAGTTTCCAGCACCAGGATAGGGTGCCTGAGGAGGGTGGTGGGAGGGTGGTCTGGAGGCGGGAGAGGGCATTTTTGGGCAGGGAGGGTGGAATGCAGTGAGACTCAAACCCAGGAGGGAGCAGGATCAGGTGGTGCACACAATATCCTAACCCTCTTCCTGGCCCACCCAGAGAAGTCCCTGGGGTGCCTGGGGATTTGCTATACCCCCTTATGCTAAGGAGACTTCCAGCTGACTCAGTTTAGGATTGGGCTGTAAGTTGCAGACCTTGGTTGAATCCAATTGCTATATCCTCATGTCTTGCTTCAGGATGAGGGAGCAACAGAAAATTCCAGCCACCATTCAAAAACAGCAAAGGGCCGAACTTTATTTACAAAGTTTGACTAACCCACAAGTATATTGGCTAAATGTCAAGTTCCTCCGAAATCGATAAAAACTGCTGGAAGGCTTACAGATTGATGCAGCTTTGGTGTAACTTATAGCAAAGCCAGCTTCCTACCTGAAAATTAGTTCCATTCCTTCAGGTGTCAGTAGTCTTCTGGAAGGTAACATGATTTGTTAGCTTTTATGGTGAGAAGTCCTTATCTATATATATAAAGAAGAGCGTATGTATGTGTGTATGTATGTGTGTGTGTATGTATGTTTGTTCCACATAGGCTCCGCAACGCCTGGACCGATTCGCGCCAAACTCGGCACGCGGGTGCCTTGGCCCCCCGAAACCATCGCTGCGCGGTTTTGGAACGGATCGCACCCCCACGGGCGCGGGTACAAGCGAATTTGTGGTTCTCTATGGACGGCTATGGGCTGAACCGAACATTCCGAGGCTCTGGTGATGTCATGATGAGATGCAAATGACATGCGGAATCTTCAGGCAGCAACTGAACTCTTGACAGTTGAAGACAAACAACAGCAAACAGGTTTCACGCAGGCAAACCGATACAATGTGTTCTGTGGACATGTGGGCGGTCCCTGCTTGGCAGTGGACAGTTAGCACAAGGTGCTGTGGCTGTTGCTCTCTCTGAAAGTTTACTTTCACTGTGTAACGTAAGGCAATTGGGCAGGTGCAACCAAAGGCTAAAAAGATGAAACAACAGTGTACACAGGAAACACCTGAGGAAAAAAACAACTACAACTTGCAACGCTACGTCACAGAGCTGCTACATCTAGAGCAACAGAAACAGTACAGCAGCGTGACAAAAGACACCACGATAAGAGAGACAGGGCTGCTACATCTAGAGCAACACAAACAGTACAGCAGCGTCACAAACAACTACAGGATATGAAACAGAGGGCTACTACACCTACAGCAACAGAAACAGTACAGCAGCAGGGATGGGACATATAAACACCCGGGCACACATGTGAGTGGGGGTGGGGTCAGGGATGGGACATATCAACACCCGGGACACATGTGAGTGGGGGTGGGGTCAGGGATGGGACATATCAACACCCGGGCACACATGTGAGTGGGGGTGGGGTCAGGGATGGGACATATCAAGGCCCAGGCACACATGTGAGTGGGGGTGGGGTCAGGGATGGGACATATCAACACCCGGGAACACATGTGAGTGGGGGTGGGGTCAGGGATGGGACATATCAACACCCGGGCACACATGTGAGGGGGGGTCAGGGATGGGACATATAAACACCTGGGCACACATGTGAGGGTTGGGACATATAAACACCTGGGCATACATGTGAGGGGGGGCAGGGATGGGACATATAAATGGGCCATCTGTATGCCTGGTGAGTAGCTGGGGGTCGGGGATAGCAGATATAAACACCCAGGCGAAGCCGGGTACATAAAAGCTAGTAAGTTATAAAGCCCAGAGCAGAATTAACCTTGGTGATTCTTTTACTTCCCCAGGAAAGCATAAAGGAAGGAAAGGGAAGAAAGACTCCAAGAAAGGATCCGTTCATATCGCCAGCAAAAAGCCAAGAAAATATCATAGGAACAGCCCCGCTGGATCAGGCCAAAGGCCCATCTAGTCCAGCTTCCTGTATCTCGCAGTGGCCCACCAGATGCCTCCAGGAGCACACAAGACAACCAGATACTTGCATCCTGTTGCCACTTCTTTGCATCTGGCTTTCTGAGTACCCTATTACCCTCGCATCCCCACCCCACCCCCAGTGAAGACATCAGACTATGGGTTGGGTTTACTTTTATTAAACACAAGTAACAATTTTTGAAAAAAACATGAGACTTGCTAGACACACCATCCCTCCCTCGTCTGTCTGGAGTAGAAGTAAAACAAAAACAAAAAACTGCCATCCAGGGCCAATTCGGATGATAGAAAAAATTCCTACCCAGTCCTCATAATGAGCGACCAGCTAATGTTGAAACAAGATATTGAAATCATTAAACAAGATATTTTAAGGACCTCAGCATTGCTACTGAAGTCCCAGAGTACTTCCAGATTGGTCCGGAATTCTCACACTTTGCACTCACTCTTTGAGAGGGTTCACATGAAATCCTCATCCATTCATTGTCTACCTATATGTTGCCAATGACCTCACTTTCCAAAATGTGCAGAGTCCAGTCCAGTAACTTCAGTTACTTGGTTGACACTCCTAAGAGTCAGCCAGGACTGAGCCCTGGAAGGGTTGAGGCATGGCTCCCTCTAATCAAAATCATGTTGATAAGGGCCATTGATGGGAATGGAATGCTATAACACGCTGGGGTATCTGTGTGTCACCTTGCTCTAAGGCAGTGGTTCCCAAACTTTTGATTCGTGTTTCCCTTGACCTATTCGGCCATTGGCCACGACTCCCCATTAGGGCTATTATATTGTATTGGATGGCGGGTTTTTCACTAGGATTCTGCAGCCCCCTTGGCTGGTTTCTGCTGCTCCCTGGGAAGCCACAGCTCACAGTTTGGGAAGTACTGCTCTAAGGTCTTGCAAATTCAGGCTGTCCTCCTTGCCCTAATCTTGTGTGCAAATACAAGTCTTCCTGCGTACAGTCCAATCCAAACTAACTCCCCATGCAGCCATGCAGCGGAGCCAAAGCAGCTTCCACTGTACCCAGCAGGGGAGTTTTGGCATGTGGAGGCATCCTTTTGGTGAGAAGGCATTTGTTCCCTTGCCCCAGGGTAAGCACCAGCAGTTGCCATGGGTCAACTTGGAGCAACACCATTTCTATAGCTAGCACAAGTGGGCATTGACCCAAAAAGGCAGATCAGGTGCAGGAAATGTTAGGGCTTGTTGGATGCTGCTGCCACCACACCCTGAGCCCAATCTGCCCTCCTCCCCACTCCATCTCCTCCCATTCATCTTGCTGAAAAATGGAAATCTGTATTTGGGCTACCTACTCACAAAAATAGACTTTCACTGCAAGCGGGTTTTCTGAGTGGTTGCTGCCATGTCCGTTCCAGTGTTATTCCAGCGGACATTTAATAGGCTGAACAGCTTGCTGCCAAATGCCAAGCTACTGCTCACAGGATTCCCCATTGAAATCCTGGCCCAACATGCGACAGCATTTTGTGCCAGACTCTCCCCCGTCCTGGTTCCTCATTCCCAAAAACAACCAGCTTGCCATTGTCTAAGCTGCCAAGCCTCTTCCTCCCCTGCTCAGTGGATGCAGCCTCATTGAGCAACATCTTGCAAAACAAACCACCTTTTTTGTGCAGCTGCCATAAATGTTTTAAAACCTGCTGCTATATTTGCAACACTTTCACCATTGTTATATGCTACATTCTCCCATAAGACAAAAAACATGACATTTGTTTCATCCCACTTAAAGCATCATCTTCATACTTTTCCATTCTTCATCCTTCACCATCACCCCACCTTTTTAAGGCAGATGTTTTAAACACTTAAAGGAAGCATACAGCAAACTGGAAGTGCATATGTCACTGCAGAAACATTACTTCCAACCACCTACGCTCTTTCTTCTCCACTCAAAAGCACAGCCATTCATTCTAACTCCTCTGCAGAGCTCTTCAGACTACGACAGTTGCAATAATTACATGGTGAAAGGCAAATGAATGGGATTCTTTTGGATCCTGAAAAGGGACAAAAAATGTATTCATATGAGATTTCACAGAGAAGGGAGAATTGCCAAAGCAAGAATATGGAATATATGGGCGAGAAGAGAAGAGTGGAGGTGAAGTTGGTTCCATGATAGAGCCAAAGTGATATGTTACATTAGTGGAGAAGGAGCTTTGTAGGTGCTGGTGGAAGAGAGAGAGGGGTGTGTGTGTGTGTGTGTGTGTGTGTGTGTGTGTGTGTGTGTGT
>JAJKFI010000002.1:9987588-10018540 GCA_029204185.1 Lerista edwardsae | reverse complement strand
TGTGTGTGTGTGTGTGTGTGTGTGTGTGTGTGTGTGTGTGTGTGTGTTTGTTTGTTTGTTTGTTTGTTTATATCTATGCAAATTTCAATTTGCTGGTGTCTCATATTGAAGCAAAACAAAATATATATATATATATAATATATGCATGCATGCATGCATACATACATACATAAACCCTTATTGGCATTAAAATAGATGACAATAACCAGCACAAAAGCATTACCACTAAGAGAGGAAGGAGAGAAAGGATAGGAGAGAGAAGGAAGGAGGGGGGTAATAGAGAGGTGATAAGGAAAAAGAAGAAAGGATGTTGGATCAGGGAGGGGGTTTGACCCTTGACCACGCCTTTCTCCTATCCCATCTGGCCGAGAAATACTCTGTCCACTATGGAGCCAAACTCTTCGCGGCTTTTATTGACCTCCGTGGAGCGTTAGACTCTATTAATAGAGAAATGCTGTGGAACAAACTGTCCAGTTGGGGGATCGACCCCCGTCTCCTTTTCTTAATTCGTCGCCTTCATTCATTTAATTCTTGCTGGGTCCGCCTTAATGGCTCAGGCGCCCTGTCCAACAAGATTCTCATCAATAAAAGAGTTCGTCAAGGATGTATCCTTGCCCCCCTCCTTTTTAATTTATTTCTAGCAGATCTACCCCCTTACTTGTATAGCTGTGAGAACTCTGCTCCCTCTCTCAATGGTGCCCCCGTCCCTATTCTTCTTTATGCGGACGATGCAGTTTTGCTGTCAGTTACAAGATCGGGCCTGCATCAATTACTGTCCACTTTCCAAAGTTATTGCTCATCCAATGACCTAACCATCAACTCAGAGAAAACCAAAGTTTTGGTTTTCTCCAAATCCTGGGCCCTGTCCTCTTGGAAAGTAGGCAAACACTCATACCAGCAAGTCCAAACGTTTAAATACCTGGGGATTACCTTTCACTACCATCACAGTTGGCTTCCTCACCGAAAATCTGTTATTTCCTCAACCTCACTTCACTTAAATGCGGTTGCCCGTTTTCACTATTCTAGTGGCAACCAATATGTCCCCGCGGCCCTTCAAGTATTCAAAACCAAAATTCTTTCCCAACTTCTGTATGGTGTCCCCATCTGGATAAAGGCCGCAAACCAAGATCTTGATTTAGTGGCAGCCTCTTTCCTCAGGCGAATTTTGGGGGTTCCTTATTTAATTAGATTATCCACGCTGATCCTTGAACTTGGGATCCACCTACCCTCCACCATTCTGTGGTCCCTCGCTTTCAAGTTTTGGCTACGTATCCACCTAAACATCCACTCTGATTCCCTCCCAAATGACCTATTAAAGGATCCATACACTTCAAAGTGGTTTGGATTCCTCAAATCCAAACTTCTATCCTTGGATTTATTCCTCGAATCCCTTGCGGATACCAACCTCCATAGGGCCCACTCAATTATTAAATCCAAGTTTTGGGAATCTGAATCACAACAACTCAAATCTTAATCCTACCTGCTCTCCCCAGTTTTTCAGCCTCCCCCCCTCATTTGGTCGCCCCTTCAATTATTCCAGCGAACTGACCAACCCCAGTAAGAGGAGAGCATTTATGCTCGCGAAACTCAACATCTTCCCCTCAGCTGTACACGCTGGCAGATTCTCAAATATCCCGCGTGATAACAGATTATGCCATTTTTGCCATATGGAACTGGACACAGTGGCTCATATATTATTCCGCTGCCCTGTCCATCAACCTCTGCAGGATATACATCTCAAACGTTCGTTGTCCTCCCTCCTTGGCACTTCTACTGACCTTTTGTCTACCTTCTTGAGCGACAGTTCTGTTTTATATATATATATATACATAATAAAAGATAGCCCAAAGAACTCACTAGCCATCTCACAACCCTATTTCATGCGTACACATCCAGTTTTTCCTGAAAAATGTCACTTGTCTCTTAGAAATGTGTTGAGTTGCCCTGGAAAATTCTTGCCTGTTTCTGTTAGGAAGGAACTCTGAAATTCACTTTGACAGGCAATTTAGAAATGTTTGCTGCCAATCTGACACAGACTCTGAAGAGATTTTGTTGGAAGAGGAGGAGGAGATCCAGCAGAGATCAAGGACCCTGAGAGTCAATCATAGCATGCCCTTCCCAAAGAGCCAGAGATCTCAGGGGAATAGCAATCTTATCTAAAGCATGGGTTTTATCTATCTTATTTATCAATCTTATCTAAACAACTCTCAGCCCACCACCACCATCCTGTGATCTCAGAGCAGCAGCAAGGCTGGATCAGGTGAAGGCCCACGAATGTCAAATAAAGGCTTGCCGGACTGCCCATCACCTCCTGGCCTGACTCAGGGAGAAGAGGAAAAAGTCTGAAGCCAAGGCCTTGGATCATGACTCAGCAGGACTTAGGTAGAGGGCCTCTTATAAGCCTTCAGTAGCCCTAAGGTCTTACTGGTGCAAGAGTTTAATTTCAGAGCAAACCCTAGATTCACCTATGGTTCCCTGCTCCAGCCATCATTGCTGCTTTCTGACCTGGCTTTTGACTTTAGTATCCTGGTCCAGTTCCCAGTTGCACTCCCCACTTTCCAGACCACAGTTTCAGCCTCCTGCTCTAACTCATTTCTCACCTCAATTCTTGACCTGGACTTCCTGACCTGGGTCTCAGGTGGTGTGGCTGATATCACCTCACTCAGCTGACCACAATTCACAAAATCCTATACTACTTATTCTCGTACTTGCCACAGTCTGTATCATGTGTGTCTTGGTGCATGCAAATTACTTTGATTTCCTGAAACTGTCTTTCAGACCAGAGTATTAATTCTGGAGAAATGTATGACGGAGACCATGAGGCTAATGAGACTGCCAATAACTGAAGATAGGAACAGAGATGTCCCATGGGGGTGACATCTGATGTGGCACTAGGGTTGGTGTCATCCTCCCCCAAATGGTCCTTCCCCCTCCAACCCACTCCAGCACGATCTTGGGCAACCCAGAGGCCCAGTCAGTAGCATCAGTCCACCCAGACACAGGCACTAACAAGTTGGGCTCTAGGCATGCACTGCATCCTGCCTCAAGAAATGAAGACTGCCTCAAGAAATGGGAACATTTGTTCCCTTGTCTTGGGGCTGCACTGGGTCTGCATCAGCACTGGACAGGATTGGGCCCTCAGACTGGAAGTTGAAGATTCAAAAGGATGAACATTGTATGGTCTTGATGTTGCCTTGGGGTGTTTCACATGAACTCCTAACACCACAGTGCAAAATAGCACATAGCTGGAATTAACACGGGAATGAGAACATCCTTACCAGATACATAAATACATATAAACAAAGATGAGTGAAAACAGATACTTCATTTTGATTTGCATTTGGTCGTAATTTGCTGTTCTTGAGTCGCAACAGTAATACAAATGCCAGAAGAGAAATTCCAAGTCTCATTAATTTCATCATTTGTTTCTCCAATGATACATATGGATACAACAGATGTAAAAAATAAAAATAAAGCATGGATAATATTTTTAAATTGCTGAGAATCAAAATAGAAACATCTCCCTTGCTCTGGTTTCCCTAATGTTATAGTTTTGGTTCCGCTTTGCTGCTGCTATTTGGTGTGATTGGTTGTTGCTTTGGATTGTATATGTCGTTTTCTGGTTTTGCTTTTTGATTGTAAACAGCTTGGGGCTTTCCATGGGTGCGGTCGACTTCTTAAAAACCAAATCAATAGTATTAGAGGTCTACCAGCCTGAAAGCAGTTACTCCAACTTTACATTTGGTAGACCAGGGTGTTGAATTCCACAAAGCAACAAAAATGTGAACCTGATGTTATTTAAAGACTACAGGAAATGAGCCAAACTGTACCAAATAACATTGTGCCTGTAATTAGGAGATGTGGTGCCGAACATATGAAAAACATGTGGC
The DNA here is from genome assembly GCA_029204185.1 of Lerista edwardsae. Lineage (NCBI taxonomy): Eukaryota > Metazoa > Chordata > Lepidosauria > Squamata > Scincidae > Lerista > Lerista edwardsae. The sequence goes on along the minus strand of JAJKFI010000002.1, from coordinate 10,014,650 downwards.
ATGGACAGTGATAGGGAGGTTTCTCCTCTACCAGAGCAGTGTTACTCAGACAATATTTTGTTTCCAAACATAGTCTTTGGTTTTGCATTGCAAACAATGGTTGGACGTCCAGGTTCACACTTTGCTCATCAGTGAAGCATCCTGGATGCTCTGTATGGAGGTTCACCTAGCTTGGGGGTAGGCAACGTGGGGCTCACAAGCTACCAGTAGTTCGTGGAGTGGTTACCTGTAGCTCGTGGCCCTTTTTGGCTCAGATCTGGCGCCATTGCCAAACAGCCAAAAAAGGACGAGGCAAGAGAACAGAGAGGGCCAACGCTGCCCTTTCCAGCTGCTGCCCTAGAACTCACGAGCTCCTGTCGGCACATGCTCTTGTGAGGTGGCTGACTAGTCAATGCCGGGCTAGGGACTGAGGCAGGAGAAGCAGCTTCTCCATGATGGTGAGAGGCAGAGCAGGCAAAGCATGGAGGGAAAGGAAGTGAAAGATGACTCTCATAGATGAGCATTATGGATGAGATAAAAGATGGAGTGGCATAGATGGAGGACTTCCTTAGAAGTTATCCCACCCTCCAAAGCGCACCCCGGTGACCTGCCCTGCTTGTTTACTCTTGCAATTTTTTTCTACATTTAACTAGGAGGGCATAGAGAAACCAGGACCACGAGGGCTGTATTTCTATCTGTTGCTGTGTATGTGTTGCTTCTTGGAAAGATCCGCTGTCCTGGCAATTTTTTTTTTCTACAGTTAAATACAGTAGCTGTTTAAGGGGACATAGTGGCGCTGCGGGTTAAACCGCTGCTGCTGGGCTTTCTGACTAGAAGTATGGGAGTTCGAGACCACGCAAAGGAGTGAGCTCCTGTCGCTTTTCCCAGCTCCTGCCAACCTAGCAGTTTGAAAGCACATAAAAAATGCAAGTAGATAAATAGGGACCACTTTTGTGGGAAGGTAATGGCATTCTGGGCGCTACGGTGTATAGTCATGCTGGCCACATGACCATGGAAACTTGTCCTCGGACAAACGCTGGCTCTACAGGCTTAGAAACGGAGATAAGCACCGCCCCCTACAGTCGGTCATGACTAGACCATTTGGTCATGGGGAAACCTTTACCTGTAGTAGCTGTTTGCCAGTAAGTCATTTTGTTAAGTACCTTATGTACAGTATATCTGATGGTTGCCTAGCCCTGGCCTAGCTCATCATGAATAGCAGGAGTCAGCATCCTTGGGGAGCTGCTAAGGCACAAGCAACTGGTCCTGACCCAACACAGGATTGCCCTCAGAAGGCCTCCAGAGGCAGAAACTCCCCCATGGGATACTGTGGGAGCAATATTGGCATAGCTGCATCACACTGCAAGGAAGATTGGACGGTGAGAGAGACACCTATCTACTTTTTGGCTCATTGTTGCATATATGCAACATTCTCTGATACAACTGTTAAAGAAATCATTGTAAGGCAATGTCTCCTATCTGGGAAGAAATAACACAAATTTGATCCCACCACTGTGAAAGGATGTCCTTCCTCCTTGCTGAAGCTAAAAACAATAATACTTCAATTTGCATGGTCTGTATTACCTGTGAATATATTGTCCACTCATATTGAACATGTATAAAACATGAAAAAGTAAGAAGTCAGAATCTGTAAATAAAAACTGCAAACTGTAAATCCTAAGTGCAAGAGCTTTCTCCCCTTTTATTTCCCCTTGGAGTTCCCGCAGTTTCATATGAATGAATACATGACAGCCAGACTTCTAAGATCTGACAAGTACCTGTGTACTGTCAGAAATAAATATCTACTTTAAAACACAACATGGAGAGGATGAGTCTCACAACATCCACTGTTAAAAATATTTTGAAATGTTACATTTCAAAATATACAAGTCTTAGGGCCATGTCAGTCTTTCCTTAACCATGATTAAGGGATCAGAAACGAGCTGCAATATCACACATTTACTCCCCTGCCCAGCCCTACACCCTCAAGCATGAGTTTCCCCTGCCTCTCTACATCAGCTTTAACCATTCCTTGGGTTAAACCTATACTCACCTGAATTTTGGTTAACATTAGCCAGGATTAGGATTTAAAATTAGGATTTGCAGCTAGCAACAAAATTCAGGTTATAGCGAACCCTGGAAAGTATTAAACCATGGTTAAGGTAATCACTATTGTAATTTTTGAAGTTACAGTTACAGGTTACTGTTACTGTTATGGAAATTATGGTTACAGTTGGTGAGAGGCATTTATATCAGCAAAGGAAAGCCTGGAGGAGGAATACCTTGCAGACCACTTCTGATCCATTAACCATGATTAAGGGCGCAATCCTAAACTGAGTTAGGCCAGGATAAACTAAGCCAGCAAAGTTTGGCCAGCATAAGGGCCACCATAAAGTATGTTTGGACCACTCTCGGAGTCAAGAGAGGCCAGCACACAGACGTGAGCCATCCTCCCTGACTCCGAGAGTGGTCCAAACAGATATTACCGTGTCCCTTGTGCCAGCCAAACTTTGCTGGCCTAACTGTGCCGGCCTAACTCCGGGGTTAGGATTGTGCTCTCAAGGATAGTTTACATTTAGGCCACACAATACAGTATTTACAATCTGGTACACAATAGCAATAGCGATTTGCTACATTTGACACATGAAATAAACATCATATATACAACATCATATGTGACTTATATAAACCCCAAAAGAGTATAACTATAAAACAAAACTGGTATTTATTATGAAATTTGAAAATTATTTGCTGTCATATGTTTTCATGTGACACTTGATGGAATGGTTTGGAGTCCAGTGCAGGTATTCATCACCTATTATACCATCTCTGCTCGTTGGTATCAACTTATTTTGTCCAGTATTTGCATGAAATGCATGTCATTTTACAGGTTATCTGGATTTCAACAATATCCTAGATGCTTAACAACTCCACTAATAAGTACTACATTATTTTTATTTATTTTACCATGTTTTGCCCCTTTCCACTCCGAATGGAGAGCTCAAACTGGCTTCTAGCCTGTGCAACAATATAAATAAAATGTTTTCAAAACACATAAATTAAATAATAAAACAAGAGAACAATGAGAAGTAAAACCACAATGAAGAACATAATACACTGCAAATGGAGCCACAATACTCAGAACCAACACAGCAGAGAATTAAATCATCAAGAAGCTTGCCAGAACAATAAATATAGTAAATGAATAAATAAAAATTCTTCTGCCAGCAACAGGATTTAACCAATCTTCTTGGACAGGAAATCTTCACAATAAATCATCTAATTTGGGAGACATGACTCTTTTTAGCAAGATCTATGGTAGAATGTAAGATAATGTACTTTTAACATTCCAGCTACTACCCAAAGGCATACCTTTTAAAAAGTGAAAAATTAATTAAACAGCAGATGTAAAAATTGCAGACAAAGAACATTTCAATGCCACATGATCTGAAAAGCAAAAAGGGGGGTTGTATGTTGAATACTTAATACAATGGGTAGCTCAATCCAAACCATCCCCCATGAGTGTCATGACCCAAACCACCCCCACTTGGTGGTTTGGATTCTTGGATTCTTTGGATCCAACCCATTATTAATTTTTCAGTAAAAATGTACATTTAAAAAGTGGGTTGAATCAGGGCACATGATTGATTCAGTCTGGACACGCCTTTGAAACCTTTCCCCAACCAATTACATACACAGGTACAAAGCTATGGGAGAGTCATTATGATTTAACTTCAACCTGTAAAGAATAGTTGAATACATTGGTTTTCAGTCCCATCTATAATACTCCAGGATTGTAGATTTGAAGGCATTTTTAATGCAGTTTTTTCAGTGCAGTTCATATGCGGCAATTCTAATTGATACCAAAGGAAGACAGCTGGCACTGGACTGAGGCCAGTAACAATAAAGCAGAAGAGTATAAGCAAGTATGCTTTGTTTGTTATATGAAACACAGATAACACATTTTTACAAGAATCGCTTTGAGGCCTTTCATGTTTGTTCTGTGTGCTCAGCTTGAAAAGTGCAATAGATCGTGGCATCCAATTGTGTTTTAATTGAGGCTCACGCATCATCCCAAGGTAAACAGAAGTGAATCTACATCTGTCCACACCCCTCCTATGATTAACCTGAGTTGAATCAAATAAATAACCAAAGAAAAGAATGCATATTTTTAAATAAATAACAGATTTATTGCACTTCGCTAACCTTATATGCAGTACAGTATATATAGTTCAGTTATGATTTAAAATGTATTCCTATATAAATCTCATTCACCATTTTTCCCCACTAAGTACTGTACAATATTCTGTGTTTAGTTTTGTAATCATTGAGTGATCTCAGCACAGCATCCCCTGCACATGAAAGGTCTATTTTCTTACAAGGATTTTTTTTTTCACCAAAACGATACAACCATCTTACTATGATGGAGCTTCCTTGTAGGGCATCACATGACATAAAAGTGCATAAACATGTGGTGGGAGCGCATACAGTAATGAGTAGGTGGTGTAACTTTTCAAATACTAGACAGTGTAAATAGAACTTTTGGCCGATCAACAGCAACCAGAGAAGCAAGGCTTTCACAGTGAAGGAAAGATGAAGAAATGAGCAAACTAGGTCAGAAGATAAACAAGGTCTCCCTCTTTCCCTTCTCAAATATGATGGCCACTCCTCGTACTGAAGCCGGTCAATTTACAGATTCTGAAATTTTCCATGAATGTTCCCCTCTTTTTTAATACTGCAGAGTTCAAAATTGGGCCACAAGGAGGATCTTTCAAAAAAATTCTGTGAATTGGAAGTCACACTAGAGATGGAAGAAAATTTGTCTAAAGATACTTGAATGAATTTTAGAGATAATCTTCGGGGTTTTGCAATTTCCTTTAATGCAATGTAGCTACCTTTTTTTCAATTTTTCCCAGTGTTCTCCATTGATCAGAGAAGTATGAATTCAGAGATGGTTACCCCATATGTCCATAATAGCATATGCTGGCATATTACACCAGCAAAAAGCACCCTCGCCTCTTTTTGTTAGTGTGATATGGAAAAGACAAGCCACACTCATGCCTCTTTCATGATGGAGACCACAATATAACAGGGAGACGGCACATGAAATTTAAAAGAGCTGGCCAGGCCTCAGTTGCCATGGTCACCACAGGCATCTCTCAGGCAGTAGCACAGGGGGGAAAAATCAGCCAAGCCTAAGTAATAGGAAGGGTTCTATAATTCACACCCCCAAATCTAGATTTGCCCTATTAGGGGTTGATTAGGGTGAAATCTTGAATGCTGTTTTTAATCATTTGTATAGGTCACCTTTGTAAGCAGAAACCAAGTTGATATAGGGCCTAAGAGATATTGAGGAAAACACATTTGATCCCATGTCACCTCCTTAGGGGTTGAATTTCTACAAATTCCTTTTTAGTAGGTGCTTGGGCCAACTGAGTAACTGCTCTTAACTACCACTTGATTCGCCTGGTCATCACAACAGTTTACCCTTTCTGAACTTTAGAATTTTCAACCCCTGAATTCTTATTGAGGAATCAGTGAAAACCAGTGGTGGGATTCAAATAAATTAACAACCGGATCTATGTCCTTCAGGGAGGCCTTCAGGGCCTTCCGCTGCCTTTCTTCCCTCTCCCAACCTAAAATTAGCAACCGGTTCTGCAGGTGAGAACTGGCTGAATCCCACCACTGGTGAAAACACATTTGACCACTTTTTCACACAAACCCCCAGGGGAAAACTTTTAAAAATCCCTTCTTAGTGGGGGTTATGTCATAGAAAGAATATATTTCCCAAGTTTCAGTGTTCCTAGGTTCAGCGGTTTGGGCTGGGCGTTGACTCAGTCAGGAGAGAGAGAGAGAGAGAGAGAGAGAGAGAGAGATGCTTTGTACAAATGCTTCTTCAATATGTTATGTGGCTTTCAAAGAACTTCACTTCATATGTGGCTCTTACGATAAGCACGTTTGGCCACCCCTAGCTTATACGTTACATGTAGAAGGTCATAGGCTCAATCTCTAGCCCCTGAAGGTAGGGCAGAGCACATTTATCACTGAATAGGGCCGACCCATCCTTAGGCCAACTGCAGGGGTTGCCTCAGGCAACATACTGGCAGGGGGCCCCTACTTGCATCGCACTCGCTCAGCTGCACTGATCCTCCTTCTTCCCCTCTCTACATGGGAACAGGAAGAAGGATACAAAACAGAAGTGTGGAGAAGAGCAGTGGGATAGAGTGTCGTGGGAGCAGAGGCTGGCATACGATCACATGGTGGGCAACATTTGACATGCTGCCTCAGGCTTCAGGAGGTCTTGGGCCAGCGTGGACACTGCTCACAAAGACTCATTCATATCACTGGATGTCACAGTTTCCTATTTTGTTAATTGTTTCCCTCAATTGTTTCCCTCTATTGCTTATTAGCTGCTGGGGGGAGGGGTTCTACAGTGACCAAAAGGCAGGATATGGAAATGCTGTAAATAAAATATCTTCTCCATCTCTCTGCTTTTGAAAAGTGTTGATTAGAAGTGCATAAAAATAATTTGCTTCCTCCAGCAGCCAACACCCACATCCAGGCCTCCTAGGTGTCAGATACGAAGTTTGCTGCACCTGCTAGTACATTTGTGGCTACAGTCAATGCTGCAAAGATTGCAAAGGGAATTGACGATAGCCAGAGGACATAATCTCAGGTCTTGTTTCTCACCAGTGAAAGCATTTATTGACTTCTTTACATCCCTTCACATTATGTTATGAATGATAATCGATATGGTCAGGATAAAAGCTGGAAAGCCAATTCTAGCAAACATAATGAACTAGAAATGGAAAGTGTTCTTCTTCACAAACTATGTGGTGTCGTCACTTGATTCCTTTGTCTTGAAGTCCTTTATCTCCCCAGAATCTTTCTTCTCCGGATTTTTCTGTATTCAAGAATACTCAAATACTGAACATTTGTATAGGGTTTTCTGGGTGTGTATTTCTCTTCTTGATGTAATTCTTACAACAGCCCTGTAAGGCAATGGTTCTCAAACTGTAAGCCTTGGCTGCCTAGGGAGCTGCAAAAACCAGCTAGGGGAGGGGTAGAATCCTTACAAAAAGACCACCCTTTTGGGCCCTTTCTGTAGCAGAAGCTTTTATAGATTATAATCTTCTTAAAGTTGGAAATGTTTACATTTTGGGCCAATCCTATCCAACTTTCCAGCACTGATGCACCCTTAATGTAGCCTCAAGGTAAGGGAACAAATGTTAGCATTCATATTCATATTCATATCAGAGACCTCTTCACACATGCACCCCTCAAAATATGTGCCCATCCCAGCTCATATTTTCACTATAATGCATACTTTGGCTTGTAGCCACTTTGTCCTGTAGCCACTATACCAGGAGTTCCCAAACTTAACAGCGCTGTGACCCACCTCCTCCTGTGCAGTGGGTCACAATGTTCCTGACTTCCAAAAACCAGAAGTGGCTTATAGAGGCTTCTGAGAGCCATACTAAATTCTGCAGAGGCCTGTAGAGTGAGTTACAGGGCCTGGAGAGTCCTGGTAAGTCCTGGTGAGCCATTTAACTTTATTATTACTATTTGCCTGTAAACCGCTTTGTGAACTTCGTGTTGAAAAGCGGTATATAAGTACCTGTTGACTGACTGACTGACTGACTGACTGACTGGTAAGTACTAGGGCTTCTGGAATGGTTGCTATTTGGAGCCAACCCAGGACAAGAGCAGGTTGGAGGGCCCAGATCATGACCCACAGTTTTTGGGCTAGCAACCCACAAATGGGTCACAACCCACACTTTGGGAAAAGCTGCACTTCATAATACTACACCACCTCTTTTACAGGTAAAATACATGTACCCCCTCACCTATTTAGTACAAGTGTATTCACTCATTCAACTTTCGAAAGCATGAAAGCAGTGACCCAGCCTGCTTCAAGTCCCGCCTCATGTGTACTTACAGAAAAATGCACTAAAAATACACCCACTTCCTTTGTACTCAATAGGAAGCCTTCTATTTTTGTACTCAGGTATCCATATGGGAGTCCAAAACAACAATCCCAAAAAAAATCCTGCAACAAGCAGCTTCTCATGTTTGTTTGTTTGGCCATGGAGTTCGTCTTTCTGTTGTACTATAAAAAGCTCCAAAAGAAAACTGTTTATAACAGCTGAGACAGGAAACATCACTGTGAAGGATCATTCGGAGGTCATATTTTTAGTCCATTGTTACTTCTTCAGTTGTATAAACTCTGAGAGGATATTAAGAAAAGAAACAAAAGGTGAACTCAGTTCTTTGCCGACAGACTTAGCACACTTTGCTGATGCCTGATCCATTTGGATCATTTGGAGTTGCGTATTTGGAGTTGGCAATAAAGTCTGAACTGTGAAGATTGTGCAGTGAAAATCTCACCTATGATCAGTGGTGTCATCTAAATGATTTAAGAACAGGTACTCATTTTTGATTGGCACATGTCAGGACCCGCCCACCAGAAGTGACGTCATAAGCCTGAAGTGATGTCGTGGCAGGAAGTGACATGGAAAAAGCCCTTTTTGAGGCCTCAGACAATTTTAAACTGACCCAACAGTTGCAACAGTATTCCACAGCACCCCCAGAACATGTTAAGGAGGCCTGGCATCATGTGAAAGTGACTCAACAGTTCCAAAACCCCAGAGCAGCTCATTTTTCAGTGGCAAGGCAAGGCTCCGCTCACTGCCTGCCTGCCTGCCTGGCTCTGAGAACGTGCAGGCAACTCAAACGTGCAGGAAATTCAAACGTTGCAGGGGGCAGAGTCGACGAGTGGGCGGGCGAATGGGCGGGGCCAGCCATAATCCTAGAAACCGGTACTCGCGTACCCCCGCGTACCCCCTGCATGACATCACTGCCTATGATCCTGGGTTGACATGGATTCTGCAAAGCTTTTGAGCTTCTGAAAATTATCCTCCTAATGAAGGAAATCTTCAAATGAAGTAATTCCTCAAAAGAAAATAATCCATTTACTTTACACCAGTGCCAAATAAATAAATAAATAAATAAATAAATAAATGGAGCTCTCTCAGAGTCCTGAATTCTACCAAAAATATGATCATGAGCTCCTCTAAGGGCCACACTATATGTGATGGTGGAGATCCATGATCAGTTGTCCTCTCCAGAGCTGGCCTTTCCATGAGGCCGACTGGGGCAAGAGGTAGCCGATTGACAGGGGACACTTTGCTCCCCCTCTTTCCTTACATGCAAGAGTTGTATTTAGGGTGCTGAGGGAGGGCAGGCACTCTGGGCGCCAGTTGCTGCCGGACAAAGTGAAGGAAAAAAACCAGAGCGTTCTCCAGCCTGCCCACCCTCCCTTGTGCTCATTTGGCCCTGAAATGGAGTAGGCACAGGGGGCAGGGTGGTGGTGCTGGGGGTATGGTGACACAGCGGGCAACATCACAATGTCGCCTTGCCCTCGGTTCTATCAGAGCCTGTTAAGGCTCTGTTCTTTGCTCACTGAATTTGAAAAAGAAGAGGGGGTGCAGTGGGAGAGACCATGTAGAGGAAAGGAGAACGCAATGGTGGGTGAGAGCATCACCCTGGAAATGCTCTAGTCTAGCCTACCACTCTGCTTTCCTTCACATTTCCTCTTTCACTCTGTTCTCCCTTTCAAATACTGTACAGCACATGAATGAGGAAGGAACAGTGCTCCTTGAATGCTGCTGTCCAGTGAAGGGCATCCACTGCAGGCATCCAAAAGTCTTAGGCTACCTCTGCTTTGATCTCTTTTGGCAGCCATTGTCCAGGGGTTGATCTGTATTGAGGCCACAGCACAAGAAGGGGGGGTGTCAGTGGTGTCATCTACAAACAAGGAATGGGAACGCGGGGCGGACTTGGGCGGGACTTCCGCATGATTGGCAGCCCGCCCGTTTCGTTCCGCAGTTGCCCTGGCCTCGGGGGGGGCTGCCCCCGGTTTGCGCGCCCCATGCTGCTCGCCCAGGCTCTGGCGCGCCCCCCACCCATCTCCCCCAGCGAGCAGGCATACCCACACACCCCGAGGCCAGGGCAGCTGCGGAACGGGACGAGCGGGCAGCCAATCACGCGGAAGTCCCGTGGAAGTCCCACCCAGCGTTCCCATTCCTTGTTTGTAGATGATACCACTGGGGGGTGTTTATGATTAAAGTCTCCCCCCGGCTTTGTTCTGTGAGGCAAAACCCATTTGCATTTGTAAGTTTTCCTTAATAGGGCATATTGTCCTGAGGGTGGGTGGGTGTGAGAGCAATTTTCATTAAACCAAAACAAAGTTCAGGAGAAAAGAGATCTGATCACAGATCTCTGTTTTCTCATCTAGCTTAGCCCTGAGTAAATGAGGCATGAATTAGTTTCAGAAGAGGATAAAAGAAGGCACTCTTTGTGCACTTGTGGTGTGTGGATAATAGCCAAAGGATTGTGTATTCAATGTTCCCTGTGCAGTCAAAATCCTAGAGGTTAACTGGAAGCGACAGACTCACTTGCATAGCCAGTGGATTCAGAGCCCAGTGAATGGAACATAGCTGAGGGTACAGTCCTAACCTGAAGTTAGGCCGGCATAGTTTGTGCTGGCACTAGGGACACTGTAAAGTATGTTTGGACCACTCTCAGAATCAGTGAAGATGGCGCATGTCTGTGTGCTGGCCTCTCTGACTCAGGGCACAATCCTAACCAACTTTCCAGCACCAGGGTAAGGGTAACGCAGCTCTGAGGTAAGGAAAGAAACATTCCCTTACCTTGAGGAGGCTTCTGTGACTGCCCTCCAACTGCAGGATGCAGCACATGCCCCACTGGCACAGCTATGTCAGTGCTGGAAAGTTGGTTAGCATTGTACCTTCAGAGAGTGGTCAAAACATACTTTACAGTGTGTGCTGGCCTCTCTGACTCAGAGAGTGGTCCAAACATACTTTACAGTGTCCCTCGTGCTGGCCAAACTTTGCTGGCCTAACTGTGCCAGACGAACTCCAGGTTAGGATTGTGCTCTGAGAAATATTACATTTGGTTTCAGCCCCATGGAGACAATTTCAAGCCTTGTGGGCATGTGTAAGGGAAGACAAAGAGCAGGCCATGCACAGCACCTCACGGGTAGCAGCTGGCATGTGTCTTCCTACTGCTCTCACTTCACCTTTTAAATGGGGACAACTGGGAAAGAAAGTTCAGTGACCCTAAGATTTGACAGATCCCTCAGGATCTCTAGAGAGCCAATGGCATTGGTCAAGTGAGTTTGTCTGGCAGCAGAGAGTAGCTTCTTCACAAGGTTGGTGAGGACTGTTGGAAGGGTGAACATTTTCCTTAGTCTCTCACATGGTGTTTTTTTCTGAACTCAGGAATCCAATGAAGTGGCTAGAGTCATAAACTATTGAATCTGCTGTTCCAGCAGAACTTGGACCTGGACAGCTCATCTCTACTTCGCAGGTATGAGAACTACATTACCATTTAAACAATAAACAATCTCCATCTCAATCTGGAGCACTGATTTCCAGGCTTAAAGGGGAGTTATTATGGGGGGGGAGCTTTTAAAGAGGGTGATTATTATCACCTTCAAGATGAAGAGGATGGCCTTTCATGCCTTGTCATCAAAAATATGGCCTTCCTGGCCTTATACCATTTCTCTTTCTAATGTTCATGGTATCGGTCTGGTCCTTTGCTCTCTAGGCAGGTACTCAGCACCAAGTACTTTGTTTAAATGCATATGACCTATATGCCTTGCATTAAACAGCAATACAATATTGACCATATAACAATAGGTAATTTTATTTCTGACTCTTTCATCAAGGAAACAATGACCTCACCAATTAGTGCAAAGTGGGCACACTGCCGCAGCCAAGCACTTAATTGTGACAAAATAGATTTTAAAAACCAATTCACAGCAGGGGTCGAGCTATGACATTAGGCATTTAAGAAGCTACTTTATCTAAATACCCAGTTGATTGGATATGCTCTGGTTTAATGAAATCAAGAACAAAATATGGCTCATAGCAGCTTATTAGATACAGCTAGGTTAAAAAAAAATCATCCCATATTTTCCATATGATTTTTTTTTTTCAGACTGAGATCCAAACATGAAAGCCTTTAAGAAATACCTGGAGTGCAATGGGCTTAGGTCAAATGGCTTTTGACAATCTTACCCAGCAGGCAAGGATAATAGGTTAATTTTTATTTGCATTTAAAACCTTAATGCTGATAGAGCTGAGATCTGGACTTTTCTGCAACAAAACACTGAATAGTTAAAGAGGTAAAAAAAACAACCCCTCCTAGAACTGGAAAAACACCTTAATGAAGCATACCACTACATTTTATAGTCTGGGTTCTTTTACTGGCTTAATTAAAAATTGGCTTCTCATACACAGCTGTGACCCCAGACGCAACTGCCTTTCAGAGAAAAGCCATGTAGAGGACAATGCTCCAGATGGTTTTTTATATCATCTTAAAGAGAGAGAAAAATAGGGCGCAGTCCTAACCTGGAGATAGGCCAGCACAGTTTGGCTGGCACAAGGGACACCATAAAGAGCGTTTGAACCATTCTCAGAGTCAGGGAGGATGGCGCAGGTCTGTGTGCTGGCCTCTCTTACTCCCAGAGTGGTCCAAACACACTTGCCCCTTGTGCCAGCCAAACTTTGCTGGCCTAACTGTGCTGGCCCAACTCCAGGTTAGGATTGCACCCTTAAATAGATCTCATTATACCCTGCAAGACATCACTCCTCATTGTCACGGAAATATCAGTAGTGGTTTTCAAAAAATGATGGCCACCAGTAGTGATACACCAAGTGTGATGAAATGAAACAATATTATTAAGAATATTTATACATAATTTTTAAATCAAATGGTTCACATAAGCAACAATGGGGGGGGGGCAAAATGGTTCCCTGTTGCAAAAGGGCTCACAAAGTTGGTTTGTTTTTTAAGTCAAAAGGAGACACCAGCAAACATACCACTGGGAAAGTTGCTATGCTGAGACGCTACATCATTGTTGTCATGTTAAATATAATAGACCCATCCAGAGGTATACCTAGAGGGGGAGTCACAGCATTAAGTTTTGCAAGTAGTCACTCCCTCACCTTTTCATAGCCAACATAGCCTCTGTTTTGCTCTAGCAGCTGGGAATGGCTCCAAAGAGGAGGGCGCACTGCTGCTTGCAAAACTTAGTGCTATGATACCCCTCTATGTACATCTCTGGACCCAGCATTCAAATGGTGCCTGTTGATCCAGTTAACAGAAGCCACTAAAAGAGACCACAACTCCCTGGGCTCATCCTATCAGGCTTAAAAGCACCACTGAAGAGCAGTCCTGGGAACAACCTAAATGCTGGGCTTTTTCACATATGCATGTTCACCTTCTGTTGACTGCAACATCAAGCGATGACTTGCATCTGTGAAAGCGTCAGTAGGGCACATATCAAAAGCGCCAACAGGGTTTTCATATTACAGCATTTACAATGCAGTGGTTTTCAACTGAATCCATTCACACATTGAACTGATTGTCAGAAGAAGTACCAAAATCAATGTTCTGCCTGCTTTTTAAAGGCTCAGCTCAAAGCATTTAGCTATCCCAAGGCATTGCACTGAAGACTCAGGAGGTAGGTCCTAAGACTTGTCCTCCATGAGCCTGTGCCACATTTCAAGAGACCCCGGAATGCACCTCTCAGAACACTTCATTGCTACGTTTTGCAGCACTGCCATTGACACAAGGACATCTGGTGCTAAGTAATTTACAATGTTCCTATAAATCTGTGTGTCACATTTTATGGCAAAGTGGGGTTTTTTTATGATTTGCAGGCAACTGTGGAACTAAAAATGGAGATCAATTCCTGTAGCTTATCAGAGACTCTCCTGAAAGTCTACATGCAAGAGCACTAATCAGCCATGGTAGTCAGGGCTAGTTGATCTCATAACATGTCTGCATTTTCTGATGGGAAATCAAATAGAGCTTAATTAGTCACACTGACAAGGGTATTACATGAGGGCTAATAGCACTGGAGGTTCAGCAAAACAGATCTACCTTTTGCATTAGCTACAGGATAAGCCTCTGGTCCTTTTTTAACACCATTTAAAATTATTCGAGCACAGTTTAGAGTTAGTGTATTAATAATGTGCCTTTTTTGCTGCAGGTTTGCCCCTCTAGTGCTGATAGGTAATCTAGGCTGCTCCTACTCTTTAGCTGAAAGCCCTTGCTAGCCAGCTTTTTCTTCCAAAGCTGTGTAGAACCATAAGCTTTGCCAGAAATCCTGTACAGATGGGGCAAAGGGAGAAAATAATTAGAGGCTTTTTAAATGCAGATGCAGATAAACCAAGAGCAACCAGATACGGCCCATGGAAGCTGTGTATCTGGCCTACATTATAATTGGGCTTTCCCAGGGGCAGCCTTTCAGCAGTGCTGCTTCTGCTGAGGCTCTGGGAGGGACAGATAGAAGGTCTCAGAAGGAAAGGACCTGCTAAGGGTGCACACTGAGGGAAGGGACAGACTGGGGGCTCAATCCTAAACTGAGTTAGGCCGGCTTAAGCTAAGCCAGCAAAGTTTGGCCAGTGCAAGGGCCACTGTAAAATATGTTTGGACCACTCCTGTAGTCAGAGAAGCCAGCACACAGATGTGAGCCATCCTTCCTGTCGCTGAGAGTAGTTCAAACACGCTTCGTGGTGGCCCTTGTGCTGGCCAAACTTTGCTGGCTTAGATTATGCAGTCCTATCTCCAGTTTCGAGACATCACCCTGCCAACAAAGGTTCGCATAGTCAAAGTGATGGTTTTCCCAGTAGCAATGTATGGCTGTGAGAGCTGGACCATAAGGAAGGCAGAGCACCGAAGAATAGATGCTTTTGAATTATGGTGTTGGAGAAGACTCTTGAGAGTCCCCTGGACTGCAAGGAGATCCACTCGGTCAATCCTCCAGGAAGTCAAGCCTGATTGCTCCCTGGAAGGACAAATCCTGAAGCTGAAGCTCAAATACTTTGGCCACCTCATGAGAAGAGAGGACTCTTTAGAAAAGACCCTCATGCTGGGAAAGATTGAAGGCAAAAGGAGAAGGGGGCGGCAGTGGATGAGATGGTTAGATAGTGTCACCGAAGCGACGAACATGAAATTGGGTGAACTCCGGAAGCTAGTGGAGGACAGGGAGGCCTGGCGTGCTGTGGTCCATGGGGTCGCGAAGAGTCGGACACGACTTAGCGACTAAACAACAACATCTCCAGTTTAGGATTGCGCTCTAAGAGCGATGCACCACCAAGGTGCTGGGAGATCCCAATTATTATGGGGGCCGCCCTTTCAGCAGGGCCACCTTTCAGGTGCTGAGCTACAAAATAACACCTTAGCAGAAATGGCGTTGCTGAAAGTGCAGCCTAATTATAAATGAGGTCTCCCATGTCTTGAAAATATCAAGATTTGCATATTTTCTGTTCTGCCGTGGTGCCCACATCCATCCCCTGATGACACCTTTGGTACTGCCACTAGGTTCGGATGTTGGCCTGGTTACCTGGACCCTCTGATGGACTTGGGCCCTCAGCCAGTGCTCAGCTTGACTGTTTCTCAACACCTCTGCACACCAGGACTGTGTTCTAGAGCAGTGGTTCTCAAACCTTTTAGCACCAGGGCCTCCTTTTTAGAGTGACTGTCTGAGACTCATTGGAAGTGATGTCATGGCGGAAAGTGCTGTCATTGTGACCCCAGAGCCTGCTGCTTTCCTGAGGATGCAACAGCTAGTTGGGTTATTTCTCAGCCATTTTCCAACAGCAAAGAGAATCAGAAAGGGAAAAAAAGCCCATTTACAACCTTGCATTCTAGCAAGTTGCTTTCTGGCCGAGGGACAGGATAGCACATACGGCAACACAATATATAACCAATATGACTAGCATGAGATAGCACACTTGCCAGAACTCAGACCTGACTAGAGGTCCAGTGATAAGCAGAATTCACTGCAAGAGTATCGGGAGCTGTCCTTTGGCTCTCTTTGAGGAGGAAGGTGCTCAGCCTGCATCAAATCCATTACAAGGAACTCTGGAATGCCCTCACTTTGTATCGGTTCCAACCAGGCAGGAAGCAGAGCTTTCAAAAACCTATAGATCAACCTGTCAGACCCTCATCCGCAAGGGAAGGCAAGTACAGATGGCTGGCACAGAGAGAAGTAACCTCCCCAAGTAACAAATTATTTAGACGGAAGGAAGAAAGATAACAAGCCCAGGAGATTTATATCTGCTCATGCTGCAGATTGGCCATTGCCTGATATCCTAGGCCAGGTAGATCATGCACTCCTGTGTCAATGCCCAGGCTGAGACTCGGTGTAGTTTTCCTCCGTGAGCAGCAGCCCTGATGGCACAGCAAACAGGAACACGGTATCCGCTCCATAGGGCTTCCAGAGTCCATTGGATGGCTGCTTCAAGCCACCATTGCTCAATTGGCCAGTGACTGCACAATCAGGGTGGCCAGATACAATGGAGGACAGAGTGCCTATAATTTTTACCGTTATGTAGAAGAGGGACTGTTGGCGGGTGCATGCTCCATTGTAGCTGGTTATTATGTGCACATTTCCCAACCTGGCATATTGCTCCTGCTCCTGCATCACTTCTCCGTAAAGGGGTGAAAAGCCAAAATTGCACTTACCCACAGAGTTAGTACTAATGTAGAATTTAACCATGGAATTAGGTGCAATTTAGACACGCTGTCCCCTATGTAGGAAATGGTACGTTTGATGGACAGAGGGTCTAGCATGCATTGGCCCTCCATTAAGGATTAGTTAATGATAATCCAAACTGGCTGTTTAATAACCTAGGAAAATTTGCCCAGGTCTAAGTTATGAACTTGGCACCTTTTCTCAGGTTTGCCTTTAAAAGTCACTGAACAGGCAGAAATTTAGCAGGTGATGCTGCTAAATTTCCATGCCAAGAACAAGCTTCACCTGCTTGTTCTCTCCCATCAGGCATCTGCTAAAGGCCCAGGAAACAAGTTCACAACCCTTCATCTCATGCAAACAAACCTTATTTCAACAGCCTCTGGTTGTCTAAATACAACATTTGTAGAAGGTAAAAACCCTACAGTCTCTTTAAGACTTGTTTTGCAGCCTCTTGAGATGTATAAAAATAAATCTTCCCATCCAAAGCTCTTTGCCTAGAGTGAGAGGCACACAAAACACACACACACAGCATTTTACCCCCTGCCAGCTGGATCACAGGCAAGTGATAGATGCTGGCTATAAAGTCTTGCAAGAACAACTTGCATGCCACCAACAAAACAGCCATCCCAGATTAAAATGCAATAAAAGAGAAAGATGTGACAATGATGCCTCCACAGCTTGCCGTAAGAGGCTAGTCAGAATGTACTCCTAAAAGATGCCTGTCAGCCACTTTAAAAATAATCCTTTAGTTTTTTCACCAGATGGTCAAGAGATTTGATGTGTCCATTTATGAGTTTTGTTAGTTTGAAAAGCAACTATCTAGCTTTTCTCGCATTTAATTTTCACCTTAGGGAATTCATTTGGATAGTGTATAATAAATGCACCAAACTAAGGCTGCAACCCTACTGTATAAGCCAGTGGTTTCCAGAGTGTGGGTCACGACCTACCATTGGGAACCAAACTCCCTTAAGGGGAGTGGCCCAGTTTTGGGTGTTCCAAGGCCGCCGCAGAGGATCGTAGTACTGCTGGCACCCAGGGGCTTGGTTGGGGTGGTTGGGGGAATTCTGAAGGGTAGGTGAGGCCTGCAGCCCCCTCCACGGATCTTCACGGGTTTTTGTGCAAAAACAGGAAGTGCTCTTTGAACACAAATTGCAGCTTTGGCTTAGGGAAGACCCATGGAAGGGACTACAGGCTTCCCCTACCCTGCAGAAAGCCCCCCAGGTATATCTAAAAGCCCCTGGGTGCCCGCTGTGCTGCAATTGCTGGGACGCATTCAGGACACTCTCCCCAAGCCCGTTTCTTGCCACTGCAACAACTTGCAATGGTTCCAAAGCACATTCCTGGAGCAATCCCCATTGCACACAAGGGGACTTACTTCTGAGTAGCCATGGATAGGCTCATACAGTAAATACGTTTGTGGGGGTGCAATCCTATATGCCCTTTCTTGGGAGTAAGCCCCATTCACCACAATGGTGCTATCAATAAACCCTTCTTATGGGCACCATTTTTAAAAATTCATATGGGGATCCCAGAAAAGCTTGTGACAAGAACATTCTAACGTTTTAAAAATTATTTTCTGTCTTCTCTTCTGCTTGAAAATACCATTTCCCTAGCCCACCCTTTGATCTTTCTTTCCATGGTGCAAGGTTGTCAAATTATCATTTCTATCAGACTTTTATCACCTGAAACTTTAAGAAAGTGCAGCTTTGTAAAGGAGGTCAGCTTTGCATTGTACTAGAAAAAGATTGATTATCCGCAGGGTTTTCTTTTCAAGGATGAAACCGTATATATTTCTTCTCCCGAGGACGGGTGTTTAACATTGGAAAAAAGTTAATGCAACAGAAGAGAATAGTGGAAGTAATATGACAAGCTAATATTTTATATGCCTGTTTTGAATGGTCACTTCTATGCAGTGCAATGAATTTTTCTCACTTCTAAACGCTCGCGTCCCTGGCCCGCCTGCTGCCCCAGGGCCAGGGGGTAGACTGCTGCTCTGCAATGGCCACCCCCATTCACCTTGCAGTCCTGGAGCCTCATGTAACGAATGTCCTGTTTGCTCACTTTTAAACAATACTTCTGGTTTTCCAACGTAGCGTACTGCACACGGTCTAACACAGGTGGCATCTGGGGCAATTGCCTCCCCACGATAATGGTAGGCCCACTGCTGCTTCTCAGGCAGTGGTTCCCAAACTGTGAGCCATGTAAACCAGCCAGTGGAGCTGCGGAATCCTCATAAAAAAAAAATCCAGTGCCCTATACAATGAACAGAATTGTAGCCCTAATGAGGAGCTGCAACCAATGGCCCAGTAGATCAAGGGGACCCGCCCGTCGAAAAGGTTTGGAAACCACTGTTCTAAGGGGAGGCTTTATGTCTATGTCCAGGGTTGCTCCCCCCCAAAAAAAATTATAAAGTGAAATTCCAAAGCACATTTCAAGGTTCCTCCTAATGAGAATCATCTGTGGATTTTCACGGGAAGCCGGGTAATTTCTGCAAGACAAATGGCATTTTCAAGGGTGGGGGCTGCACATCAGGTTTGAATATTATTACTTGAGATATTGTAATATACCATCACATTTATTATTTTTTAACTCAAAACATTTAAAAACAAAAATCTAAAAGAAGGGTTTTACGTAGCTGTGGTATTTAGAATAAAAGCAACTGAGGCCTTACTATTTTGAAATCAGTGATATAATTGTAACATAAAGAACCTGCCTTTAAATAAGAGACCCTGACAACACAGATCTTTTAGGTCACCACCCTATCAGCACTCATTAGCATGCCTAATTTTGTTGGATTTTTGCTCAAAGATAGTCAAAGTAAACATGACTAACCAACAAGATGATAGGATCTATTATAACATTACAGCTGAAGGATCTGGTGGGTAGAAAACTCAAAGTCATGAGATGTGCAAAGGAACTTCCATTACTTAGTTAATGGATTTATATCCCACCATTTCCCTAAAATATAGGGCACTCAACTTCTTTGACTCCCCTTCAAAGTTTGGTACCTGGGCAATGTCCCCCTCTGCTCCTCGCAGCTATACCACTGCATTAAAGGCTGCTGCCTGGAGTGCAGGCAAAAAAAACTCCAGGAGAGTGCTGTGATTCATGACAACCTTCATCCTTATACATCCCAACGAGCCCTGGCTGGTGCACACAGCAAATATGCCAGAAGTGTTTGCAAGATTGGACTCTCTGTCATGTCAGACATGCCAGGTGTTAGCCTGATATTTGGCTACTGCAGCATTCCCAAAGCAGATCCCCACAGCCCAGATGCCTGACCATTCCACATACCACTCGGTTTTCCATCGCTGATGCTTCCAAGCCCTTGTGAGTTATACTCCTTTGGCCCCCCACACAGTAGTGTAATCTTGGGCTCAAAGACCCTTGCGTTTCATTTTTGTGGCTATGTATTTTTATAATTTTGTCTCACTGTTGGGATTCATGTGATAAAACAGGGTAAAGATCTGTCTGGAATGTCAACTAAGGAACCAAGATGAAGAACGTGCATGCCAGCAGGGCCAGCTTTAGGAGCCATATGGCCCAATGTGGGGCATTCCCACAGCCTCCCCCCCCCATGATGCCCCCACTCACCAAGAAAAGTGTTTGTGGTGGTGCATGTGGCACCTGGAAATAGCTGGTGGTGATATGACGACGTCACCGCCAACTGCTTCCAGGAGGCCCATTTTCGGCAGTCCACAGGCAGGGACAGGTGGGAGGGCCCAAGGTAAAGCCACTCTGCTTGCCCCACTGACTTACAGTTTATAGAGATCCTGGCAGCAACAGCAGGCAATATGCTCGCTGCGCTGGCGGGGGCCCCCAAAGTGCAGGACCCAATGTGATGACATTGGTCACATTAACTTAAGGCCGGCCCTGCATGCCAGCCCCCTTGACGCAGAGAGTGTTACAAACACACTTTACAGCACATTTGCAACACTCCTGGGCTGGCACAAGTCACTTATGCTGGCCAAACTCCAGGTTAGGAATGTACCCTAAGGGAGTCTCCCTAAATAGGGAGATTCTTGCTTTGAAAGTGATTGGCAATAACTGTGAAAGAGTTGCATGTGGCTGTATAGCCACAATTTGGCTACACCTGAGATACAGGATGTTGCTGCTGGCACAACTAACAGTGGACAACACAACACTGAACAACACTTCAGCATCAGAAAAAAAAATGAGAGTTCTATTTAATTTCATGCAAACTGGAGCAGTAAACACAAATCTGTTGGCAGTTTTGTAGGTGCAGTTCTTTACTTGTATAAACTATTTTATTTGTGGATGTTTAGTCTATTCAGTCTCCCAATTTTAATGAAGGGTCTGGCATAAATAAGAGCTCCAGAAAAGCCAAAGGTATCAGAGAGTAATATTTTGTGCTTAAGAGGAAATTAACGCTTAACGCTTGAGTTTCATGTCAATAGAACACAAGTGAAATGAGGCTGCAATCCTATCCACTCTTTCCTAGAAGTAAGCCCCATTGAAAACAATGGAACTTACTTCTGAGTAGACATGCATAGGATTGGGCTGTCACTGTGGAAACATGGTAAATATGTTCCATTTGAATCAGATTGTTGTTCTGCCTGTTGATGGGCCATAAGTAAACAGAGGCTTCCTCTGAATATATCACATTACCACTTTCTGTTTATTGGTAGATTTTCAAAGTCAGTATATACTCAGAAATGAAATTGTGGTCCTTTTGGACCTTTCCGTCAGTGTATCCTACAGCAGCAGTCAACCATTTCAAGATGTTTGAGTATCCCTGGTAACTGAAACCCTGGTTTCATTGTTATTAGGATAAGTACAAAACTTGTTAAGCTACTAAGATCAGTGTATTTCACTAGAAATAAG
Organism: Lerista edwardsae; assembly: GCA_029204185.1. Classification (NCBI taxonomy): domain Eukaryota; kingdom Metazoa; phylum Chordata; class Lepidosauria; order Squamata; family Scincidae; genus Lerista; species Lerista edwardsae. Next base: position 9,993,253 of record JAJKFI010000002.1, on the reverse strand, counting down.
TGTTTAATTGGAGATACCATGACAGCCTAGATGGTGAACTGGGAATGCTATATCATGTCTGTAGCTGTAATTCTATATGAACAGTGGAAATGGTAGGTGAAATTGAATGGAATAAAGTAATGGAAAGAAATGATGCAAGGAAATATAGAGACTAACATTCAAGTAGCCCCAGAGGTTCTGTGATTCATGAGGCAGCACAGATTCTAGGTAAACACAAAGAATAATATGGATGTACAATGGGAAGCAGAAAGTAATCATAGGTAAAAAAAAAAAAAAGGAAGGCGATACAGTGACACTTGGATGAGTTTACAGAAATAGAGTTAGAACTTGAGTGGAATTACAAGAGATACAATTGTAAAGATTGAAACCGGGTTTTACCAGAAGAAGAACAGTAAAATAAAAAGTTGAGTTAAAAAACCAAAACAAATCTAAGGCCAATGGAAAAAGTTTAAGAACTTCTGATATGAAAGCAATCATTTTACCTGTTGTGGACCCAGCCAAGGGGCCACCCAGGGACAGAGGAGGAGGCAACCGCTCCCGGGTGCCGCTCCACTCTGCCCCCCTGCCAGGCTCCGTTTTGGAGCCGTAAGATGGCAGGGGTGGGTGGGAGGACCGAAACCGCTTGCCTCCCAGCACTGCCTCCTCCTGCTCCAGGAGCACCGCGCTTGGGGCATCCCCCCCCGGGGGGGATAGGTCCGCAACTGCATTTTATTGACAATTGCCTCAGAGGTGGCTGATGGGGAAGGAGGAGGAATCCTCTTCCTTGGCTTTCACAAAATAACATACAGGAGAAAACTATATGGCAGAAAATTATAATCACTTCAACAACATCCCAAGAAATTAAGCAATTTTGGCTGGACAAAATGCCAAGATTTAGACAGACCATCCCAGAGTTATGAAGGAAGGAGAGTACAAATGATGTATGGTGTCTATTAGCATGAACAAATTGTTGGGAACAGAGACAGCACAAGGTCTCCACAGATGGTAAAAATGATGATGATAAAAATTAATGTATCCATGAAACTATTGAGAAGAGCCGATATAGTCCTTGCACTGGAATGCTTTCACAGACTTTCATGAGAACACCCTGAAATAATTAGCTTGTGAATTGCCACTATAGTTTCTAATTTTGTTTTCCTAACATAATCATGCAGTAGCATGTTATCTTTTTCATAGTGGACAGACCTGGAGATCTCTGCATGTCCTGTAACCGTGTAACACAGACACCAAGAAACCACTGCAGGAAAATGTTAACAGATACATATGAAATTAAAAACAACCGAGTGTTGTTGAGTGGGAGCAGCGGTGGCTTCAGTAGTCATCCAAGTTGGGTTTCACTCGAGGGCTTGTGCGTGTCAATGGGCCCATTCAGCCAAGCCAACTTCTTGAACCCTCCAATATCAGAGGCAGTGATAACATGAATCAGTGGAGAAAGTGACAACTTGATCAAGTATGCAACATAATTTGTCATACATATTTAAAAATATCTTACTATTAGGAACTGGAGCAGAATAAGCATCTGACTTAAAGGAAAATGAGTTTTTGGTAGAGTGACAGCGCACTCCTGCCCTGCATCAGCGCAACATCATAATGAGCAGCACCCCTGTGTCAGCGCTAAGACAACTGGACCGGCACTGCAGGTAGCGCCAATCTTGTTGCTTCCGCGCAGTTCCTCCCTCGCATCGGCCAAAGCCGGCCAGAGCAAGGGAGGCACCAGGTTGGGATAGGGGTGGGAGTGGGCAGGGGGAGGGAGATTCTGAGTGGGACAAGGGCAGGATGTATGTGGGTTGGCAGGCCTACCGGCCTGCCATGAGCAGACATGATTGGGCTCCGGATTTGGCCATAAGGCCTAAGCACAATTGGGAGGCCGCGTGGGGCCACACGGTTTAACAGGTGCAGTTCTGAGGAGCATACCAGGGAGGCTGGAGCGTCCCCTACGGGAAGGGTGTGAATGTGCCGTGGGGAGACTCCAGCCTCTCCCATACTGCCTTGGATTTGGCGCAGGCCCGCCAGCCGTGCTAATCCAGCGCAGTATAGGATTGCACGCTGAGAAGTGAACTGAAAATCTCTTTTTCTATATCTTTCCCAGCATAGATGTTGCTTCTACAGTTCTTGTTATGCTGGTTCAAGTACTGTATTTGTAAAGACTTTCAGGGCGCAATCCTAACCTGGAGTTAGGCCGGCACAGTTAGGCCAACAAAGTTTGGCCGGCACAAAGGACACCGTAAAGTATGTTTGGACCACTCCCGGAGTCAGAGAGGCCAGCACACAGATGTGCACCATCCCCCTGACTCCGAGAGTGGTCCAAACATACTTTAGGGTGTGCTTTGTGCCAGCCAAACTTTGCTGGCCTAACTGTGCAGATTGAACTCCAGGTTAGGATTGCTCTCTCAGTTAGGGCCCAATCCTGTCCAACATCCCAGCACCTATGCAGCTGTAATGCAGAACAAGGAAAGGGAACAAATGTTCCCTTACCTTGAGGAAGGCTCCATGACTGTCAAGATGCAGCACATACCCAATTGAGATGACTACATCAGGGCTGGAAAATTGGATAGTATTTGGCCATCAAGTGGGTTGACCTTTTGACTTATTTTAGTATGTTTATTAAAATTGTTTGCCAACTTGGACTTTTGCTTACAGGCAAAACAGGTTATAAATCCCTATAATTCAGTTTGTCATGCAGATGATATGCAGCTTGGTGCTCAGTGTTATATTACAATATATAGATACACATTAGTATTTACCTACTACAATTTATATGGTGACGCTGTGGGTTAAACCACTGAGCTGCTGACTGGAAGGTTAGCAGTTTGAGACCACGCAACAGAGTGAGTTCCCATTGCTTGTCCCAGCCAACCTAGCAGTTCAAATGCACATAAAAATGCAAGTAGATAAATTACTTCAGTGGGTATGTAACGGCGTTCTGTGCACCTTGGCGTATAGTCATGCTGGCCACATGACCATGGAAACTTGTCCTCAGACAAACGCCGGCTCTTTGGCTTAGAAACAGAGATGAGCATGGACCCCTACCATCGGTCACGATTAGACCATTTGGTCGTGGGGAAACCTTTACCTTTTTTTTACTACTATCAAACTATGGGCCCAATCCAATTGGCCACTGTGCTACCATAATTCAGGTTCCTGCATTCCAGCAGGCTTTATGGCTGTTACAAAAGAGCAAGCGGCTGCAAGCTAGTAGTCTACTAAGGAGCCTCACTGCTGGTAAGTCAGCACAGGGGGCAGGCAGGGGGTAGGGGTGGGCAGAACAGGGTGAGGAGGAGGCAGACTGGAGTGGAGACTGGGGGAGAGGTCCGAACAAGGTCGGAAAGGGACAGTATTGGCTGCAGTAGCACTGCCAATATCAGAAAATTATCAGTAGATGCAGAAGGTGGCATCTTGAATCTATTTTCCTTAAATCTTGGTATTTCTGTTTCTGGTGTGCCCCTAGTTCTTCGTATTTTATTTTCACTATATGAAATGGCAAGCAATAGACTTCAGTATTGTTAATAAATGACTGCCTTCTTACCTGACAAATCCCAAAGCTGACAGTCGTATCTTCAAGATCAAAAAATGTTCTGTGTGGTAATCAGCAAATCTACACTGTAAAGTGCATTCTAGTTGCAAAGGGAATTTGAAAAGAACATTTTGTAAGAAGCTCACAGATAAATCATCACAATTTCAAACCTATTAGCCAGAGATGGTAGAAGAAAAGACAAAACTAAAGAAACAACATTTTCTTCAACGTTAACTGCAAATTAGTAAGATTAAAGTTCCATGATGCTAGATAACAGTTTTGCTTTGAAATAAATTACATTATGAACCTCTCCCCATTTAATTAAAGCGCAAATATTTTGGGGGAAAGGGAAACATTTATTAAGAGGATGATACAGGGGATTATCTTAACCTAATTGTAGTTTTGCTTAATACTGAGAATATTTTCATGTTCTTCAGAAATACATTTTAAAAATGTAAGAACTGCAAAAATTATCTTCAGATGTAAATTATTTGCATGAGATTTAAAATGAGAAACAAATCTACAGGAACTGTGCATAAACACCAAAATTACCTTTGTGGTTTGTCACTCAAGAATTTTAAGAGAAAATATCTGTTTTCACTCAATGTGAAACAACACAATAGAAGCCAATGAAATGATATGCTGTTTGTTTATTGCATTATCCCACTATTCTTTTTATGAACTCGGAGTAACAGGAAATCATCTGAAAAAGAGTGACTAGCTGAAGTGACTACCAAGTAGGCTTTGTGGCTGTTAGAATCCAAACCTGCCTTGCCCGAGTTCAACCATGATACCACACTAAAATGTACCTATAATAATGTCTCTTATAATGCTGTGGCTATGTTCCAGGAAAACAGAATGCTGTGTGAAACAGTTCTGTAGAAGTTAATTACAGCTGTTCTAATGTCATTCACAGTACCATATGAACCTGCACTGGGTTGGAGCCTACTGTGCAATTGACCACTGTGGCTGTCAGTCCTCCGACATGACAGCAATGCAAGAGGATGAGTCAGGTGGTAACTCTTCCTTGGTAACCACAGGCTTCTTGTTTGTCCAATCCTGGGCTGACCCAGCCTGGAGAATGCAGCGAATCAAGGACAAATGCCTGGGTCTTCCCCAGTGGCGGCATTCAGCCGGTACGCTGGGCGGGACTTACCTTTGACCGGCAGTCAGCCCGTTGCGTAACGGCGCATTCCGCCACTTTTCCGCCTGCCCCGGCGAGCAGGAAAGCAGCGGAACACGCCATTACGCAACGGGCGGACTGCCCGTCAAAGGTAAGTCCCGCCCAGCGTACCGGCTGAATGCCACCGCTGGTCTTCCCCAGGCTGTGCCCAAAGCCAGAACAGCCCATCAGGTCAGAGAGAGCCTATGCATGCTCTGAATTGGATGAAGAGGGCCTTATACACTCAGAAGGCCAGAGGAGGCTGCAGGCATGCTGAGGCTTGGGGTCTTGACACCTGTACTGAATGTACAGCCAACCCTCTGGTCTGACAATGCCCTCTGGTCAACCATCGCCAATGGTGGGCAGGTCTCATTGCCACACCCCTGTGACTCCTATGGGAAGGCCAGGGCCCTGAGATGGCCAGGGCCCTGGATGAGATCGCTCCTGAGCGTCCCCTGCCCAATCGCCGAATCAGAACGGCTCCTTGGTTTTCTGAAGAGCTGCGAATGATGAAGTGGCAGGGCAGACGACTAGAGCGTCGGTGGCGAAAGACTTGTGCCGAATCTGATCGTACATGGGCCAGGGCCCAGTTAAAAGCTTATGCCAGGGCAGTGGTGGCAGCTAAGAGGGCACACTTCTCTGCCACCATTGCATCTGTAGAGAACCGTCCGGCTGAGCTCTTCCGTGTGGTCCGTAGTCTTTTACATCTCGCCCCCCCCCCGCTGGTGGGGAGGAGCACACGGAGGCTCGCTGTGACGAGTTTGCAAAATATTTTGCAGAGAAGGTCGATCAGATTCGACATGACTTGGACGCCGCTGTGGGCATATCTAGTGATGTCCCTGGGGAACCTGTCTTTCCTACCATTTGGGATTCTTTCCAGCTTGTAGAGCCTGTGGATGTGGACAGGATTCTCTGGAGTGTGAGACCTGCTGCTTGCCCGCTCGACCCTTGCCCAGCATAGCTAAATGGAGCTGCCCGGGAAGGGCTGG
>JAJKFI010000002.1:9955374-9973085 GCA_029204185.1 Lerista edwardsae | reverse complement strand
ATATATATATATATATATATATATATATATATATAAATAAATAAATAAATAAATAAATAAATAAATAAATAAATAAAAAGACCTGGGGTCTCAGTAAGGTTCTTGTTTCCTCTGTGTCAGAACTCTGCTCGGCTTGGCTCTGCAACCTGGACTACCTGTTCTTGGGAAAAGGAGCTAAGTATATTCTTGCCTTGCTCCCATCCCCTGCCTACTATGGAAACTAACAAACCTCAGCCACACTATATACTTCTGGCTATTGCATCTCTCTTGGCACACCCTGGAACCACCTGACTACACCCCCTCTTGGCAGCCCAGACTGGCCCAGCCCGTTTAATAATGCTGTTCACCTCGGATCCCCACCCCCAGTCCTGACAACGCTCCATTCAGTTTGGCACACTATTTCAGTGCCTCTTCCAGGGATATTTCTTACAGTGTCAAATTCACTTTTACATAAAGCAGGTTTGTTCTTTCTCTTTGATTAAACAGGACTTCATGTGATCAATGGGAGGCCAGCGAGTCTGTAGTTGAAAATGCTGATTAGCCTTAAATTTAAGCTTAGATTGAACCAAGGGTGAATGATCCAGAAAATAACAAAAAACATTTAATGAGGCTGCAGATGGAACAAACTGTGTCTTGCTTTTTTGGCTTCATTTTCCATGCTAATGGAAAGTGATAATCATTGTGCTTGATAATGGTAAAGAGCTGGAGTGAATGTGCCATTACTTTCATGGTTCTTTTCCAGTTGCAACTGGCATGGCTGTAAATGAGAGGGAGTTTCTAATGAAGTAATTAGAGTACAATTGCGCAAGTGGGCAGCACAATTGAGATTGGAATAAAATCCTGTCCTGTCCCTCATTTGTAGAAGTTTGACAAAGCACTTTTTAAACTCAATTTTTAATCGAAAAAATAGGGATCAGGAAGATCAAACACACACTTTATATCTTTTTCCTTGATTGATGTAGTAGAAAGGATCAGCTTAAGCCAAAGTAATGGCCAAAACAGTGCCAAAATTTCATCCCTTTTGGGTATGCATGCACACACCACTACTACCACTTCCTCCACTGTCTCTCCTCCTCCTCCTTCCTCCAATATGTCTTCAAAACTGGTTGGGTGGGAAGGATCTTGGCAGTTCTGCTCCCAAGATTCTTTCCACTTGACCAGTGAAGACACAGAGGTGGAGGAGAGGAAAGCGAGGAGGGGGAGGTAGGTGGTGATTCTCTTCCCAACCACTAGAGACAGAACATCCAATGAGAAAGTGCATGTGCTGACAGCAGCTTCTTCTCCTATCTTTGATGGATGGATGAGCCCACTGTCATCTTTCATTGCTTTCTAGTAAGGAAGGGCATTCTTCTTCAAGCAGCACTGGGTGGTTTCTACTAGCAGGATGGAAATTTGAATCTTGGAACTTGAGTCAGAGTTGCAAAAACACATGTAATGTTCTTTTCTGACTCATGTAGACTCAAGTCATGCATGTCAAGGACTTGGGTGTGACTCGAGAATGAAGCTTAAAAACTTGAGTCTGAAAACCCATGAGTCTGGGTGTGCTTGCTTACTTCTTTTCAATGGTGAAAGACCTCATGGGACCATATAGAAGCCAGCAGTTCTAGCCAGGAGGCAGAGAAGGGTTAGTGTTAGAAGGCAGAAGGAGGGAGGCAGGAGTAGGCTCTTTTGTCCATCTCTGAAGGAACCAATGATCATTGGCAGATTTTTTTCTTTGGACAAGGGAGGGCAAAAGGAGGAACCCCAGAGGTTCTGGCTAGAGAAGCTCAGGGAGGGAGAAAAGGAAGAGGAGGGGAAGTTAGGAGGCAGTTTCTTCCTATCACATGTGCTCCAATGTTGAGGAAGCCAAGCTCATTGAATGACTAGTGCAATGGGACTACTTCTGAGTAAAGCTGCAAAGGATTGGGTCATACTCATAACGTACACTGCTGCATGTGGCCCTGCTCCTGCTTGCCACTTCTGTCCCCGTTCTAATGCAGTCCACCCTGCCTCCTTCCACCTTGCCCAGTCCCTTTTGGTCCATGCCCTGACATGCCGGATCTGTGCTGCCCATCTCACAAAAGACTCATAAGTCAAAATGACTTGGGGGAATTTTGGGGAGGCGAGTCGCCATGGGAACTTGCTAGGGCACGTACACAAGTCAAGTCACAGTGGGCGGAGACTGGACTTGATCGAGTCTCACCATGGTGCCAAGTTCCCATCCCTGCCTACTAGTGAACCAGCTGTGGTCCAATTCATCTTCCAGGAAAAGCTTGAATCAGGATCACTTCATACTTCAGGACTGCCTCAGTCATTTGCTTATAGTGTGAAATAAAAGCCAGCCTTAATCCCCACCCCACCAGTCTCAATTACACTGACAGCCAACTTGTATTCCTTAATTAAGTCAGGCTGTCCAGGGGCATTCTGGCATGAAATCAACTACTGAAAAAAGTCCATCACAGGAGAGAGGTTTTATCCTTTTAATCAAGAAACAAACAAAAAATTAGGAAGGTTGAGAGTCCGGACCCCTTCTTTTGTTTTGCTTCTTCAATTTTCCTTCCTTAAGTTTTTTTTTGACTGCTTGGAAAGGGAACGGAGGAGACAGACTGTCACCAAGAGTTTCAAGTTTAGTGAGCCTAATGGACTCTTGGCAAAGCATCTTGGTTTATCTAACCAACAAAATGGTCTTGATGTCCGCTAAAAATGGCAGAAATGGGAGGTGGGAACAGAAGTGGCAACAGACACATATAGAAATGTAAGAGCCAGCTGCAAAAGATTGAGGTGAAAAATGAGGTGAGAGAAACCATAAGGAAGCAGAAGCTCGTCTGGAGGCAACTGTCCTCACCCCTGAGTTATTAATGGAGAATTCCCAAGTACACAACAAATTAGAAGGGCCTAGTTACATTTTACATGCAAACATGTGTGCCCCATGAGGACAACATGAGATGGGAACAATGTAATGGAATTCTGCCCTATGAATGCGCACTTTCAGGGCCCAGAATTTGACTCTGAGATAAAGTTAAGCCTCAATACCACTTTGGATAGAAAGAAAGTACTTTCAGAAATGGGCAGATAATGTTTATCAATCAATTTGTCAGCTGAACATTTCTACATACATTATTGAACGAACTATTGCATCAGGCAGCCATCTACAATAAGCAATTTCTGCATGGCTGATTTGTCAGGTCTGACTCCTAGAGGAGGTTAAAATAATGATGATGCTCAGCAGTTGCTTCGGGAATGCAAAGAGCTTTTGCAGTATAAAGGGAAAAAAAACATTTTCACATCCTCCTCTACAGCACATCAAGAAAAATGTGAACGTGCACTAGTGCAAATCAGGCATTTACATATTCAGACCTACTCAGTAACATGACCACTCATATGTGCCATGGCATTCTAAGATTCTCCTCTTCAATGCTTTAATGAGGCATTGCCAGATAAGCTGTATGTTTACAAAAGTCCTAACAGATAATGACTTTAAAAAAATGCAGATAAACAGCTGCCAGCACAAATGGCCATAACACCAATTATCCCGGCAGCATTTATTCATTCTGTTGATTCAAAGACAGAACTGATTCAGTGGGTGGTTTCCTTCTCTTGTGTGAGCAGCTGAAGGAGAAGGGTGTTGTTGTTATTCCCCTCCCTTTTTTCAACCGGTTCAAACTTCCTGTTCTATGGACAGGAACATTTCTTCTCAGGGTATATCCAATAGACCAGTGATTTTCAAACTTTTTAATGTCACAGTAGACTGAGAAGGCACAAAAATTGTCAAGGCACACCATCGGTTTTTGGACAATTGATAAGGCACTCTGCAAGGCCGGCCTGGGGCTCACATCCCTCACATACTAATAAACGATCTTCCCCCAAACTCCTGTGGCACACCTGTGGACTATTTGTGGCACACCAAATGCCATGGCACAGTGGTTGAAAATGACCATGATAGACATTATCCCAAGCAGTTACATTCAGAAATAAACAGGATTAGAAATTTACTTTAAAACTTCGCATCGTAGAAGGCACAAACAGTTGCTTTTATTTCCCATCAAGATGTTGTCTTTCTCATGGGCAACAATCACCTACTCTAATTGGCCTCACACTAACTCTTGAGATCCCTGCTAAGAACATAAGAAGAGCCCCACTGGATCAGGCTAAAGCCCATCTAGCCCAGCTTCCTGTCTCTCACAGTGGCCCACTATATGCCTCAGGGAGCACACAAGACAGCCAGATACTTGCATCTCATTGCCACTCCCCTGCTTCTGCTAAGTAGAAAGACACCAAAATAAGAGCTAATCCTGTCAGAACAGGTGGCACAGCAGCCTTCCTGGCATCACAGAATGCAACACGCTGCCACATTAAAGTGGGCCACCACCAGAAATGGCAAGCGGCAGCAACAGCAGCCTTCCAGGATATCCAGCGCTGGCAAGTTGGAGTGAGAGGTGGGTGGTGGGTGGAACATGGGCAGAACATGGTGGAACGTGGGGACAGGGAAGAATGAGGCAGGGACTGGGGGAGGGAGTGGGTGTTGAGGAAGGCGGCAAAGAGCAGCAGCGGCTCCACTAATATCACGTCTCCATGATCATTCACCCTGGATCCATACCACTCAGAATGGTGCCAGTCAAAGAGATAGTGCATGTCCAAGTAGGCCTATCTGGGAAGTAGCAGCTTGACCCAAGGTAAGGGAACAAATGGTTCCTTGCAGGACGGGCCGTAAGCCAATGTGACCAATGTCACCACATTGGGGCCTGTTTTTTGGGGGGGACGCACTAGTGCAGTGAGCATATTGCCTGCTGCTACAGCCAGGCTCTCTATGGGCTGAGTCAGTGGGGTGAGCAGAGCAGCTTTACCTTGAGCCCTCCCACCTGACTCTGCCTCTAAGCAGCCTAAAATGGGCCTCCTAGAAGCAGTTGTTATCACTATTTCCAGGTGCCATGCTTTTTGCGTGGCACCACAAGTGCTCTTCTTGGAGAGTGGAGGCCCCACGGGGAAAGTGAGGGCTATGCAGGAATGCGTCGCATTGGGCCCCACTGCTCCTTGAGCTGCCCCTAGTCCCTTGCCTTGAGGAGGCCTCTCAAACTACAATCCCACAGGATACAACACGCACTCTGTTGGCATGGCAGCATCTGCATTGGGGAGGGATTTATTTAACACTGGAGTGTCAGTCACTTCTGTTAAGCAGCTCCAAAGTAACTCTGATACCTTTCAACCATGAAAAACCCCAAAAAGGGAGTTTGCCAATTGTCACTGAACTCTGCCCATTCAAAGGAGCCCTCTCTGTCCTAAAGAGAAGTGCACCTAATTCCACACAGAGTGCCATAAGCAGCCACCATTGCAGCATCAATCAGCTGAAGGAAGCATGTACAGGTACACAGTTCCTACTCTGACACACAGCTGTGGCCCCACATTCCCTTCAAATTAAGCTAACACCCAGTGGTGTTTTTAGAGGGGGTGCAAAACACTATATTTTGCTGGAGCAGGACTAATGCAGCCTCTCCCCCTTGCCTTCAGAGCCATTCGCGTCTTGGAGAGCAAACCCTCTGAGTCAGCTCTTGGAACTGTGAATGGCTCTGTAGGCGAGGGAGAGGGACTGCATTACACAGAGACTCCTGCAAAACATGGTATTTTGTCTCCCCTCTAGGAACACCAATGCTCACACCATTATGAACAGCAACCCAAAGAGACTGAGAAAAGGTTAATTTCGCATTGCCTTTGGACCCCTTGTATGTAAAAGGGTTTTCCTTCTGTGGCATTTGTCCCACTTTCATCTTTTTCTGGCTCCTGTACGTATTAGTGTTTCCAGGGTCACTTCTCCCTTTTTTCGTTGTTAAACAAACCCAGACTCTGTAGCCACAGTAACAGCCACCCTCATAGCTCCTTCTGTTTCAAGAAGTCAAGAACTCAAGAATTTTGTTAGAAATTCAATACTAGGTGGAGATCTCACTGATAAATTCCTTTACAGCTGGATGTACTCTGCACTGAGTCACAGAACTAATCTATTTTCCCTTGTATTTTTGCTATTTTTCAATGCATAAAAAGACATTTCATCACAAATACTTGCGTGGGGAATAGATGGGTTTTGTAATGCAGTTCAAGGACTCCCCCCAGCTGTATCGCAATTTATCTGAGAAATCCTAAATTAGCAACTGAGTAGTTGAATCTATCAAAGAAATGTGTAAACACATGCGCCATCTCTCACTTGGCCATTTTTCATCAAGGATGTAAAAATGCAAAAACCCATTCCCTCAGCCTGGAAGGCTAGCTCTCCCTGTCAACATTTCTTAGGCATCAATGCGAATCCTATTACACTAGGGATACATCAGCGAACTCATCTACTGATGGCCATAACATCTCTTGCTACTTGTCACATGTATGTCACAGCTGGAAGACATTATAGATGAAAAGCAGAGATATGTTTACAGTCGTAAGACTGAGAGGCAGTCGCATTGAAAGGAAACAAAATAGTGACATGCGCTTCAGCTCTCCCCAGGATACCAAGTAATGGCTTTGAAAAATTGCAGTGTACAATGTTTACCAGAGGGTCTGTTTGTATTACAAGTTAAATAGCAGCACTTAAAAATATATCAGGTCTAGAGGGTCATTGCAGTGAGAAAAATGCCCCAGCAAGTCGTAGAGAGTCGGTGTTTTCTAAAGCATGAAATCAGTGCCGTGCGAGAGAAACGGTGTGCTTCAACTGTGAAAACGCTCAGCCCTTTCTCCAGCAGGGGTTATGGATGCCTTTAATTCCAGAGTCCCCGTGTGGCAGAGCGGCAATAATACACACTGCGGCTGGACAAGCAAGATCAATAATGAATGGCCAGTTTGCTAATCTTGATGCAAATTGTCAGGAGAGCGGCAAAGAGCACAGTTGTTATGCACCGCACAAATAGCTTGGCACTTGAAAGCCAGCAGGGCTTCGATAGGATGCTTTGTACTGAAAATCATTGTACCTCAACACAAATCCTGTGTTAAGCCTGCTGTTATGAATGCATCCATCTGAAGATCACTGAGAAGGCTGTGCTCCAGATGCCATCGCAAACTGAGTTTCGGTTGGCAAGCACAAGCCTCAGCTGTGGTGAACCCATGGCGGCACTGCGACTCCATTTCACAGGTCATCCACATTTCCTTCCTCCCAATGTATACAATTATTAAAGACACACTTGCTCTGCCAGGCCTTTGAAGGAGGATAATCCCAAAGCCTGGTGGGTTTTTGGCTATGATTCATGAAGCCTCTGCTCCTGGGAAAATGGCTTTATTGCAATGTTCTTGTTCTTAATGGGTTTTTTAAAAAAAAAATTTAGAGCACAATCCTAACCTGGAGTTAGGCCAGCACAGTTAGGCCAGACAAGTTTGGCTGGCGCAAGAACCACCGTAAAGTATGTTTGGACCACTCTTGGAGTCAGAGGGGCCAGCACCCACAGATGTGCGCCATCCTCCTTGACTCCGAGAGTGGTCCAAATGCGCTTTATGGTGGTCCTTGTGCCAGCCAAACTTTGCTGGCCTAACTGTGCCGGCCTAACTCCAGGTTAGGATTGCCCCCTTAATTATGTGTAGAGGTGCTTGAAATCAGTGTTATTTATTTTAGTCAAAAGTAAGCCCATTGTGTCCAATGAAGCCCATTGTGTCCAGCTGCTGCAGCCAGGATCTCAGTGGGCGAGCAGAGCAGCTTTAGCTTTGGCCACCTGCCCATTACATGTCTCCAAACTGCCCAATATGGGCCTCCTGGAAGCAGTTGGTGGTGATGTCATAATGTCACCTCCAACTATTCCCAGGTGCCACGTGCAGCACCATAAATGCTTTTCTTGATGAGTGGGGGCCCTGCAGGAATGCCCCACATTGGGCCCCGCTACTCCTGGAGCTGGTCCTGTGTGCTGGGCCCATGAACCACTTGGCCTCCGCAGGCCTCAGAATAGCCAGCAGAAGCAACTTCCGGTTTGACTGGAAGTCACTTCTGGTTGCTCCCATGGGCCATTCTGAGGACAAGGTGGGTTGCAATACTGAAACATTTGGGAACTGCTTGTCTATCTTTATTGGCAGACACTCTACAGGATTTCAGAGTGGGGTCTCTCCCAGTCCTACCTGGTCTTTCCAGAAAATCTGGAATCTTGATTTTGAAATCAGCCTGGAATCTTCCTACATTGGGCAGCACAATCCGACCCCCTCCCCCCCATTTCAGCCATTGCAAACTACTGTGCTTCTTGCGCAGGGCCAAAGGAAGCAGTTGCATCGGCCCTGCAATGCTGGAATATGCCTGCGATAAACCGTTCCTGCACCAGCCAAGTTCAGGGAAGGGGTAGAGTTTGGATGTGGTCCCAATTTGGGTGACATGATGTGCTTGGACTTGCACTTGCTATACAGCAGGCACAGATCCAAGCAGTCCCATCGGGGTGGCTGGTGCCTACCCCGGGATAAGGGGACGAACATGCCCTTGCCCTGTGGAGGCTCCAGCCTGCTCCCAACCTGCGCTTGATATAGTGCAGGCCGGCCAGCCTGCCTATTCCAGTGCAGGTTAGGATTGCGCCGTAACTCAAGTTGCATTCTACTAAACTACAGCCCTTCCCCAATAAGAGGAGTGCTCCCATCCAGTTCTTTGTCCGACTGGATTTCTTCAACACATAATGTTTTGGAAATAGCTTAGCTAGAATTGATTTTCACCTCTTGCCTCTTGAGATTTTCACCAACTGATTTGGCCTCTTGCTCCCTTTCTTCAGTTTCTGCTGAAGCACCACTCTTCCTAAGTGGCTCTCTCACATGCAAGCATTATTGGTTTAAATGTTGATACAAACTATGTCCAAGAGACAGCACCAGACTAATATTCAAACAGTGGTTTCTGTTCTTGGCTCACTATTAAGCCCCCCCGCCCCACTTCAACCATTGTTGGTGAGTCAGCTGCCGGTAAAATACAATCAAATCAATACTAAGATGCATGGAAAGAAAGGGTACTAAACTTTCAAAGGTCTTCATACTTAGATGTGGTCCCCAACAGAGTTCAACAAGGTATGCTCATCTTAAGTGCACTCTGGCTTGCTTTAGTTTTATATTTTCTAGATCTCTTTTTCCGATAAGAGAAAAGTAAGTGGAAAAGGCAGACTATAAATGTAGAAGTCCAAAAATATTTAGCGAACACTACATTGTTACGACTGCACAATTCTCCCCATACAAGCATGAACTCTTATTTGACTTGGGGCTCCCTTCTTGGTCCTTTGAACAAGCAGTGCCATCAAATGATCTTAGCTATGTCCACAAAGTTCTCTGAGTGATGCTCAGCAAATCAGAACTTTTCAGCCCTGCAGAGGAAGAGGAGAGAGTGTAAGATGACTGGAAACTGCTGGTTCTGTAGGTTCACCCCAACCAGAGGCGGATCTACAGGGAGGGCAAAGCTCTAAGTGTTGCAAGAAGCCTTACCCTGTCATGTAAATCCCTCCTCTCCCTTGCTGCTGTAGCCAGTAAGCAACGCCAAGATGTTGCTTTTCCCTGTGAGGATTGGCTAAAACAGTGCAGGAGAGGAGTGATTTCCACTGCAAGGTAAGGGCTTCTTGCAAAACTTAGAGTTTTGCCCTCCCTTATATCTGCCTCTGACCCTAACCCCAGGGATGAGCCACTCAGTGAGTAGCTAAAGTGGTGCTGGGGGGCTCTGCAGCAGAGAGGCAGTTTTCCATCATCTCTGCAGGCGGTATGTGTGTATGACAGTGCTTACTTTAGTCACAACACAAACACTGCAAAATCAGTCGTCCCACCCAAATGGAGTCATTTTCGCGAGGGCTGCACATGCACTGGGAAGTGACAATGCAGGTGCAGGGTGGTGCCAAATTGCTCTGTGATGTCACCAAGCTTGGCATCACAACTGGAGCCACTGGGCAGTTGGCAGAGATGGTGAGCAGGTGTGGGACACATACAGGACACTCTCTGCAGCCCTCTACCTCTACCAGCTTGCCACCTGAGACAGTCCCTTCACTCAACCACACATGATCAGATTGGCCCTGAAAACAATACCACCCAATCTGGAAAGACATCAGCCACTTCAGCTCCAACCAATCCCAGTTATACTGTCAAAAGGCTGTCTACCCTGGAAATATTGCTGTGATCTAAGCGTAAGACGGATGTGGAATAATTACAATATCTTCTCAAACCAGTGATTTATTCTGGTCTTCTTGTAACATCATGCAATTTTGAATGCCCATTAGAATCCATTACGGTTTCAACAAGATGACGGCTATCAACCCAAGATCAGAGCATGCATCCTGTTTTGGACTTCTCTTCCAGGAATTACATGGCTCCTTTGAACTCTGTTCCGAAGTGAGGTTCTAAATTCAAAAGGCATTTCTCTTTAGTCAGTGGGAAAGCTTCATCATGTCCTGCTATGGGCTGCATGTCTTTCATCCATCTTCCATATCGATCCTGAATATCATTTCAAGGCATGACTGAACATACTTCGACATCTTGACACATTTTTGTGCATTGGCTCAGACGCTCTGCTCAAGGAAATCTATTTCTCTTCTTGCTAAATAAAGATAGCCCTCAAATGCTATTTTGCATTTTGGGTTTTCCTTTAATGATCTAGGATTTATTACTCGTTGCCTAAGAAAAAAAGTAATTGATTAAGAGGCAAATCAAAAAACATTATAGCTTGTCAGGTTTTTAACCATAATTTGGATAGTAAATTATAACATCACGGGAGGAAATACTGTTTTGCGCAAATACTTCATTTTTATTGTATTTGTCTTCTGAAGTCTGTGGACAGCTATGTTAAAAAAAGAAGTGTGTAAGAATATTCCTTCAACATTACCATCTGAGGAGTTTTGGGGCAATATTTCAGTCACAGATCGAATGGAAGGAAGTATGCAGGTTTAAGGAAAACTGCATATTTGTTCAATCCATTCCAGTCTCTGGTGGAATTTCCCTCAACATGCTCTGTAAATAAATAGTGAGACCATGCTGTCTTTCTCTCTTTCTGAAAACCGGAAAGGCTGAAGTGTTCCTGATCATTAAGAAAGCTTGCCGTCCTATGACTATTCAACTGCGCCATCTTGCAAAATATTTCCCACCCACCTGCATTTCATTCACCTATTTCTAGTTTTTAGCAAGGTTGTTGTTATCATTATAATAGTGCCATCAATGTGCAAGTTGGGAGCTATCTGAAGATAGGGCCAAGGAGCTTGTGCTGGATCCCAGAGCAGACAGGAAGCCCCTGAGGAATGCCTTTTCCTTTTGTATACTTTCATCAATTGACAAAGTGATACTACAATTTGATCATTAAAGCCATACAAGCAAGTCAGCACATCCTGAGATGGTGGCAGCAAACAGGATCAAGCAATGCCAAATGGCCCATGTAAAAATCTTGCTCATGTCCCGTAACATATAAGTAAACTAAGTAGAAATAAATCCACCCATGTGGGTTGAAAGCAGACATCTAAAATGCTTAATTTTTGGTCAAAATAAATTAAGGAAAATGGTGACACCCTCCTCCTCATGGAATTAGTCTCACCAACGTGATAGAAATGGCTTTGGGAAATATGAATGAGTCAAGATAGCTGATAATTGCCAGACTGGATTTTTGTTTGGCTTGGCATAAGAGACTCCAGTCAGCTGCATGAAATAGGAGTCAGGCATTTGGAAAGGAAGTAGGCAGACGTAAATACACCCTAAGAAATGGCACATTTTGCTGTTTTAATATGTCCGACCGCTACACATTCTATAATACTACCCTACCTGTGTGGAGCTATTTATACTTTCCTTCTGTGATTGAAGCAATTAATTTTAGAGAACCCAACCATCAAGCTTTTCCGAGGAAGTCAAAAAGAAATTCAGTATTACCAGGGTGCTGAGCTAGAGGACACAAGCATGGACCAGAAAATAGGATATGGAGCTTGAATGCTCAGAACCACACTATTAAATTCCAGCTTTAGGGCCTAATCCAAAGCCCATTACCGTGGGCAGTGTGCTTATACCACCTGGGCAACCGTCGTGCAATCGTGCCATAAAGCACCTCCAACGCTGGCAGTAAGCCAGTGGTGTCGCCCTACCGGTTCGCTGGGCGGAGTTATTTCGGCTGCAGGGAGGGTTTCCACGGTGATCGGCAGCGTGCTCGCTGCCTCCCGTTGCGTAATGGCGAAAGCCCACCCGCTGCACCACTGCAGTAAGCCCTTACCGCTGGGGCAGGGGCAGGGCCATGGCAATGCCACCTGTGTGCACCCCGGAGGGCATTTGCTGCTTGCCAGCGATGCAGCCTTCCAGGGTGGGGCGGGATGGCATTTCTGGGCGGGTGGAGTCGTGGCAGGACCTGCGGTGACTTTCACCCCCAGTTCCCGACCTTCAAGTAAGGCAATGCAGCCTTACTTGGAGGCCCTCGCTTCTGCACTGGCTAAATAGCTGACACAGAAGCAAGTAGACCATCACCAGCCCTGCATCCTTACCGTGGAGAAAAGATACAAACATCCCCTTTCCCTACAAAGGCTCCTTTGGCTTCCTGGCTACCTTGGAATGCTCCCGGGCAGTCAGGCAGTTCAGAATTGGGCAAAGTTTGGCCAGCACCATAAAGCACCATAAAAGGGCCACCATAAAGCATTTTTGGACTATTCTCAGAGTCAGGGAGGATGGCTCACATCTGTGTGCTGGCCTCTCTGACTCCGAGAGTGGTCCAAACATACTTTACGGTGTCTCTTGTGCTGGCCAAACTTTGCTGGCTTCACTTATGCCGGCCTAACTCAGTTTAGGAATGTGCACTGTTACCTTGAGCTAATGGATCAGATTCAGAGGTGAGGGTTTTGGTTTTTTTCCTAAAATGCAATAAGAGCATACCTTAGAAAGGGTTTTGGTTGAAAGAGATAAGCACCATAACACCCAGATGCTACTAGAGAATAAATCCTATGTAAAATCAATGAGCATTAAGGGTTGACTCACCCAATTATATTTAGGCACACCGATTGAAAGTACCTGCTATGCAGAAGGTTATGTGAGCCTTTCCTCATCCATTTGCCAGGAGCAAAGCCTGGCTGCATTCATGTATAAAAAGATCAGTTCTGCTCAAGAGCAATGCGTTGACAACATATGAGCATGTCTAATCCAGGCAGGAAAAAAAGGAGGGCACTGCAATGTGTTCAGGATCTCAGTGTAAAATGCTTCTTACTGTAGGCTGGACTCCTAAAAAGCTGGCTTTACACATGGGGAAAGAATTGTGGATGTCAAAACCAATGAACAGCCTTCGTGGATCAGATCAAAAGTCCCTCCTCTTCCCAGAGTGGCCAATCACATGTCTCAGAGAAGCTTGCAATTGGGAAATAAATAGCTCTCCTCCATGCAAGTTGCCCCTTGCAACTGTCATTCAGAGGCTTACGGCCACTGAGCCTGGAGAGAGCATATGTCTATCATAACTAGGAACCACTTGATTTGCCCTCATGAATGTGTCTAATCCATTTTCAAAGCCATTGAACAGCGCAATCCTAGGCATTTCTACTTAGAAGTAAGTCCCTCTGAGTTCAGGGCAACTTACTCCCAGGTAGGTGTGCACTGACTGCAGCCTAATTTAGCGGCCATCTTGCTTCAGTGAATTATATACATTAATCAACCACTATCAATACATTTATAGTATTTATATACCACTTTTCAACACAAAGTTCACAAAGCTGTTTACAAGATGATGATGATGATGATGATGATGATGATGATGATGATGATGATAATAATAATAATAATAATAATAATAATAATAATAATAATAATAATAATAATAAATGGCTCCCTGTCCCAAAAGGGCTCACAATCTTAAAAAATGCAGAACACCACCAGCAACAGCCACTAGAAAAGACACTGCACAGGGGTGAAGAGAGATAATTAGTCTTCCCCTGCTAAATATGAGCACCATTTGAAAAAGTGCCTCTTGCCCAGTTAGCAGGACTTAATCTGTCAGTATGTGACAAATGGTTTCCTTTTTGTCATGATGACTCTCCTAACAATCAATTCCATTGGGTTCTAGAATTTTGAGCAATGGGGTGTTGTGAGCCCCCACCCCACCATCATTGCAGGAGGCCCACCGCTGAGCAGAAAGACTATGGCACGAGCCTAAAAATTGCTGTAAGGAGGGTCAGAGAGACAGGCAGAGCTCTGCATGCAAAAACCACTATGCAGATAGGTTCAGGCTAAGTTATAAATAGCTCTCCCCACTTTTGGTGGGATAAAGCTAAACAATAGGTGCTCTCTGCACAGAAAGAAAGTCTCCAAGGGTCTGCAGTCCTTCCATCATAGGCAAAGACCTCACATCTCAACCGCGAGGCGGTTGGCCAATACAAAATAAAAGTGACTTCACATTCTCCATCAGACTGACAAAACTCTACAACAATTCTGCATTCCTCTACATTCTTCCTATTTTCTGGGAACTGGATCAACGTCTATGAAGGGCCTGTTCTGAAAAAAGACAAAAATGTGGATTGCCACCCAATCCTATCCTGGGCCTGACCAGAGCATGCAGCAGTGCCAGTGCAGCCCCCATTTCATGCTATGGTCCAGCTAGGAACCAGGCGGCAGAGGAGAGGTAAGTTAAATACGTTGTTACTTATGTACTATGCCACTGCCTTTTCCTCAGTGGGCCTATTTGGATCTGCACTGTTTCTTTGGCCCGTTTCCAAGTGAGTCCAAAGAGCGGGTCAAGGCCAGTATCGTCATTCAGAAACGAGCTGCCGGAACGCAAGGCAGGACTTACTGCCTGATTGGCTGCCCGTTCGTGACACATTGCTGCCTGCCCGACCGCCGCA
This sequence comes from Lerista edwardsae, assembly GCA_029204185.1. Classification (NCBI taxonomy): domain Eukaryota; kingdom Metazoa; phylum Chordata; class Lepidosauria; order Squamata; family Scincidae; genus Lerista; species Lerista edwardsae. The sequence goes on along the minus strand of JAJKFI010000002.1, from coordinate 9,958,365 downwards.
CGGGCACCCCTGGCTTTGGAGGGGGTGCCCGCTTGCCTGGGGGGTGCGCTGGGTGCCTAGGCGAGCTGCGGAGGGGCGCGCCACCCGGAAGGAGCCCCCGCGGCGGGCGGGCAGGCGGCGACGCGTCACGGACTGCCTGTCAATCAAGCGGTAAGTCCCACCTCGCGTTCCGGCAGTTCGTTACTGAATGACAATACTGGTCAAGGCCAGCATATCAGCGCTGCACCTGCCATTAATATCCAGCCCCAGACCACCCTCAATATGCCCCCGGCCAGTCCCAATCTCTGCCCTGATCTTCCCCTGGAATGTCTCCTCTGCCAATTTACCTGCTCCAGCAGGGCTCCAGAAGTCATTGTTGCATGCCCACAGCTACCAGCTGATTGTGCCGGCAGCTCCAGCCTGTGTGCTATCACAACAGCTGCCACACCTGCAGCCTGGGCCTTGCACCAATGAAACACAAGTTATGTCAGGGCAAGGCCCAGATAGGATTGGGCCATGAATCATAATTTGCATATCCTTTGTATGGGGACATCCTAATGGTGATTTTTTTTTTTTCAAATTATGGCATCCTTTTGATTCCCACCTTCTTTTTGACATTCATATTTTCAGATTCTGTGGTAACTATAGCAATGATTGTGTGAAATCTGTTACTATGCAGCAGAGCATCTGATGTGTTAATCAACGTTAGAAGTAGACTACTGGGAGCAAAAACAATAAAGACCAGCTCAGAGACCATTTTTCATTTTGTTCTTTGGCGGCAATTAAAAAATGAAAGCAATGCTTGATTTTAGAAGAAACAAAGGAGATTACCTACAGAGATAGCTCCTTTTTTTCCCCTACATGTTCCATGATGAGGATTATTGGATAATCTGAACATAAACACGATGCCTCCAAGACCCTGGGTTTCTAGAAATACCCTTCATCTATGGCATAAATGATAAAAAAAATAGATAAGATCAATTTTTCAGGATAAGGGATTTACAAACAAGAAGAAATATCCACTTTTTTTAAATAAAAAAAAAGGAACAAGAATTTATCAGTGGCAGTCAGAGCAATGAAAACAATATGGAGGAAGCTGCCCCAACTGGCTCTGGTAGTGAGGGGGAGGGGCTGCTTACACAGCTTGGACAGGAGCCACAGTTTTGCACCTCTCTGGTTATGCCACCAGAACTGATAGTTAACTGTGTTTCTCAAGAGGTAAAGGATAAAATACCTTCTTCCTTGGCAGAAATTCCAAAGCCTAGAGAACCTTCCACTGATCTCAATACATCAGCCAGAAACACTGTTGCACAAAGGGGATTTTGTTCAGCTTTAGGATACAAGCTACTCTTTGGCAATGTGGACTTTTTCCTTCCTGGGTTTGAGGGGAGAACTGACCTTTCATTTTGCCATTGAGAAATATAAGTTTTCCAAACTGCTTGATAGGACTCTTACACAGGTAAGGAAGTGATTTCATTGGCAAGGAATTAGCTGTGGATTTTTTTCTGTTTTGTTTTTGCAGGAAGCACTGCTTGCCAGTGACTTTGGGGCTTGAACTGATTGCCTCTCAGAGCCTGAGGGTGAGATTTAGCTTGAGCCAGCCATGGGTGCAGACCTCAAAACCCAAATCCGGCACAGGAGAGAATAGACGTATGTAACATGAGCCCTACTTTCCTCTAGAATTCATTTTACTCTTGTAACATGGGTACTGTGTACATGCCCAGGAGAGATAAGTGGTAGCCCTAAACACCTGAGATCCAACCTGGGCTGTTAACCTTATTTAGCATATAACCACATTCCTTCTTCATACACTACCAAGCTTATTCACAGCTGGCAAGTGTATTATGCTGATTATTTATTTATTTATTTATTTATTTATTTTATATCCCACATTTCTGCCCCATGGGCACCCAAGGCTGCTACAACAATAAAATATAATAAAATCACAATACAGTTAAAAACAATAATTAAAAACTACATTAAAATAATTAAAATTTAAAAACAAGCCCGGTGGATCCTAAAATATAAAGAGTCTAAAAAACCAGCCAGCCAGTCTGTCAACAATTAAAAGGTCTTCAGCCCCCGCCGAAATATTACCAAAGAGGGAGCAATTCTCAATTCTAAGGGGAGGGTATTCCAACATTGGGGGCCACCACCGAGAAGGCCCTATTCCTGGCCGCCATTCCTCTCACCTCTCCTGGTGGCGGCACAGTCAAAAGGGCCCCTCCAGATGACCTAAGAGTATGGGCAGGATTGTATGGGAGGAGGCGGTCCCTCAAATACCCCGGATCCAAGCCATAAAAGTCAAAACAAGCACTTTGAATCGGGCCCGGAACAGAACCGGCAGCCAGTGTAGTCGCTGGAGCAACGGCTTGACAGAGTCAAACCGATGTGCCCCAGCAACCAACCGAGCAGCCGCATTCTGTACCAGTTGTAATTTCCGGACCGTCTTCAAAGGCAGCCCCACGTAGAGCGCATTGCAGTAATCTAATCTAGATGTCACTAGGGCGTGGATCACTGTGGCCAGGTCCGCGCAGCTCAGGTACGGTCGCAGCTGGCGAATCAGCCGAAGCTGAGCAAAGGCTCCCCTGGCCACCACCGCCACCTGGGAATCCAGGTGGAGCTGTGGATCCAGGAGAACCCCCAAACTGTGGACCTGCTCCTTCAGAGGGAGTGCAACCCCATTCAGAGCAGGGCGATAGTCCAATACCCGAGCTGTGGATTTCCGAACCAAAAGCACCTTTGTCTTATCCGGATTTAATTTCAGCTTGTTCGCCCACATCCAGCCCCAACCGCCTCCAGACAGCAATCCAGGACCTCAACTGCCTCCTCAGAATCAGGGGGAAAGGAGAGATAAAGTTGGGTGTCATCAGCATATTGATGGCACTCCAAACCCACTCCAAACCCCCGGATGACCTCTCCCAGTGGTTTCATGTAGATGTTAAATAGCATGGGGGATAAGATAGAGCCTTGCGGCACCCCAAACTTAAGAGGTCGGGGTGCCGAACAAGC
>JAJKFI010000002.1:9932637-9944441 GCA_029204185.1 Lerista edwardsae | reverse complement strand
GATTGATTGATTGATTGATTGATTGATTGATTGATTGATTGATTGATGGCCAAAAAAACCACAAGAAAATGAAAATAAACCTGTGTTGTCACTTCCTGTTGTGACGTCACTTCCATGGACATCATTTTGCCCTCTGCCCTGAGCTACGTTCATTAGCTATGACCAGCGATTAGAGGTTTAACCCAACTGTTATCTCTGCTGTTTCATATCTCAGAGAAATATCTCAAGTTGTCAGAAATAGTTTGTACTAATGTTTATCCACACAGCAAAGAAGACAGCAGGGATTGCTTCCAAGAAATTTAATGTTTAATGGACTCTGAAGAGATCAAAATGGTGCCAGCTCCAAAAATGTCAAATTTGGGCATGGATCAATATCTGGCCAATGCCACATTGATGAAGCTACTAGGGAAGAGGTAGACCAAGGTCATGAAGTGCTGGGATTCAAGAGGTTAAGACAGAAATAAATAAATAAGATTAAGAAGTATATATGACCTTTCTTTCACCAATACCCTTGACTACTTCCCTTTCTGAGGGACAAATTGTATTCTGTAACTATTGGTGAGTCACCCGGCCTTCCTTCCTTTTTGAGGGGCAAAAGAGAAGCTGATTGACCTTTGTATCACTCTTAACCAAGAACCTGCAAGTCATGCCAGTGCACTAATTCTCCAGCAAGACCCCATCAATATGCAACCAAGTCTTCTCAGATCTCGGTTAAGCAGTCTCGAACCTGGAGAAGCTACACTTTCTGAAATCCGTTCAGCTTTGCCTACCATGATGATACAGAATGAACATTTGAGATTTGATCTTCTAAAATGGACCATCTGTTGCAACATCTAAGAGCTGAGCTGTCTGCCTCTTATATCAGCTGGGTCAGCGGTTCTCAAACTGTGGGTTTGAAAAACTGGCAAGGCAGATTAGACTATGTACATCAAAGGTTAAACAAGCTGTGACTTGCGGGGGAGGGGGGGAAGCACTGTTGCCCGATCACCACTATAGTAACACCCTTGCCATTTACAAATCAAGCAGCATCCTCAAGGGCTTCTAACAAGAACCACTGAGCTAGATAAAGTTTTAAGTTGAGGAGTTGCAATCATTCTACCAGGAAAGCTTGAAATACTGAACTCCCCTGCTCAAATGTTAATGCTAAAACTGCAGAAGGTCAGAAGGGCATATTTGATTAAAGTGGAGGAGGAAAGTCAGGGGTCAGGTTTTATGAATTTCATTAATGGTCCCCCTAACTTTTCTCCCCATTGCTTTCAACCAACTATGTCCTTCCCTAGAGCACAATCCTATGCTTGTCTACTCAGAAGTAAGTCCCATTGTCTTCAGTGGAGCTTACTCTCAGGATAGTGTGCATAGGTTGCAGCCCTAGTCTTTTCCTATTGTCATAATTTCCCACTGTTGGTTTTATGTGAAATGCTATGGGAACCTTCTTGGCTGAAGGGTAAGGAGCAAATGCATTAAATAAAGCAACTACATGATTACATAGTTCTAATATGGCTCAAATATTATTCATATTCCTGACCCTTAATCTATGTTACTCCTTCCCCACATTCAGGAGTGAATTATTATAGCACTGATGCTGCTTATGGCAAGACCACAACATGTTTCTGGGAAACACTAATGAGCTGTTCTAGATATTGTATTTTCCTCCCAGCTTCCTCGTGGCAAATTTCCACCAGTATCCCTGTCTATAACATCAACAAATTCCACATGACAGGGCAGGTATGAAACTCCTTCATACTGATTCATGATTGATAAACTACACGTGACATTAAGGGCTACATTGGGTAGTAAGGCTTCTCTTTATTCATAAGCAGTAAATGCAATTGGGACTACTGTGCCAATGAAAATCTCACCCCACCTCTCGTAGCTATTTAACCCACAAAGTGCCATTGAAGCAAATGTTGCTTCCACAGTTTAGATCAGTGATTCTCAAACTTTTCAGAATGGCACTCATGTTGGGACCCACAGGAAGTGATGTCATTTAGCCAGAAGTGCCATCAACAAGCAGAAAGTGCTGTCAGTGTGACGTAATCAAATGACACTCCATGGAGATGTAGTCATGGAGGCCTCCTCAAGGTGAGGGGAAAAAGTTCCCTTTCCTCGGTATCGCATTGGTGCTAGAAGGTTGGATAGATTGGGCCCACAGTCAGCAGAAGAGCACAACCAGCAAGAGTCATTATATCTGGCATTTGCTGGGGGTTGGGGCAAAAATATTTTCTGACGCAGATGCTTCATTGCAGAGGTACAGCCCTACATCCTTTATTTTTATTGTAATCTTGTGGCTTTGTAATTTATATGAAAAGAATCACATTGATTGGGGCAGTTGTAACAGTAAAAAACCTATTTTTCAGAGATTGTGAGCATAATTCTAAACTGGAGTTAGGCCAGCACAGTTAGGCCAGCAAAGTTTGGCCAGCACAAGGGCCACCGTAAAGCATATTTGGACCACTCTCGGAGTGAGGGGGGATGGCACATGTCTTTGTAGGCCTCTCTGACTCTGAGAGTAGTCCAAAGGCACTTTATGTTGTCCCTTGGGCCGGCTAAACTTTGCTGGCCTAACTGTGCCAGCCTAAATCCAGATTAGGATTGCACCCTGTCTGTGCTGTGGTGATTTTATCAAGTTCTCTTACATTTTAAGTATTCATGTGTATTTTTAAAAAATTAGGGCCCCTTTATAAGATATGCTACAAGCCTCACACTAGCTTAATCCAAACCTGACATGAGAATGGGAACTCACCATAAGGAAGTGGCTGGGGCACAGTTAAGCCCAATATCTGTGATAAATCCTTTGAATATAAAAAAAAATCCCAAGAAGTACATTAGAAATGCTTCATAAATGCATTAAATGGTTTTTATATGCATTAGGTATCTTCTGGAAAACTTACCAGACTGTTAACAAGATTCACATCACCAACCAAGAAAACCAAGGAGGGAATAGATACTCTGTGTCAAGAAAACCAGACATGTGCAAAGCTGTGAATTAGGAATGTTGAACAGATTTCAAGTATTCTTTGGGGAAGATAAAGCTTAATAATAATCCTTGATAACAGATGTTGACCTTTCATATTTTGTCTGAGTGGTGCATAACCACAAAGAGATGCCCCAAGAGTAAAAGTGCACGCTGTCATTAACCAAATTATTTATGTAGACAGTGAAGTGGTTTCAACGTGGAAATCTACCCAATGGAATGTGAAATGCGCACAGCAAAACCAGATCATTATAATTCCACCATGGTGAATTCAGATTTCAAATGGTTTGACTCCCATTGATGCCTTCTTTTACTTTTCCTGCACAAGCAGAGTGCTCTCCTTTCTGCCCATCTAGTCTAAACCTGCTTTTCCCTGTGGATGATGGACATTCATAGGTATCTGCATGGGGAGAAAACGGAGAAAAGTCACCTGTCCGCCATGACTCAGATTTGAATCATGATTACTGTAGCCATGACAGAGAGTAGCAGCCACTACATTACTATGGCCAGGGCCTGGAATGGAGATGGGAAATGGCCTGCTGAAATGGCTTTGGCCAAAGGGGCAAGGAAAAGAAATTCCGGGAGCCTGCTTGTCAGGCCTCTTCAGCACAAGGGAAATTGATGATTCCAGTCCTTTCCTTGCAGTTCTGATAACAGCCCAGCAAGCATAGCTATGCTGGCAAAAGCACCTGTCTAGTAACAAAGAGATCCTGAGTTTGATTCCTAGTAGAGCCTTGGAAACCAGCCATGTTGATTCCAGAGCTCAGCCCTGCCCAGGACTCTTCCTTGAGTCCAGGACCTTGCAAATCAATACAAAAGACAGCTGTGAAAATGCCTTGAACTCGGATTCAAACAGGTTGCTAATTTGGCACAAGCTCTGTGCTGATAACCCACTCTTAAGCCTCCAGAGCATGCTATACTGTGAAAACAGAAGTGAATGAATGGTTTTGTAAATCTGAGTGCTGAAAGGATGGAAAATGAGAGCAGCAGAGGCGCAACCAAACAGATAAGCAACTATTACGTATGAAAGCTCAAACCATTATGGATTGGGTTGGAAACATGGCTTGATGCAAACCCTGGTTTGCTGGGATGGCTGAATTGAGCCATTATGTCTGGCATTCTGTCATAGGTGCAACGTTTTGCTGTGAGTCATTGATCAGAAATAAGCCCAGTTACAAGTGCTATTCATCTCTAGACTCAAATTTCAAGCAATTTGAAGTGAGAGTGCTTCAAAATAAATCTACATTCTAAAACCTCCCGCTGCCCCTCTTTTTACTTAGAGTATGCAACCGTGCTGTTCAGAGCAGCTTCACTTAATAGTAGCAATTTTGTTTGACTGTTTGAGCAATTTTTTTAAAAAGGGATTTTAAGGCTATTTTAATGATTACGGTCAGCAGAAGAGAATATTGAAAAGCCTTAGAGACAACTCCTCAAAAATCAGCAGCCCAGTTCTAAACCCATTTCACCACTGAAACCAATAGAACTTGCTTCCACATAAATGGGTTTAGGATTTGGGCTGTGCAGGTAGTGCCTGATTATCTGTGGATTTTTCGTCCTTGGATTTGGTTCAGTGTGGATCCCCTGACTGGTATTGAGCACTGCTTGAAACCTGACCAGACCAGAGCTGAGTTGGCCCAGCCTGGAGTATCATTGGCCCTCTCTGGAAGGAGGTGGCATGCCAAGGTGGCTTTCAGACAACCTCAACTCCAAAATGAGTACAACGCTGTAAGTCCAGACACAGATCTTGCCATTCCAACTTCCTTCATTCTCTATAGAGGGATTCCCAATCTGTGAGCCGTGGCTCCCTGTGGAGCTGTGGAATCCAGTTAGGGGAGCCACAGAATCCTTGCAAAAAACCTACTGCCCAATACTATGCATAGGATTGTAGCTAATGGGGGGCTGTGGCCCAGTAGGTCTAGTGAGCTACAAGTCAAAAAAAGTGGGGGAACCACTGCTCTATAGCTAGCTAGCTCTAGAGTTTGGAACTAGTCCAAGCTCCATTTAGGCCTTGGACTAAAAGAACGAATGCCACCACCATCCTTCCTCTATCAAGAACCATTGCTCATTCCGGATTTTTTTCATAATTCTCTATAATACATACTTGACTGACTCTCTATAACAAAGACCTTATCTTGACCTCTTAAGAACCTTAACTTGCCTTTAGTGACCTATTTGTTCCTACCTAACATTTCTTACTTAGGAGAGATTTGGACTGTTTGTAAGGTTATTTTATTGTTTGAGCTTCTATTTTTGTAGGCTGCTCAGCCCAAACGTGGGTTTGAAATGTTTGGAATAATCAATGGAAATAATCAAAAGGGGCCCACTGAATCAACCTCATTCCTTATGTCCCTATATCCCCATGTTCCATTGCTTCAGGCACTTTCCCTGAACCCTGCTCAACTAGTATCTGAACTGAGCTGAGAGAAAAGTACCTGAAGCAAAAGACTGCGAGGAGGTAAGATGGAGAAACACCATGTTTCCTTTCCCCAAGAACCCTTTTGATGGAAGCAATAGTTCCACCATTCCTGCTTTAAATGTGATGTGGTCAACCATGAGATTAAACAAATATGGCTGCCCCCATCCGTTCTGGCTTGATCCTAAAAATAGGAACAGTTGTTTTCACTGTTGTATACAGTTCTAACGTTAACATACATTTTCCAAGTGGACTAAGAGGGGAAAAATGAACTGTTCAGTTCATGCTAATTCGGAAAGCCAATTTATTTTCCAGTCCTTGTGGAGATTAATCTCACCCACCTCTACCAAGACACACAGCAGGTGAATTGTAGGCAAAACAAGCATGGGAGGAAAAATGAATATTTCTTTCTGAGCACTGACTGCTTATGAAATATTAGTGTGTATGTGGTGTTTTTTTCCAGCTGTATGCCAGGAAAAATGAGTGGGTGTCTGAGGTTCATTGCTCTGTGTTAGATGTGGTGTCATGTGTACTCAATAAACTATTTACAATCGTATTAGCTTCCACTGCTAATGGCACTGAGCATCTGTTATCCTGTATGAGGGGAACACACCTGCTATTGAGATGCTGACACGCTCCCTATGCAGATGGGAAGGGACTGAGGGCATGTTAAAGTTTTAACTCCATGTCTTTCAACTCTTCCCCAAGACATCACCAACTACAGTGGGTAATCATCTGTGTCAGAAACATTTCCAACTTTGAGCAAGAAAGGAGACAAAAACAGATACTTTTCTAAGCAAATATTCAGCATTTTGGAGAAGTTCAGTTTGCTGCTCCCCAAATTGTGACTTGGGCTATTTTTAGAATTTACACTTCAGGGCGCAATCCTAACCTGGAGTTAGGCTGGCACAGTTAGGCCAGCAAAGTTTGGCGGGCGCAAGGGACATCGTAAAATATGTTTGGACCACTCTCGGAATCAGGCAGGATGGTGCATGTCTGTTTGCTGCCCTCTCTGACTTAGAGAGTGGTCCAAACATAATTTACCAGCCAAACGTTGCTGGGCTAATTAACAGTTAACCTGGCCTAACTCCAGGTTAGGATTGTGCCCTCAATGTATTCACTGCAAATATTCCAGTAAGTGGAAGAGTAAAGGCACACCTGAGGGGTGAAGCTAAAATATTCTACCTCTTTGATTGTATTTCTTTTCCCCAGTTATAGCCCAGATTTATCCCCTAAAAGGACTATCACAATAGCCAGCATAAACAATTCAACAATAGGAAGACAATGACAATTGAAAGAAGAAACTAAAACAGCGGGCAGACCAATCCTTATGGGGCTGCCCGTGCTGCAGTAAGGCAGTGCTGAAATGGCCGCTGCTATATCCCATGTAATGGGGCTAGGGAAGCAGCCAGATTTCTCCTTGAGATAGGGGAATATTAGTTCCCGTACATCATGTCAAGCAGTGGTGTCATTCAAATGGTTTAGGAACAGGAACTCACTTTTGATTGACACTTGTCGGGAACCCGGAACCAGCCACGGAGCCCGTTAGGATCCGGAACACCCGTTCTGGTCCGTTCCCCCTGAATGACATCACTGATGTCAAGCCTCTGGCAGCAGCTATGGTTTACTCAGATCACTGGGAAAGCACTGACAGCCCCATATAGGTTTTCAGGCCCAGGATAGGGGATAGAATCTGGTGGAGGCCTCTTGCGCTGTCCCGCTCTGCTTCCGGGACTGAACTGCCCTCCTTCCCACCCTCCTCCGCCCAGTTTCATGCCCTCTCGGCCTCCCCACACCCCACAACACCCCTGAGCCACTGGGCAGCATATGGATCATCAATGGTTCCCAGGCCTCCTCTGACCAATGCGGAAGCCCGGCTTCTGCCCATGCTGGCCTCTGCACCAGCACTTCCTTTTTCTGGCTGCCACAAAGCGCCTTATGGCACTTTGCAACAGCTGCCTCCTGGGCAGCCTGTGGGTGATTGGCACTGGGCTCAGGTTGGATCAAGATCTAAGCCACTTCAGAACAATTTAAAACTCCAGCAACCACCCCGGAACAGCACAACCTACCAACATCAGTTCAACACATAATCTCTTAAACTGTCTGAAAAACAAATGTGTTTATCAGAGCACAATCCTAACCTGGAGTTAGGCTGGCACAGTTAGGTCAGCAAAGTTTGGCCAGCACAAGGACCACCGTAAAGCATGTTTGGACCACTCTCAGAATCGGGGGATGGAGCACATGTTTGTGCTGGATCTCTGACTCCAAGAGAGGTCCAAATGCTCTTGCTGGCTTAACTGTGCTGGCCTAACTCCAGGTTAGGATTGCACTCTCCATGTTTTTAAGGGAAAAAATTAAAAAAACTGCTGGAAATTGAAAACTACTTCTGGGAAAAATGTATTTGGAAGCCCTCAGTCTAGAGGCAAATTGGACCAAAGGCAATTAAGAGCCCCTCTCTCAGTGACACACTGCAATTGCTTTTAAATGGAGGATACGCATAAGAAATCTTGTTTGACTCTAAGTGTCAGCCAGGAGGCTGTTCCAAAGGGCAGTCAGTCATCCCAGACAAGCCCTGCACCTCTGAGGAGCCCTTCACCTTGCTTGCAAAAGCAAAAATATTCAGAACAAGTTTTCAACAAATTTTGGGACGGCTGCTAGAAGAAAGCACTGAGAATCTGGAAACATTTCTTTTTGTAGGATGCATCTGCGACTTCTGTTGATGGAGGAAAGGTCCTAAGATAAGAACATAAGAAGAGCCCTGCTGGATTAGGCCAAAGGCCCATCTAGTCCAGCTTCCTGTATCTCACAGCGGCCCCAGGGAGGCACAAGACAACAAGATGCTTGCATCCCGTAGCCACTCCCTTGCAACCGGCATTCTGAAGTAGCCTACTACTAATGTGAGGAGGTTGCACAAACCATCATGGCCTACAGCCCAAGATGGACTTTTCTTCCGGAAATCTGTCCAGTCCCCTTTTAAAGGCATCCAGGCCAGATGCCATCACCACCTCCTGTGGCAAAGAGTTCCACAGATTAATTACCCGCTGGGTAAAAAAGTATTTCCTTTTATCTGTTTTAACTTTCCCAACACTCAATTTCAGTGGCTGTCCCCTGGTTCTGGTATTGTGAGAGAGGGAAAAGAACATCCCTCTATCGACTCTACCCCTTCCGTGCATAATTTTGTATGTCTTTTGTAAGATCCCTTACCAACAATAATAGGAGAAAGCTGCTCTCAATTTATAACAATTCTTCATTTTTAAATGGTACTGTACCTTGAGATACTTCCATGCCTGCTGGAGGTTCATCAGCAAATCTCACCAAAATAGAACCGCTATGGACCAATGCAGTGGCTTCATGATCAGATTCACACATGGCAGAATGACTCCTGAATGGTGGGCAAGGAACTAAGGGCGCAGTCCTAACCTGGCGCAGTTCTCTTGCGCTGGACCAGCACTGTCGCAAACATGCCATAAGGCACAGCTGCGCTGTAGATTCAGTCGCTGTCAGTTGCGCCAGTCGAGCGCCGGCTTAGCTCTGGTGGTGCAGGGCTGCACCGAGGTCATGGAGAGGTGGGCTGGAGGCGTAACAGGGCAGCTGTGTGGGCGTAGACAAGGCCAGAGACAAGAGGCGGCTGTTGGGCCATATCAGGCTGGGCGGGCCTGATTTGGGCTGCTCCTGGCTGTGTAGACTGGCTCCTGCTATTTTGCTGGCACTTAGCCAAGCAGTCCCACGCTGAGCTGCTGCTGCTCCTAACGTTGTTAGGACGCAGCCCAGGTGAGCCGGCCTGCCTATTCCAGCGCAGGTTAGGATTGCGCCCTAAGTTTTTTTTCTCCAAAATCTGTAGCAAATGTCTTGGTGCACTTTTGCTGCATGCACAAGTCATGGAACAGCTCAAAACTCTTTCTTATTGGGACAATCTGGGATGGGGTCATCTGGCAGAAATCAATTTTACCAGCTTGGCCAGAATATTATACTCTCTTGTCCGGTTGCCAAATTTAGGGGACGGAAAGCCATAAAAAAATCCAGCTGAGCCGTTTTGCTGAGCACAGCTGTGCACTGTCATAGAAGACACATGTGTACTAAGGTGTTACTTCGGAAGAACAGCTGGATTTGTAGTAAAGGGCATTCTTTTTAACATAAAACTAACAAAGAGTCTTATAGTACATTGGCTAGTCTTTAAGGGACTAAACGATTCTCCCTCTCTCTCTCTCCCACCCTCTGTATCGCTCACTCATAAACACAGCTGGAAGGTGTAAATAGAAGCTCATATAGGAGATTTTTCTTTTAATGACAATGCATGGAAGTGGCTAGCAATCTTTTGCACAAAGCATTTGACAAGGCTGTGGGTGTACATCTGTGTCTGTTGGTCTCATCACTGCAACTAAACAAAGATCAGGACCCAAACCTATCTCCCAGCAATTATCAACCAGTGTGCCACAGCACAATGGTGTGCCATGAATGGTACACAGGTGTGCCACAGGGTTGTTAGTTGAGCTGTTGAAGGATGTGAGCTTCCCGCCAGCAGCATGGTGTGCCTTGTCAATGCTCAAAAAACTGTTGGTGTGATCATTGTCGATGTGCCATGAGATGAAAAAGGCTGAAAATCACTGCTCTCTCTGTCAACCAACCAATCACCTGCAGTCTTGTCCCGTATTTCTTCCCACGCAGGACATGGGCCTACTGTCATCCCACGCATACTTGCTGAAGCATCCCAGACAACTGGACAGATGGATGAATGTCATTTCACAGCAAAAAGGTACTCTAGATCAAGGGTTTCAAACTCATTTCATACAGCGGGCCAAACAGCATTTATGATGCCTGCTGAGGGCCGGGCATCATGTCATTAAGCAGGAAGTGATGTCATGAATCAGGTCACAACCAGAAATAAGCACTTTGTTCTCACTTAGGAACTCATCAGCTGCAAATGACAGAAGAAAAAATATGCAAATCTTGATCATATTTTCAAGATGTGGGAGAACTATCATGCAGTTCATGCAATTATCATGCAGGCTGCCCTTTCAGCAATGACACCTGAGAGTAGCTGATGGTGGTGCGGGGAGAATCTGAGGGCTGAATAAAGAGTTTTCAGGGGCTGCAGGATCGCAGGCCTTATGTTTGACACCCCTGCTCTAGATCCTGAGTGATCTTGAGGGATATTTAGAGGGGGACAGGAGGCGGGAGAGGAAAAGGGGATCCATGAAAATTGCCTCTCTCCCTCCTGCATGATGGAACGTCATCCGTTCAAGCAAGCCATTCTTAAGATTCAACTTTTTGTCATTAAGTACAGTATTTGTAAACTGTGTTCCCTCAATGGAAAGGAATACTGCAGAAGTCTCAGAATTAAGGTCAGGGGGAGGACATGAGGTGGGTGGAATTGGGCAGAGGAGGGGCAGTGCAGGGTGGGACCATCTGTGGCCTCCACTGCCAGATCCTAACCTCTGTGTCGGGACGCAAAATAGCCAGCGCAGACTTGAGGAGACCCATTGGTAGGTCTGCACCCTTACCTGGGAGAAGAAGGCAAATGTCTCCTTCTCCCAGGGTGCCTTCAGCACCTGCCCAGCTCCTGTAGGATGCAGCGATAGCCACTTGGCTACCATTGCACTTATGGTGACCAGACGGCTTAGGATTGGGCTGCCCATTTTATTAAACACAATGGGCTTACTTCTGAGTAAAACAACACCATTTTCAAACACACAAACACTTATTCTGAAATCATGATTGTAAGTATTATTCATTTGCAGTTTTCTCAAATGTAAATAAAAACTCATTCTAGTTTGCATTCTACAGCATTTAAAAAAAAAAACCTGGCCACTCTCAAAATAAGTATTAAAAACAAACACAGATACTAATTTAAACGCTCAAAAGTGAGAGCGCTGAATTCTGTGTTCCCTGAAGATTAATGTTTGGTAAGGTTTTTGTTTTTAGCAATCTGAGCCTTGCCATTGTTCAAACTAAAATTCAGTTGAACTGGCTAATAAGGTTACCCCAAATAATAGCAGAGACATCTGGCATACAAACTGATTCACAGTTCACTGTTCTCCTTGCTACATGGGATTGCGGGTGATGTTCATTGCATTCAAATGAGAAAACCTTTCCTGACATCAAATCGACTTCTCACTGCACCATCCTGCTGGCCAACAAGCTATGCATTCATTAGAAAAATCTGCTGCACCCAGCTTTCTAGATGCACTAAAAGCAGGAGAATCGTGTACTGAAACGTGTAAGCATGTTTTTGTTCAGTCAGTTACAACGCTTTCTGTTTCTAATGAGCAATCTCAGTAAGCCGTAAGCTCCAAACAGCTTCCACCTCATCCTGCAGTCAATTTCCTCACACTTCTGAGAAGCAGCATTATAGAATCTGGTTTGAAAATGGGTGTGTGTGTGTGTGTGTGTGTGTGTGTGTGTGTGTGTGTGTGTGTG
>JAJKFI010000002.1:9829816-9912387 GCA_029204185.1 Lerista edwardsae | reverse complement strand
TATATATATATATATATATATATATATATATATATATATATATATATGTATATGTATATGTATATGTATATGTATATGTATATGTATGTATGTATGTATGTATATGTATATGTATGTATGTATGTATGTATATATATATATGTATGTATATATGTATGTATGTATATGTATATGTATATGTATATATACAATAATAATAATAATAATAATTATTATTATTATTATTATTATTATTATTATTAGATAAGGAGAAAAAATTATATACTACTTTTCAACAAAAAAAAGTTCACAAAACAGACTATGTAGAAAATAATTCAATAAATGGTTCCCACTAATAGGGGCAAGTGTAGTGGGTATCTTCGGACTGGCACTTGAGAGGGAGCAAATTTATGTTCCTTGCTCACTGAGCCCATGTGATATAGAGTTTCTGAATCCTTCAATGTTCTACATTACAAAAATGTCTTGTTTTGACTTTTTCAGAGAAAAACCACATGAAGAGTGTGGTTTTACGTTCTGTTGAGAAGTTATAAATAGGAGGCGCTTGGCATACGGAGTAGGATTTTGTTTTTGAAAAGCCAGATGGGCAACATTTAGGTTAGGAAAACAGATAACAGGGACAAACGCCTCATTCGCATATCAGGAACTTGCATAATCTGTGGCTTCTGAAAATGGCACTGGGCAAAGGCTGTGAGATGCTTATTGAGCCATGTGGGGCAGATGAACCACATAAATGGTCCGTGTCAGACTTAAGTGCTGTGCAACCCTTCAGACTGAGCAAAGACGTGCCTTTTAAAGTAGTGGTTCTCTTAGGGCCAGACAGCGTATTATGAAGAACACATGGATTTGGCCCTTGGTTTTTCTTTTAAATACTATATGGAGAAGTACATGAAGTGCCACAAAACAACAGTGGGAGGGGGGTATAGGGCTTTTGGCTTTAGAAGCCACTGAGCTCTCTCTCGCTCTCGCTCTCGCTCTCGCTCACTCGCACACTCACTCACACATACACACCATATGCTATTTACAGTGTTTAAAAGCTTCAATTAGCTTTAAATGGAAGCATTTCTAAATCTTTAACTAGTATGTGGAGAGTCACAATTGGGAGAGAAACCACACCAGATGCAAGGAGCTAATTCCCCCACCATATTTCTACAGCATTTCATGTGTCCCCATCCACCCCACATGCTATTTGAAAGGGAGACAGCATCATCTCACAACTCACACATTCTTTATAATATAATATGTAGCTCAGCCCTTTGTAATACAGTATGTAGTAAGAGGAGATCAATTCTTCTACACATCCCAGCATAGCATCTTTTCCAGTGACTGTGGCTGTCGCATTTCTTTGTTGTCTGACATGTTTGGTGGCACATGTATTTGGTCCTGGATGCGTACTAGGTGAGCATGACCAGGCCTGTCGTGTGGCAATTGGACCGGGCAGATCGCAAAAGGCCTCAAGTCCCACAAACTTTAAAGAAAAGGCCAAACTTGGGTTTTTCAAAGAACCCCCTATCTACTCTCGTTGACTGGTTTAAGAGAAGTCTCACCTTTCATTTATTTTGGAGAACTCCATGACCATTGCTTTGCAAAGCACATTGCTTTGGTCAGCAAATTTTGAATGTATAAACAAGCCAGCTCCAGGGAGTTCCCTAACTTAGAGCAAACAAAATCATTAGCGACACAAACGATGGACTCCCAAATTCAGCTTTCCTCACCAACTCTGTGGCTAAATCTAATCAAGTGCTCTTTGCTATGTGAGACGTGAGCCTACTAATCCATGGTGAGGTTCATTTCCACACCATCAGTGCAAAGCCAAACAATACAGGCACTCATCTCAAGTCCGAGATGATTGATCAAGGGCCATCAAGGCTCAAAAGAAATGACCTTGATGTTCAACCCACAATAAACTCTATGCGCCCCTATGGGAATATAAGGTGTTCAAAGCTCGGTGTCAGACCCCTCCTTGTTAGCTGTTGTTATTGCACTTAACAGCTGCACATCTCACTAGAAACTGCTTGTGTTTAGAATTTAATTGTGGGAATGATTGTTGAATATATTGCATTTTGTTTTATTATTCCCCTTCCCCATTACTATATTATTATCTCTGCAATAAAAGTCATCTGTTGTTGCACTTTTAACCTTGCCTCTGTCCATTCCTCCAATCGTCTCCCATTGAAAAGCGTAAGAGGCGTGGTCTCGTGGTTGAACTGAAAGGATGCCTGAAGATTGCTAAGCAGGAATGAATTCTGGGTGGGAGACCAAAAAGGTGGAGGCTCGTGGTGGGAGAGTGATGGTTTGCAAACAATGCCATGAGAAAGCAGAACAGCATGAGCATCAGCTAAACTAGTAAAGATAGAATGATTAACAGCTTAGCAGATTTGGAAGCTGGAAGCTGAAAGCTTGGAAGGCATACCCAGATGTCAGATATGATGACCACACCATAAAGGTTTCCATCTGGAACTGAAGGGCTCTACGAGCGTTCATAAAGCAAGTGTTCATAAAGCAATTATTGTAAAAACGCATTTGAAATAAAGATGAGTTTAGTATAGCCTGCCTATGTGAACCGCCTCAAGTCTGTAAGACTTTCACAGTGTGTTGTGAGGGTTAGTGAGAAAGGTGGTATGCAAATGCTATCATCATCATCATCATCATCATCATCATCATCATCATCATCATCCACTTGTCTTTCCATCCCACTAAATGTGCCATTGGCCTCTGCACTGGATCCCTGCATACACAGTAGATTTTCCCCATGTGCACATGTTGCATATGTCCTAAAAACACTTCAGGAGCCCAGTCCTATCCCACCTTCCAATGTCAATACAGCCACAAAGCATCCCTGAAGTAAGGGAACATATGTTTTCTTACCTTGATGAGGCTTCTGTGAGTGCCCACCAACCACAGGGTGCCATGCAAACCCTGTTGGCACAGCAGCCTCTGCACTGGAAAGTTGGATAGGATTGGGGCCCCAGGAACACCTTTGAGACAGGGAACCATCTTTTCATTTATTTTCCTATATAAACTGCTTTGGATTTTTTTTGAAAAAAAAGCCATCTATAAATATTTTTATAGGGATGTGGTGGTGCAGCGGGTTAAACCGCTGCTGCTAGGCTTTCCGACCAGAAGGCTGGGAGTTCAAGACTGCGCAACAGGAGTGAGCTCCCATTGCTTGTCCCAGCTCCTGCCAAACCTAGCAGTTCGAAAGCACCTAAATGCAAGTAGATAAATAGGGACCACTTCGGTGGGAAGGTAACAGCGTTCCGTGCGCTACGATGTAGAGTCATGCTGGCCACATGACCACAGAAGCTTGTCCTTGGACAAAAACGCCGGCTCTATAGGCTTTGAAACAGAGATGAGCACCGCCCCCTACAGTCGGTCATGACTAGACCATTCGGTCATGTGGAAACCTTTACCTTTTATAAATATTTTACATAGAAATAAACAATAGAATAGAAATCATTTATTGATCCATGGGACTGGAAAAGATTACTTTTACAATTTTATAGACTACAGCCAGAATCATTCCAATTCAAACACAATTAAAATGCTAAACATGAGAAGCACAATTTATGCACAAGACAAGGCTTTTGTCTTCCTCAGACTGCCAATGAGTATAGATATGGGAGCATCTTGGCTTCCCCGTTAGCCTGAATGCACAAGGCTATCCCACAAGCATCCTTTTAGTAGATGGCATCCTACCAGCTCACAAAGGCTAGTAGGCCAGTTCTTAACTGAAAATGTCAGCAACTGAGATGGCGCAAACTTGAGCTAGACCGATGTTCACAAATTATAACATACAGACATTCATAATAGCTGGTTATTACAGGAGCAAACCATTTTTCTACATAACAAAACCTGCCCTGGCATTTCTTCTTTGCCTCTGCTATGCCTAATAAAGGAACAATAGTGTTTCTTTTTAAAACACTCTCTCTCTCTCTCTTTGGCAGTAATTGGTCTCTATATCCTGTGGTGATACTTAACCACGCTGTGAATTTTTTCCCATTGCCAGTGACAATTATAGGAACCCAAAGCCAAACAGTGAAGAATGTTTTTGAGTGCCCTAACATCTGGCTGCCTCGCAGTCACTTATGTTTGGGACTGCAGAGCTAACTCCATGCCTCTGATGTATTCAAACTCTTTGAATTAATTTTCCCTTTAGCTGCTTTTGAAGACAGCCTCATTTATTAATACAGTACAGCTTTCCAAAGGTGTTTGTTGACATAACTGCAACTTGCAATTTTTTTCAGTGACCAACAAGGATTGGGGCATATCCTCAGTGCTGACCCATAGCAAAGCATGGGTGTTTCCCACTGTCTTGGTAAAGCAGAATTGTTTGGCGCATGGCTATGCTGACGAGGGAATAGATCTGCTCCCTCCATCCCACCCATGACACAGGCATTCATAGGGTTAGTAGCTCTGGCCCAAGAAGGAAAAAACAGAGCCCTTTTAGCTTAGCCAAATAAACCCTCTCATGAGTGGGTGAGAAAACAGCATACAGGTAGAGCCTTCTCATCCATGGTTTTCCCATCCACTGATTTGACTCAGCACAATGGCAGAAGAGAAGGGCTCTTTGTTAAACAAACATATGTTGTTAATTAAGCTTTTTTTAAAAAAAGGCTTTTCTTACCATGGCAACGAATCTGCAGCCAATCTCATTAGCTCTGAGATAAGACTTCCTCCCAGGAAGTGTGGTGAACCACTTCTGTTTTGCATTTTCTGCTATGCTCCAAGCCGAAGGGAAAAGGTCTTTGCTAACGGATACTAATTGCTCTAAGCCCCTGGAGAATGGCTACAGTCATGGTAAGAGAAGATTTTTTAAAAAGCTGAATGCTAATTAAAAGTATGGTTTCATTTAACGTGGTTTTTGCAACCTCAAACAGAACCTTGCGGATAAAAAGTCTCCGCCTGTACAGTCTATCCTCTTTATATGCAAATTCCCTATCTACAAATTCACTTATTTGCAAGGTGGGAAGAATTGTTCCTTACCTCATTATCTGCACCTTTGTCCTCATTATCCACTAAGCAGAGATCTTCCAGGGACTGCAGGGACCTTCAGGATGGCACCTGTGACCAACTGAGTCCCTTTAAAGTAGCTGGTGGAAGCACCTGCCAGCCATGTTTAAGAGGACTGCACTGGCTTGAGGGTGCCATTCCAAAGTTCCCTACAGCCCCTGGAAGATGTCTGCGGTATTCAGAGAACTTTTGGCACTTCTGCTGAACTCTATTGGCTTCCTGAGGGTCTTTGCTGGATTCTTCAGATGGCAGATAAGGTGTTCCTTGCACCTAACCCCATTGAGCCCATAGGATCAATGGTTCATTATCTGCGAATCTGCTACCTGCAAGGGTTTCCAGGAACCTAACCTTAGCAAATAACAAGGATATACCATGTGGTGATGACAGCATTGCTGCTGATCATATGGGGGGGGAGAGAGAGAGAGAGAGAGAGCAGTGTATTTATCCCTAGTCTCCAGCATTTATTTATTATTTATTTATTTATTAAATTTCTACCCCGCCTTTCTGCCCGAAGGCACTCAAGGCGGCATTACAAAATTAAAACACAATAAAATAATTCCATCAATTAAAAGACAATAATTAAAAACAATATTAAAAATAAAACATACAACAAGCCAATCCATGGATCATAAAATGTACAAAGATATAAAAAGGATGCAAAAAAGCCAGCCAGCCTGTCAGCAACTAAAAGCCTGCTGAAACAAAAAGGTCTTCAGCCCCCGCCGAAATACCACCAAAGAGGGAGCAGTTCTTAACTCAAAGGGGAGTGTATTCCAAAGTTGGGGTGCCACCGCCGAGAAGGCTCTCCTACTGGCCGCCACCCCTCTCACCTCTCCTGGTGGCGGCACAGTCAAAAGGGCCCCCTCAGATGACCTCAGAGTACGGGTAGGATTATATGGGAGGAGGCGGTCCCTCAAATACCCTGGGCCCGAGCCGTAAAGGGCTTTAAAGGTCAAAACCAGCACTTTGAATTTGGCCCGGAACAGAACCGGCAGCCAGTGTAGTCGCCGAAGCAACGGCTCGACAGAGTCAAACCGACGTGCCCCAGCAACCACCCGAGCAGCCACATTCTGTACTAGTTGTAATTTCCGGACCGTCTTCAAAGGCAGCCCCACGTAGAGCGCATTGCAATTATCTAATCTAGATGTCACTAGGGCATGGGTCACTGTGGCCAGGTCCGCGCAGCTCAGGTACGGTCGCAGCTGGCGGATCAGCCGAAGCTGAGCAAAGGCTCCCCTGGCCACCGCCGACACCTGAGACTCCAGGTGCAGCTGTGAATCCAGGAGAACCCCCAAGCTGCGGACCTGCTCCTTCAGAGGGAGTGCAACCCCATTCAGAGCAGGGCGAAAGTCCAATACCTGAGCTGTGGATTTCCGGACCAAGAGCACCTCTGTCTTATCCGGATTTAATTTCAGCTTGTTTGCCCACATCCAGCCCCCAGCTGCCTCCAGACAACGGTCCAGGACCTCAACTGCCTCCTCAGAATCAGGGGGAAAGGAGAGATAAAGTTGGGTGTCATCAGCATATTGATGGCACCCCACCCCAAACCCCCGGATGACCTCTCCCAGCGGCTTCATGTAGATGTTAAATAGCATGGGGGATAAGATAGACCCTTGCGGCACCCCAAACTTAAGAGGTCGGGGTGCCGAACAAGTGTCCCCCAGCACCACCTTCTGGGATCTGTCTGCCAGGAAGGAGTGGAACCACTGCAGAACAGTGCCTCCAGCCCCCAACCCAGCCAGCCGACCCAGAAGGACACCATGGTCAATGGTGTTGAAGGCCGCTGAGAGGTGGAAGCACCTGCCAGCCATGTTTAAGAGGACTGCACTGGCTTGAGGGTGCCATTCCAAAGTTCCCTACAGCCCCTGGAAGATGTCTGCAGTATTTCTAGGTCAGTGTTTCTAGGTCTGATTCAAGTTGCTGATCATTAACATTAAAAACTTGTTTGCACCAAACAAGACAACTAGCTGTCAGAATTTTCTTTTCCACAAAAGGCTTAGGAACAGTAATAAAATAAAACATGTTGTGTGTCCCATTACCAATTGCATGCCCCATTTCAGCCTAAACATCAAAAATACAAATTCACACAATGGTCTTTTTTTCCCCTTTAGAATTGCTAACCTGGTTTCAAGAAAAAAAAATCTGTTTCTGAAAAAGGGTTTGCACACAGTGGGCAACAGAGACTTACAACTCTGTGAATCTGTAGTATAATAGCTTAACTATCAAAGGCAAGATATTGTATTTCCAAAGCATAATTGCCATGCAATCACTTTTATGTGCACCAACTTTACCCAGACAATCACCATCCCTTTCACCCTGGCACAGGTGATTTTCATGTCACCTTCATTGCAGAGAGATCTACTGCGCAACAATTACACTTCTAAAGCCTAATACAGAAATCATTTACAAGCCTGCCAAGCCAAGATTGCACCATCGATGTGCAGCTGGAGTGACCCAAGGACATTTGAAGAGCTATCCCTCCCAGCCAAATAGACTGAAAAGTATTGATGAGAAAGCCAAAACCAGAAAGCAGCAACTCTCTTAGGCATTTACTCTGCCTCTTCCTATTTACGGCCACATTCATCTTTCCTAAAATATCATTTTCTTACAAGTTTTGTATTTAGGAAGTTTAAGAAGCAAGGAGAAACCCTCTTTGAATTCTGGCTGCCAAGACCAAAACACTCATAGTGGGAGGATGGGAGTTTCTTTGGAGACAGTGGCTTGCATCCTAAGTTTACTTAGGGCCCAGTCCTATCCAACTTGCCATTGCCTGTGTAGTTGCAATGCATCCTCAAGGTAAGGGAACAAATGTTCCCCTGCCTTGAGGTCTTCCTGACTGCACCCCCACTGCAGGACGCAGTGCACACCCCTTTGGCACAGCTACATCACTGCTGGAAAGTTGATAGGACTGGGCTCTTAGTCATTTGTGACTAAAGAGAACAGAGATCTGGCCACATGCTTTGGTCACAACTTGATGGGATTATTGCAATGTGCTTGACATGGGGTTGCCCATGAAAAGGATTTAGAAACAGCAACTGGTTCAAAATGCTGCAGCCAAATTGATGGTGGGGGCTATACAATGGAAGCACATTACCGTATCCCATATGCACCAGTTAGACTAGTTTTCCATCTGTTTCTAGGTCTGATTCAAGTTGCTGATCATTAACATTAAAAACTTGCATGCTTCTGGCCCTAGTAGGTACTGAAGGACTACCTTCCATTATATGAATCTGCTGGTCTGTTGAGATCTTCAAGGGAGATGCTGCTCCACATGCCATCACTGACTGAGGTTTGATTGGCATACGTGTGGGACAGAGCCTTCTCTACAAAAGCCTCTCAGAACGGGCACTCCCTACCTCGGGGGGGGGGGTTGTGATGCAGCACACACAGACAAATGCAACCCGTTATTCAGGATTCCCAATCCATTGTGGGCAGGGTGGCCCAGCCATAAGACTGAGCAAAGCACTCACCTTGATCCGCAGGCTGGGTTGGCAAGCAGGTGAGGGTGCCTTGCAACACTTGACACCTCCCCTGACCTGTCATCTGCCTGGCCACAGCATCCAGCTACTGCTGCATCATCTTTCCACTCACTTTCCTTCTCCTCAAGCACCACCACC
Organism: Lerista edwardsae; assembly: GCA_029204185.1. Lineage (NCBI taxonomy): Eukaryota > Metazoa > Chordata > Lepidosauria > Squamata > Scincidae > Lerista > Lerista edwardsae. The sequence continues at coordinate 9,903,760 of JAJKFI010000002.1, read as the reverse complement.
AGTATCAGGATTGTGGAGTTAGAAAGGGAGAGCAGCCGCTATCATTCAATTCCCTTCCAGGAGTGCCGTCAGGAAAAAGTTTATAACTTCTTACCTCCTCTCCCACTCACACTGGTTCAAAACAGGCCAGTCCACAGAGAGGGTCTTACCCATCATTCCTTCCAGACTGACAAGTTTTGCTGATAAGACTAAATACAAAATTGCTGATGCAATTTGTGTGTATTTATATTTGGGTGTATTTACATGCATCCTTTTCCACATGAAAGCATTCACAAACATTTAAAATACAATCACCAGATTGTTCTGGGTATTTGGGGTCTTTGGCGCAACAGGTACACAGCGCAATCCTGCCTTGTACATAACGTCAACACAACATCGTTGCGTCGACACTACTTCACTAGCACTGATGCAGGGGCACCAATCGGCACCCCCACGTCGGTGCTAGTCCTGTCAGGCCGATGCTACGAGTAGCGTCGGCCTGATAGCACCAATGGTGAGCCTCCCTCGTGCCGGCGCAAGGAAGCAAGGAAGTCTCCATTCCGTTCTAGGACAGGGATTTGCAGGGGGGAGGGAGATAGCGGGCAGGGGGAGGGTGGGCTCCTGATTCAGCCATAAGGCCTAATCCGAATCCTGTCCGGGAGGCTGCATGGCCCCAATTTGGGCCACACGGTCTCCTCGGATCTGCACCTGCTATTTAGCAGGTCAGATCCGAGGAGCACATTGGAGAGGCTGGAGTCTCCTCAACAGTAAGGGCACAAATGTGCCCTTGCCATTGGGAGACTCCAGCCTCCCCAAAGCAGCGTTGGATTTGGCACTGGCCAGCCGGCTGTGCCAATCCAGCGCTGCTTAAGATTGTGCCCTGAGACTAGCCAATAGGCAGAGTTTATAGGTGCATTTTCCACATTGAAAAGCAAATCCAGATAAATCCAGAGCTCTTCTTGAAAGAGCCAGTAGGATGTACAGTTAGTTCTCATTATCCACCAGATATAGGTTCCTGAAAAACCTAGCGGATGGTGAATTTGCAGATAACAAATCATTGATCCTGTGGGATCAATGGGGTTAGGGTAAAATGGTTCCTTAACTGCCAACAGAAGAATCTATCAGAGACCCTGAGGAAGCCACCAGAGTTCAGCAGGAAAAAAATATCTGGATGCTGCAAGACCTTCCAGAGGCTGCAGGGACCTTCAGAATAGTGCTCGTGACTAGCACAGACCCTTTAAAACGGCCATTGGAAGCTTCCACCAACCATTTTAAAGGGGTCAGCACTGGCCACAGGTACTATTCTGAAGGTTCCTGAAGCCTCCAGAAGGTCTCTGCATAGCAGATAATGAGAACAGAGGCACAGGTAACCAGAGCAATTCTCTTCCTCTAAGAAGCAATTGTGTCCCTTGCAGATAAGCGAATTAACAGATAGCGAATTCACATATAAATATAATTTACTGTTCTTACAGAGTGGAAAGTATGTTTGTATATGCTTTGCTCTAAACATGCACATAGTGCTAGCCCATTCATGCAGCCACCTGATGGAGGTTGCATCAGTGGCAGATTGCAAGGGGACTGGGATGGATGGAGTCATGGTCAAGGTGCCTTCCTCTCTGAGTCTGCCATCAGCACCTCTGTCTAACTTGCTGCCAAGTTAGCTTCCTTTTCACACAAGCAAAAAGCAGATCACTCACCTACTTACTCTGCCCCTTGCACACTCCCATGAAACAGGAAGTCCTACACTTCTTGGTAAGCAAAGTAAGCTTACCATGCTTTGTGTGTATGTGTGCATGTGAGCAAGCTTTGTAGTGCAGCCTAAGTATTTCTCAAATACAATGGTTCTCAAACTTTTTAGCACCAGTATAAAAAACGTCATTCATTTTTAGAACGACAATCTGGGACCCAAAGCAAGTGATGTCATTACCCTAGAAGTGATGTCATGGCCAGAAGGATCATCATTGTGCCACCACAGCCTGCTGCTTTCCTGATAATGCAGCAATAAGTTGGGTGATTTCTCAGCAAGAAGTTGGGTTATTTCTCAGCCATTTTCCAATATTGAAGTGAATCAGAAAGAAAGAAAAAACCTATTTACAACCTCCACACAAGCAAAAGAACCACACAGTCCTTCCTATTTCCAGCATCGCATCTTCCCCTATTTTCAATATGGCTGCTCTAGGTGCTTTGCAACCCACCTGAAATTGGCTTACGACCCACTGGTGGGTCCCAACCCAGAGTTTGGGAACCACTGCTCTAATATATGCTTAAGTATTAAATTTCAACATGCAAAAACCAAGGCTGTTATTCCTCATGCACATGGTGCAATGTCACTTTGGCGGCAGGGACAAAACCTACCACCCAAATTAGAGAAAATGTCATATCCATGTAGTTCAAGTTTCTGCCCTAGGTTATGTTTGCAATTTGCATCTTGAAGTATTCTGTCGTTCAGGACTGCAACTGTTAGGAGAGTGAAACTGAATGGCAAATGAATCACCAAGTAGCAGGAGCAAAAAGAGAGCGCATGCAGGGAAGTGCTGAGTATAAACAGAAGGTCTGCTGCTCGCCTGTGTGCGTTTTCTGTTTGAGTCTTCTTGCAGCTTTGCAACACATGACACCAACCCAATTCCAGAAGCCTGTCATTTTATTCCAGCAGGGAGGAATTTATATTAGTCTTCTTCAAATCTGATCTCCAACCACTGAGACTAGAGTTGGAAGGATCTTGGGGATTGCTCCCAGACAAGAATATCTTTCTGGAACCTTCCCTTTGGAAAGCAGACTCCTCTAGTCTTGGGCACATGTGGTCCTTAGAGGTTCTTGGCCATTTTCTTTTTCTGCATAACATTGGTGTTCCCCACATTTGATTTCTATTCTTGGCTGTCTCTCCCCCACCACTGCTTACTGAAGCTTTTTAACATCCCAGGGATATACCCCCAACCGACATAGGTGGTTACCATGTCATAGCCTGGGTTTAAGGATCAAAATTTGTCTTCCGAAAAGTCAAACCTTGGTTTGAATATTCAGTGGCATTTTTCCGTCTCTGTACACAGGGTGATCAGACATCCTCCTTTTCCAGGACATGTCCTACATGTCAACCTTCTGTCTTGGGTAAATTTCAAAATGTCCTACGTTTTAAGACAGACAGGGGGTGCCTGTGTCAAGAGGGGCTGCCCATATCACTTGTTTGTGTCTGTCAGGGGTGGTTCTATTCAAAATGGCGCCCAGGGTGCCCAATCAAAACACGCCCCATGGGGGCACGCAAAGTCATGACATCACAGCATCGTGATGTCATGACGTGCGCCGCCCGGCGCCCCGCCCCTGCTCTAAGAGGCGGGAGGGGGCGCCGGGCAGCAGCGCCTTCTCCTCGCTCCGGCTGGCTCTTTAAGGCCAGCGAGAGCGAGGAGAGCGCAGGGCGGGGTGGGGGCGGGGCGGGCTGCGGGCGCCATTTTGGGGGCATGGCGTGCCATGGTTACGGCGCCCACTCCCAAGATGGTGCCCAGGGCTCATGCCCCCCCAGCCCTCCCTAGATCTGCGACTGGTGTCTGTCCTTTGTTCATTGGGTTGCATTAAAGAAGGACAAGGCACCCTAATAATATACAAATTACCCGCATAATTTTTTTCTGGGAACTGAACCCTCGCGGATAAGAAAAGCCCCACCTGTATAAGTGTTTTTAGCTTTCATTTTGTCACGTCCTGCATTTCGCTTGAATGTCCTACATTTTGGGGTGCTGTGTCCTCCTTTGTGGTTATGACAACTGGTCACCCTGTCTGCACATAACCCTCCATTTTTAAAATCTTCTGCAGCAGTGTCCAAGTCTACCTGCAGTACGTGTGGCTGAAATGAAGCCTCCTTCCAAACTGTGGACATTTTTGAATATGATAAGCAAGCTGTTTCGAGCAAGAATAATACATGAGCACACTTTTCTCCCTGGCACGTCAAACTCTTTAATAGGGAAGTCACTGATTAACTCAAACCATCGCGGTTGCATGCAACTCATCTGAGGCAAGGAGCCTTTCAAATCTGTTCTGGGCACTAGTTCAATATGAGGGGCAGAATTTCCTGGGAACACAACAGGAAATTGTTGTGTTGTGCAGTGCTGCCACCAGTTCCTGCCACACCCCTGGACAAGATAAGGCAGCCGCAGGGGCAGGGGAAAAACTGCATGGGAAGAGGGAGGAATGGGGTGAGGATGCAGCCAGAGGGGATAGATCTGGCAGCAATTGTGCATGCCAGACCCTAGCCCTTCTTTTAACCATTTACCATCCCTTCCTTCTCCTCATGTTGTAGGGGGTGTTCAAGTGTCTAGTATGAACCTGTCTTGTTTAATGAACTATATGAGTTTCAGAAGCTGCAAGCTTTGGACAGGAATGCCACCCTTGCAGTATAGCACAGAAACCAGCAAACAGTGAAGGTTTTGGCCACAGTAAAAAGCGGCCAGCTGCAATTCTTGGTGGGAAACACTTCTTGGCTGGAGTCCAACTGTTGGCAGCCTCTCAAATGTGGCACTGTACCCCATTGTGGTTATTTTGGCCCTCCAGCAAACACTTGCATTGCTATGATCAATGGTCAGATGCACATAATGCAGGATTTGGAAAGGGGAAGGTCAGACCAGGATGTCAGGGGACCCCATCAAGGGGGGGAAGGTTGTGGACACCCTCCCTTTCCCAAACACATGTACAGAACCTGACTCCATTTTGGGTCTCATCCTGAGAGTTAACACCATTAAGAATTAGTGCCAAGACATCTGTCAGTCTCCTTTCCCCTCAGGGTCTTGAAATGCAAATCTGGTCCCTGACAAAAGGTGCATACAATGACAAGTCCTGCCTGAAATTAAGTCACGTTCTTATCTGCCCAGGAGCTAGGCTCACCTGGACAATTCTTTTCAGGCTCTGCTAAGAAGACTCCCACCCTGAATCTGAAGCAACACATACCCTGCTAAACCCCGTTGTATCTGTATTCCTTGATGAAATTAAGTGTTTGCTCTTTTTGCATTTCTGTTCTTGTCTTCCAATAGACTTATTGTAACATGAAATTGTGCCTTTGTAATCCCCTTTCTCCTTGGGAGGAAGGATTGATAGCAACAGATTACATTGTTAAAAACCTATAAAATGCCATGCCAAATGTAAGATCTTTACACAAGCCAGTCCTTTGGGGCTGTGCTTTTTGCTGCTTGTATCCTTTAATATATTAAAGCCCATATTTTTGAAGCTTCAGGAACATCAAATCCAGTGCTGATCTCCGTCATCTTACGTTTTTGATGTTGTTCTAGCTTTCTTTCAGCTAGGAATTTTCCAGAGGTTTTTCCCTCCAAGTTGCACACCGAGCAGGGACTCTCAGCTGGGGGACTTCTCGGGGTCATCCATAGGGACCCTCAACAACACTCCGACTTGCAGTAGCTCAAGAGCTGGCACAGGTCCAAGGAGCTCCATTGTGGAGCATGAGGCTTACGGACAAGTAAAGGGAAATATTTCCCCTTCCCCCCCCCCAAAGCCCCCCAATCTATTCCCTCCTCCCCGCACTAGATACAGCGCACACCATTTTTGGCATGGCTGCCTTATCAGGAGAAGATAGGATTGGACTCTAAGTTGTATGTCTGAAGATGCTGCTTCAGGGCTGAGTGCCTCTAGTTGATAAAGTGATGCTTAAATTTCCACTGGCAGCTGCTATGATAGCAATTGTTCCATTATGTATGACTTTCGACTGCTCGCAGTGTCACTGTTCAAAGAAAAGATGAGTGGAACATGCAAGCTTTTATCTCTAGTGAAGGTATATGGGTTGGTTGTGTTTGTGTAATGTATCAGGTAATACCTTTTTGTCACAGTGGGACCTATCACTGCCTACCATTCAAGGATCCCTTGTGCCATATCTGTGGTTCTCTATACTGGGAATCAGAAAGAGAGCAGAATCAGAAAGAGAGCCATCTTGCATCAGCATTGAGCAACACGCGTAACATCACCATATGCCACCTCCATTGAACCCACTGCTGCTGGCTCATGTACTGAGAGAGTAGTCCAATGCAAAACAGCAATGGTTACAGCAGTGGATCTCAAACTTTTTAGCACTGAGACCCACTTTTTAGAATGACAGTCTCTCTGGGACCAACTGGAAGTGATGTCATGGCCAGAAGTGCTGTCATTGTGACCCCGGAGCCTGCTACTTTCCTGGGAATGCAGCAATACGTTGGGTTATTTCTCAGTCATTTTCCAGCCCTCCCCCTTTCAAGCATTCCATCTTCCCATATTTTCAATATGGCTGCTCTAGGTACTACACACAACCCATCTGAAATTGGCTCATGACCCACTGGTGGGTCCCGGCCCACAGCTTGGGAACCACTGGTTTACAGCATTATCTTTATTGCTCTTCCATCGTTATTCAGTGTGTGCATTTTTTTTAATAGGAAGATCTCCATTAAATCAACTCATTTGTCTCCCCACAGGGTAGGCATCTGGTATGCTACAAACAACCCTAACTGTGCCAACCCTAGATCCAAAGCAGGCAGATGGTGTTCTCAAGGACCAAGGCAGGTGGGGTGGTCCAGGACAAGCTCAAGGTCGGGTTCCAGCATGGGCTAACACAGATCCAAGGGCCAGAGGCAGAAGGACCAGAGGCATACGCAAGGCCAGACTGGGATTGAGTGCAAAGTAATAATCAGTCCAATGGCAGGGCAAGCAGTGGTGTCATCTAAATGATTTAAGAACAGGTACTCACTTTTGATTGGCATGTGTCGGGACCCGCCCACCGGAAGTGATGTCATAAGCCAGAAGTGATGTCGTGGCAGGAAGTGACATGAAAAAAGCCCTTTTTGAGGCCTCAGATGATTTTAAACTGACCCAACAGTTGCAACAGTATTCCACAGCACCCCCAGAACATGTTAAGGAGGCCTGGCATCATGTTAAAACCCCAGAGCAACTCATTTTTCAGTGGCAAGGAAAGGAAAGGCTCCGCTCGCTGCCTGCCTGGCTCTGAGAACGTGCAGGCAACTCAAACATGCAGGAAATTCAAACGTTGCAGAGAGCAGAGTCGACGAGTGGGCGGGCGAATGGGTGGGGCCAGCTGTAATCCTAGAAACCGGTACTCGCATACCCCCGCGTACCCCCTGCATGACATCACTGAGGGCAAGGCAGCCTGCTTGGCTCTGGTCTCACCGTCAGGAGTGTGGGTGTTGTGCAGCAGCAAGGCTTGGATATGCTAGTCTCCCTCCCTCAGAGCAGGAAGTAAGGTCTGAGCCCTGCTGCCAGACATCCAGGTGTGACACTCCTGGTGCGTTGTATCGGAAGGAATGTGCAGGAGGCAGAATAATCAGGTAAAACACCCCCTTCCTTGGTAAGGTATCCCACCACCTGGGCTAGTTGCTATCAATAAAACATACACAGGCGCGGAGGCTGGTAAAGGATTCAAAAGAAATATTCGACTCACAGTTTTATAGAGGCATCATCTGATTGTGGATCAGAGGTCCCTGCCCCTTTGAAACAGAGAACCCTAGAGCTATTCCCTAGAGGATGAGCCGAGCAGGCATGGAGCCCTGGCAGACCACATTCTCCTGCTACCCTGGAAGGAAGCAAGAGTGTGAGAAGGAGGAGAGGAAGGAAATAGTGTTAAGGATCATACCCAGTGATGTCATGCAGGGGGAACGCAGGGGAACTCAGTTCCACTAGTTAAAATTAGGGCTGACTCCGCCCACTTCACTCTCCCTCCTCCCCCCTCCGAATTCCTCTGCAAAGAGCTTTTCTTCTTGGTTGGCCGGCACTCAGAGAGTTAAAGGGAGCGACTCCGGATTCCTAGGGGGGCAAAGGGGGAACGGACCAGGGGGCTCCGTGGCTGGTTCCGGGTTCCCGACAAATGCCAATCAAAAGTGAGTTCCTGTTCCTAAATCATTTGAATGACACCACTGATCACACCTCCTGCAAAAACCATAGAGGGGCAAGTGAAGAGCCCTCCAGAGTCCTTGCATCCAAATTCCAACACTTTACCCTACCCACCAGGGGAACAGAAAAAGGGTGATTCCCCTTTAAGGGGACCAGGAAATGGTTTTGGTGGTGTGTTTTTTTTACTTTTTACAAGATTTTCAAGCCTCTGGGAGGGCTGCAGACAGGGTCGCAGGCTCCCCAGACCCTCCGGAGCCATAGCAACCCCCAGGTAAGATGAAAAATCCCCTGCCTGCCCAGCAGCAGCACAATCCTTTTTGAGAGCTATTATTGCACAAAAAGAAACCAAGCTGGAAAACAAAGGAGGTGCCCCTTGCTCACTGGAGGTTGGACAATCTACTCTTGCAAGTATTTGGCTTAGTAAAAAAAAATGTATGTATGACTCACCTCTCCTGGCACCCACTTGTGCCTTGGATCAGATGCTTTCTATTTCTTCCCCAAACACTGGTTGGCTGGCAAAGTCCTCCTTGCTTGCCAGGACCAGGAACTGAAGCAATATCGTGTTTTTCTTTTATGGCAACTCCCATGAGGAGCCAAACTATGTATCTGGCATCAGGGAAGATATCTAAACCAACAATTTAACTCATGGGCCCCGCTGGCCACTTGGATGTGGCAAAATGGAAGTTGGCCTGAGCTGGTGTGGAAGACGGTTTGGCAAGCAAATCCCCACCAGATGACAAGAGTCTTGTTTTGACAAAGCTTTCATCCTGGACGCCGCCTATGACTCTGACTCAGGGACAGGATTTGAATGGGAGACTCTGACTTTTCAGGAACTGGCCCACTGGATGAAAGCATCTGCCTCTTTTGGAGTCTCAAAGGTTCTTCATTTCATTTTGTTAGGTCACTTGTTCTGCATTAATTCCTTCCGCAGTTTAAACTGTGCTGTGGTTAAGAAACTTCTCCTTTGATTTATTTTTGCACTGTACAGTTAAGACACTGTTTTCCCAAATTTCTATTACTGGAGGCTTTTTTTTCTGAATGGTTTGCTTTTAGATTTGGAGAATGAAATGCCCTTGGAGGAGTGCATCCAATGTGTTTCTGCATGAGTCACAGATCTGCCTCCTAATCCCAAGGAGACAAGCCAGGCGAAGGCAACCCGATTTCAGAACTGGGAGGCTTAAAACAGGAACTTTTGATCTTTTCCTAGATCAAAACTTCTGGACTAATTATAAGCATGAGTAGACATGCATAGGATTGTGGTGCCAGATAGAATTTATTCTGATTTCTTGTGCACTTTTGGTTGTGATGCTTGGGGCCTATGCCAGAGAAATGTCTCCTTGCTGAACTATTTTTTGTTAAAAAAAAAATTATTAATAATTAAGATGACATGTATTATAGCATCTATTTTAGTTTTGAAAATTAATGTAAAAACCTGCTTATATACTGAACATCATCTTTCATTATTGATGTTTATCCCGAAAAATCATGTCCTCGGGCCAGACTGAAAACCAAACACGGTCTAATCCCTAATAGGGATTGCAAAAGAGCTTTCTGGAACCTATGTTACTGTTAGCTGCTTCAAGAATAGCCTCCAATAGAAAGCAGAGCACTGAAGAGTGGTGAAGATTCTGGGGAGAAGATATTCTGAGTGTTAGGAAATAAGCTTGTCACACCCTGCCGGCCTTTTCATCATAGGATCCTTCCTGATGATGGGGGTGCTGAACAAGCATTGATTGTTGTTACCTCCCGCCCTGAAAATTATATCTTCCAAGAGGAACATGAATGATGTATGAGGCTGAAATCGCTTTTCACAAAGTACTTACGGCCTCCAGGAACAGAACTGCAGAACAGCACAAGGGCCATCTTCAGCATATGCGGTTATATTGTTCTGCATAGCGTTATGCCTTCAAAATTGAATGTACTCTTAAAATTATATCTGCCGGGATCGTTTGTATCGAGAAGATAAATCTTAGAATTGCCCTTTTATTGCTCTGAGTCAGCTGATCCCAGTGCCTGTTTCCAACTGTTCGGTGAGAAGAAAACCGCTGTTAATGCTGTTCGGTTTTCTTGAGCTGAATCCCTTATGTCACCATTTCATATCACAGGCCACAAAGGACTCAGTTTGCTCAAACATAATGGCTTATTGATCTACTGCAGGGTATGTATGCCTTGTAATATTTAAGTAGAAGAGCAAAGCCACTCCCTTTTAAATGTAAGGGCAAGTGCCTTTGCTTAACTGGGCCTCTCTTCAAATTGTTTCTTTTGCAATCTGTGTTTATGAAATTCATCATTCCTATTCAACTCACACACAGCCAGAATTCTCAGATCTGAACCTCTGGGAAAGGGCTGCCCTTAGTCTGGATGGAACAATTTTGCTAGTTTTGTAGCTTTAGCATCGAACGGGCACAAGTTCTTCTCTTTTAGATTTCTTAGGCCCCAATCCTGTTGCAGACTGGCACTGTGCTCTGGCAACACAAGGTCCTTTCTGGCGGCAAAAACGCTGAGCTGCCGCCACATGCTGCATGTGCATAAATGACTGCTGCCATAAATGGTGGGAGTGTGGCGTGCATGGCAGCAGTACCAGGAGACTGTACAGCTGCTGGTAATTCGGGTCATGGGTGGCGAGGGGAGTGGTAACAGGGCATGTTGGGGGAGGAACTGGGGGGCTCAGGGGAGGGAGGGGGTGGCAGTTTCTGATGCCAGAATGTATCTCCCATTTTTCTGCCTTTTCTGCCCATGGCTCTTCTTGGATGTACACAAGTAAAATGGCGAGAAGACTCGTGTTAGGCAGCCTTCTAAGGGATGGCTTTTTACTTCCTTCCATCAGTAACTAGTAACCAGTAACATTTATTGGCATGTAGGTAAAGATAAAGGTTTCCCCACAACCGAATGGACAAGCTTCCGTGGTCATGTGGCCAGCATGACTATATGCCAGTGTGCATGGAATGCCGTTCCCTTGGCACCAAAGTGAGTATTCATCTACTCACATTTTTACGTGCTTTCAGACTACTAGGTTGGCAGGAGCTGGGACAAGCAACAGGCGCTCACTCCGTCGCGTGGTCTCAAACTCCCAACCTTCCGGTCAGAAAGCCCAGCAGCAGCAGTTTAACCCACAGCGCCACCACATCCCTATTGGTATGTAGAGCACAAAATAGATCCATCAGCAGAGTATTATGAAGCGAAAACTAAGACATGCATCAGCATTAGATACTAAATACATTACCCATTGCCAGACACAGTTCCTAGCACATTGTATTCTGGACATACTGATGAACCACCGAGAGTAAGAACCTTCTGAGAGTGCAATCCTAAGCAACTTTCCAGCACCGGGATAAGGACAATGCAGCTCTGGGGTAAGGAAACAAACATTCCCTTAAGTTGAGGTGGCCTACCTGACTGTCCCTCAACCTCAGGATGCATATGTCCCAACAGCACAGTTACGTCAGAGAAGGAAGTTGGTTAGGACTGCATCCTGAAAGTAGTATTTATCTGATCACCTCCCACTGCAACAGCATACAGCACCATTGGCACAGCTGCATGATATAATGTGGTGGGGGATATAATCAGGCAGATAATTTTGCTGTGTGTAACTGCCCAGTTCAGGGAGTTCTTCTTTTTAAAATAAGATTATTGTAAGAGAAGACTTTCATATCCAAATAATGTCACATCAGGGTCAATTGCTGCTTAGAAGTCGTTTGCAATCTATTCATGGACCAGTTGGTGGTAACACTGACCTTGTATTTGCAGGGTGGGGTTAATGTAAGACATGTATTGCAATGCCACTGTCCCTGTGAGTGCTGGGTGCCAGAAACATGAGTTTGAGTACATGATGATCGAGTACTTCTGATGTCCGTTTCTGATTAAATGGGGTTTGCATAACAATCGACAGACCTAAAAAGAGGAACAAGTACATTCATGGTGGGAAGTGATTCCATTGCCCAAGAGCTGCTGCTGGAAAAAGCTCTTCTCCTTGCAATAGATGCAATAGATGTACAGTGGGTAGAAACACAGGACACAAAGCATCACTCTTTAAGGTGATCTCAACAAGCATAAATGTTGTGCCAACACCATAGTACAAGTGGCAGGTATGGAGATGTTTCAGAAGACCTGCTTATGCTCTCGATGGTGTCCTTTCTGCAAATTCTTGTAGCTTTGGGCCAAACTAGATGAGACAGAGCAGTGTTCTTCAACCTTGGGGTCAGGATTCCAATGGGGTCACGAAGCCTCAGTTGTGGGGTTGCGATAACTTACAGGAAAGAAAAAGGTTGAAGACCACTGGGCTAAAGCACCACCAGGTAAAAGGGGTGGCATTTGGTGTCCCCCTTCAGGAAACGAGATGTGTCCCGATCCTGCTCAGGTTCTTAGCAATTGTGCTAAAAGAACCTTTTAGTTGTACCAGGATTCACGGTAACTTATTCTGCTCTCTCCAATAGGAATATTTGGTTATGGTTAATAGTGCTGGGAGGGTGTAATAGGGACGGACTGGGCATAGGCAGCAATGGATAGGGTCCCAGGAGGAAAGCAGGTCCATCAGTGGGTTCCCAATTTATTTATATATTGGGGTCTTGGCACACACAAAAAGGTTGACGATTACTGAGACAGAGGATACGTGAACTGAGTTTAGGGGGAAATGTGCTAGAAGTTATGAAGTCCAGCGGGGTAAAGAAGGGTCTCTTCTCACTTGCATTCTCAGAGCACAATCCTAAGCAGCGCTGGATTGGCAAGGCCAGCCGGCCAGTGCCAAATCCAACGCTGCTTAGGAGAGTCTGGAGCCTCCCCGCAGCAAGAGAATGTTTGCTCCCTTACCGTAGGGGAGGCTCCAGCCTTCCCTATGCGCTCCTCGGATCCACGCCTGCTAAACAGCAAGTGCAGATCCGAGGAGACCACGTAACGTGGCCAGAATTGGGGCTGTGTGGCCTCCTGAGTGGGTATAGGATTTGGCCATATGGCCGAATCCTGGACCCGCCCATGTCCCGCCCCCAACACCCCTCCCTCCGACCAATCCCCATCCCAAAACGGGACAGAGCCTCCCTTGCTTCAGTCGGTGCACGGGAGGCACACAAGGGAGGCTCGCTGTCAGTGCTTTCAAGCCAACGCTACTTGTAGTGTCAGCTTGAAAGCTGTAGCGCTGACACGGGTGCCGGTCAGTGCCTCCGCATCAGCGCTACATCTGTCACGTCGACGCTATGATATAGCTTTGACACGATGGTCAGCATAGGATTGCGCTGTCAATTTCATATGAAAATCAGATACACGCTTATGCATGTTGTATACATGAATTGGGCAGACATGTGAATAAAATACAGGTGGAACCTCTGTTGCATTTTTTTTTTGGGGGGGGGTTAATGCCAAACTGCTAGGTCGGAGTTTTTGTTTAAAGCAGATTTACAATTTTTGCATCGTAATGCCTTTCGGTCCCCAGCATCAGTTTCAAGCACATGGATGCAACCCAATTAAAACATAAAAATTTAAAACTGGTTAAGTCCCTTCAGGCAAAATGGTCGCGATTACGGCAGTATTTCAGCTTCTTCTACTTGAGAGTGGATGTGTGCTGGGAAGTCCTGAGGCAAGCCACTGTTATCTCAGCCTCCAGTTTCCATTTTTGCATAATTTGCATGCCTTTGCGATGAATTATGGACATTATGAAAATGCGTGTCAACCCTAATAGAACTTATTATAAGGTTTATAATTACAACGTTGTTGAAAGAATTGCTGGGAAGGTGCTTGTGAAGTACTTTGAATGCTTGAAATGTGCTATATGTGCTACGTATTTTTGTTACCATGATATGTCCAAATTCTTACCAGCAGCACAATAGGGGACAATCCTAACCAACGTTCCAGCACTGACATAGCCGTGCCAGTGGGGCATGTGCTGCTTCCTGCAGTGGAGTAGTGGTCATGGAGGCCTCCCCAAGGTAAGGGAATGTTTGTTCCCTTACCTCGGAGCTGCATTGCCCATACCCCAGTGCTGGAAAGTAGGTTAGGATTGCACCTCAGCCTTCTTGATGGCTCTTAAAACTCAGATGGTGGTCATTCATCAGTTTTAGGGATCAAACACATGTTCCCCCCTATCACATTCTGTCTGCTGTAATAGATGCTGTTAGACTTGCCAGGTTTTCAAAATGACAATAAGGGACAGTATCGGGACACTGCTGTACACAATGGTCGCAGACAGTGGTGTAGCAAATGAAAGTGCAGCCCAGTGCAGAGGGCAAAATGTTGCCCCAGAAGTGAAATCACAACAGGAAGTGACATAACATCTGTCTTTTTCTTCTTTTCATAAAAGAAGACCAGCACCATGGAGGAGGACATCCGGAATCCATTTTCCTTCAGCTCGTAGCAGATTAACCCTGCCTCGGCACATTAACCAGGCCATCTTAAAAATGGCCCAAAGGTGGGAAAATACTCTTATACATCAGGACAATCAAGAGAGTGAAAATCAAGAGACCCATTTGGGCTCATAAAACTCAGATGGTGGTCATTTATCAGTTTTCTAGGGATCAAACACATGCTCCCCCTATCACATGCTCCCCCCCATCAAACACATGCATCCCCACCTGTCTGCTGTACTAGGTGCTGTACACTCGAAGGACACTAAATTCAAATGTCAGTGTAATCCAGAGCTATTCTCCATAAAGACCAAGCTACACATTATGTTAAGCTCATCATTAAGAGACTGACGCCCAATTCTATCTCCCCCTTCCACTAATGCAGTAGCGCAAAAATTGAGACGGCTGCATTCTAGGGGTAAGCTTCCATGGTGCAGGGGGTCTGCCTGGACCTGCACTCCCTAAATAGCTTGGACCTGTGCTGCAGGGTTAGGTCCAGGAGCAGGGTTAGGATTTGGTGGCTGCCGTGGCCGCCTACCCCACACGCTTCCCAGACCCAATCCACCCATCCCCTGCCCAACTCCCCACCCAGTTTTGTCCCTTCCCTGCCTCTTTCCACCTTCTCCCACCCCCTCCTGCCTCGCCCTCTGATTTACCTGTTCCAGCAAGCAGCAGGGGAAGTGACGACAACACAGGTGGGAAGGTGCAGGGCCCTTTTACAATGGGCACTGACTGCTTTATGGCAGAGCACCAATGGAGGACCCCTACTGACATGCAGTAAGTATAGGATTGGGTTCTTTAAAACAGGAAATGCTTTCTTTTACATCAAAAAGCAACGGCAAGAAGAGGCAATGTAGATCAGGCATCAGGCTACCCTTTTGTTGCTGAAAATCTCCCCCTTCCCTTGCCAAAGTGATTGTTTGGTGCTGATTTTAGGGGTGGATGTCACTTCTTTTCAGATGGCCTGAGTGAAAATGGCCAGCTGGGGCAGATAATAGCAGTAGAGCAGTGCATGTGGGGATGAAGAACTATCACCAGCTCTAACAAGATGAATGCAATACAAATACCGACGTCGTTCTAAATCAGGGGTTTCTAAATCCCAGTCAGGGGACCAAATGTGGCCCTCGCAGAGCTTCTATCCAGCCCTCAGCAAGCCTCTTGTCTCCCTTGCGCCTCTGGACCTCCTGACCTTGCTGGCATGAACCGCACCCTCCAAGCTGTGCTCTGGTATGTGTGGAGGGTATTCTGACAGCCACGGAGGTCATGTGCAGCCTCCCTGGCCCTCAGAATGCCTCCTGAAAGTCAAAAAGAGTCACTTCCTGGTTTTCCCAAAGACCTGGAAGTGATGTCTTTAGGTCCTCTAAGGCCTTCAGAGCTGTCTGGCTTTCTGAGGATCAGGGATGCCTCCCTGGCCCTCAGAATGTGCTCTGGGTGTTTCCTTTCCTGTGATCTGCTGGTTCTATTCAACCCAAGACATTTAAGTAAGCTGCTTGTGGGGTGGGGGAATGGAAGTCCATTAAAGTGTGTGCTATTTTGTGTGTGTGTGTGTGTGTGTGTGTGTATTGCTTAGAGGAATCCTAGAATTTTGAGCCCATTCATTCATTCATTCATTCATTCAATCATTCATCCATTCATTCATTCATCTAAGTTCTGTCTCCAATGTATTTATTTAAATTTGGAAATAAATTAAATGCTTACCAAATTAAACTGTGATCCCCTAGCACTGTGGTCCAAAAACAAACCATGGTTATACCAAATTTAGTAAATGTTCACCAAATGTATAACATGACAATAGTCATGTAATTTATTATTATTTAGCTTGCAGAATTATACGCCCCAAACACAGGGTTAGGGTTAGGGTTATATTATGAAAATGTATTATCTGGGGAGAGAAAAAGATTTTTTTTTTCCTGTCAAATACTTTAAGAAAATGACAAGAACTCAATATGTGGTTCTTACTTTAGGATTATTAGGTGGTCTAAAATTTGGTGAAAATTTACTATTTTGGGGAAACGAAAACTATTTTTAAGGTACATTTTCATTCAATTTGGTGATCATTTAAACGTGAGCCTTTTAATTTTATATGTATTGATTTATTTGCCTCGACACTGTGCCAGATATTTGATGTGGCCTTCCAGATAAAACCGTTGGAGACCCCTATTCTAAATGATGTTTTTTTATTTACTATGTTTTCTAATGAGACTTCCAGGATAAAAGATTTCTTTCTGAAAAAAGAGTAATTCTGAAGAACAAGAAAATGCTATGAAGTTGTAACCAAATAAATATCATAGTAAAGAAAATCCTTTGACAAGCTGAGTCCCAGCATAGCCTTAAGCAATTTTCCAATAAACAAACAAACCAAACTTTGGGCACAGCATGAAGCAAAAGGATTAATCCTCTTTTATCATCCATTGAACTAAATCCTGCTTGGCATTCTTGCCATTACAGTCAGGGGAAATTTCCATATGAATCAACAGAGTGGGATTCAAAGCTCGAAGCAAGATTCTAACCAAGTCCGCATCACTTTATACAGTGGTGCATCTCCATGTTTTCCTATTTATGTGCTTCTGATTCCTTCAGAGCGAAGTTCAAGTCTTCCAAATTAACACGCTCTCCTTATGTTTGGCATTGTCATCTTGCATACGTGAATTTGGATTTATGTCCCATTTACTGCCCTGCGTGTACTTCCAAGTCTTATGGAAGACTTGGAAGTACAAGTAAAGGCTTATGGTTGACATTTAGCAGTTTTTAATATATAAAATAGCATTTAATATAGCTGTTTTTGTTCCCCTGGCCTTAATAGCCAAACCAGCAACCTATTGTTGGAGAGGAAAGCCTAATCTCAGCTCTCAGCTGTCCCTGTTCTGTGAAAGAGGTCTGAACAAAATATTATGCAAAAATAGTAAAACTAAATCAAACACTGGAAGTCAAATACCAAATATTGCCTACCAAATACTGTCAGACAGTCAAATATAATATATCAAATGGCATAAGTTGTTAGATGGTAAATACTGCCTGGGTTCCAACAGTAGATACTATATACAGTATAATTGTATGCCAATACTGTCAACCTTTTTTTTTCCCAATATCAAACATTGAAATCTTGCTAGATATCAGGAGATATACTCCTGATATAGATGTGCTTGCTAGATACCAGCATTATGCTAGATATCAAATATTCTGATATAGAATATCAAACGTTCTGTGAAAAGGTTGAGATTAATATTGGCATAGGAGGATTTTGAGTAGAACTGAAGAGCAGACATTTGTTTCGGGTCAGTTGGTATCAAGTCCCATTGTAAGCATCAGGACAATTAAGCTGCTGTGCCTCTCAGTAAATAAGGTCACCTTAGCTGTCACCCAATACTGTACCATCACAAATGAGCACATCAGGAGTGTATTTGATGCCCTTGATGCAGCAGATGTCTCAGAACGCAATCCTAAACTGGAGTTAGGCCGGCATAAACTAAGCCAGCAAAGTTTGGCCAAAACAAGGGCCACCATAAAACCTGTTTGGATCACTCTCAGAGTCAGGGAGGATGGTGCATGTCTGTGTGCTGACTTCTCTGACTCTGAGAGTGGTCCAAACATACTTTATGGTGTCCCTTGTGCTGGCCAAACTTTGTTGGCTTCGTTTATCCCGGCCTAACTCAGTTTAGGATTGCACCCTCAGAAACTGGGTAATCCCTCCTACGCCCTATCCAACAGCCAGTATGCCCCATAATTCACCTTTGCCTCACATTACCTTCATGCTTCCCTAAAAATGCTCATGTCATTCCAGCCTCTTGTGCTCACCTGACAAAGGTTCAAGACTCAACTTAAGAATCAATTTAAGAATATCCCTTTTAAGCAACTTCATGAATTAACCAAATTCATGTGGATTTACAAAAGGCAGCTGGAAGCAAATGAGGCTGCAATCCTATCCACACTTACATGAGAACATCCCCATCTCCTGCTGAGCCTCCCGTGGCTGACTGGCTGCCACGGGATGCAGCGGGAGACACCTGGCTACCCCTGCTCATTCGGGCAGCTCAGGATTGGGCTGCCTGGCTACACTTCTATACGCATTTTCCTGGAAGTTAACACTATGGAACACAATGGAGTTTACTTTCAATTAAGTAATAGGAATGCCCTGCTAGAAAACATCCCCATGCTAACAAATAGTAAAGTGGGGACTTTGAGAGAGAGAGAGAGAGAGAGAGAGAGAGAGAGAATATCTTACCTTTGTGGTGGTGGAACTAGAAAAGTGACAGCTTTACTGTTTGTAATTATATTGTTATCAAAAATCAATAACATAATAAAGGCCCAATCCTATGGGCCACCATCGCTGACGGAACTAGCATTCTGATGACAGAATATGCTTTCCGGCAGTCGCAAAAGGCAATCCAGAAGCATACATAACCACATGCTTCCAAACTGCCACTAGACAGGCTGCTGGGGGCCCATTTGTGGTGGCAGAAAGATAGAAGCCCACCAATGATGGTGGGTCAAAAGGGTGGGCATAATGGGGCAGAACCAGGGAGGGTTGAGGGCATGTCAGCGGCAGGGGGTGGCACGCAGTGTGGGTGACTTGCACCTAATGCTACTCCCTTCATTGCCTACTGATAACCCCCTTTCTCTCGTCAGACTTTTGTGAGCTAAATAGCTGATGGCAGTCCAAGGAGAGTCATTGGCGAGCAAGAGGCTTACAGGGGGTGAAGGGAAATGATTTTCCCTTATCCCTCCCAAGCCTCCCAATTGGCCCTGCCCCCCCCCACCAGCACAGCATGCAGTGCAGCCCAGTTTAGTGCAGCTGCATGCTGTAGTGGGGAAAAGCATAGGATTGCCTGTTAGTTTTCAAAAAAAGAAATGGAAGAATTAAGAAATTAGTCATAAATAATGAGATCCTTCTAGGTTTCCCTTCATTGGCACCTCTCCATTTGGAATGAAATTGGAGCCATGTCAACTACAAACGCTGGATAGATTAGCCAATAGTACTTGTTTTTCAGAAAGCAGTCTGCTTGTTAGAAGTCTTCAGGAAATTAGTTTTCTGCAGTGTTAGTTTTCTTATTTATTCCCAATGGTTCAGGGAAACCAATGAAGTATAAATTGATTTGCGTAAGCAAAGCTCTTGGTTGGAAGAGTGCTTCATTAATTCAGTAGTGGTCAATAGCTTCTCAACCTACTAATAAAGCATTGAATGTAGACGTGACTCTTTAGACTGCTCGGTGAACACTTCAGCCTTTCAATTGCTTTACACTTTAAAAGTAAGTAACTTATGTGTAAAGTGACCTTCGGGGATGTGACCTTTGGGTGAATTTATATGCATGCAATAGTAATTTTCATTGATGCATTATTCATCCATGAAAATTATGCATATTATCATTCTAATGATCAATCAGTACTTTCCTCCCTTAACTCTTTTGGTAAAAGCTAGCAGGAAAGAAAATATGAATGTTCTACTATTTCTATGAGAAATGTTATTTGATTTACCATCAGTTTTCAGAGTATTTGTCTTTTGATATCTCCAATGGGCAAGTCAATAATCGTGAGGACCTTAAATTAGACCAGAAATTAATGGAACTGCATGGCCTCTATTTCAGATTTTCCTTGGCCAGGAAACCTGCTCATCATCGTATGTTTCCTTCATGAATAGATTGAGATTAGTGATTTAGGGCCCAACCCCATCCAACTTTCCAGTGCTGATGTAGCTGTACCAATGAGGCATTCACTGTATTCTGTGATTGTGGGGTGGAGTCATTGAGGCCTCTTCAAAGTAAGTGTCCATGTATTCCCTTAACTCAGAGTTGCATTGCAGCTGCATCAGCACTGGAGAGTTAATAGGACTGGGCCCTTCATTACTAGAGGGGTGGCCCAACGGCCGGATCCACCTTCTACCCCCCTCACTGGGCTGGCCAACCCACAAGCCCACCCACTCTCCATCCTCCCTCTGCCCTGTTCTGCCCCCTCCCAATGTGATTTGAGCAAATGTCTCTACATCAGGTAACCATATTTATTTTTATTTCTTCAAAGCTTTGCCCCCAAAGAAGGCATTAACCTCCTGGTTTCAAAAATTGTGTGGATAACCAGTCCCTACCATATTCGTCTAGGTCCCACATCAAATATTTAAATTGCTCAATGACTCAGAGCACAATCCTAAACTGGAGTTAGGCCAGCATAAGATAAACCAACAAAGTTTGGTCAGCACAAACAACACCATAAAGTGTGTTTAGACTACTGTTGGAGTCAGGGAGGATGGCGCATGTCCAGTGATGTCATCTGGTAATGAAGAACGGGAACTCTGGGCGGGACTTATGCATGATTGGCAGCCCGTCTGTTCCGTTCCGTGGCTGCCCTGGCCTTGGGGGGGCTGCCCTCGGTTGGCGCACCCCACTGCTGCTCGCCCAGGTACCCGGCGCGCCCTCCACCCGTCCCGTCCCCCGGCGAGCAGGCGCCCTGCCGAGGCCAGGGCAGCCGCGGAACGGAACGGACAGGCAGCCAATCACGCGTAAGTCCCGCCCAGCGTTCCCGATCTTCATTACCAGATGACATCACTACGCATGTCTGTGTGCTGGCCACTCTCACTCCGAGAGTGGTCCAAACATACTTTATGGTCACCATTGTGCTGGCCAAACTTTGCTGGTTTAGTTTATGCTAGCCTAACCAGTTTAGGATTGCGCTCTCAGTAAGAGACATAAATACTACTGAGTCAAGGTCAACCTGCCATTCCACAGTAATATATAAAGTCAACTTCAGCAAAGCCCCCAAAGGAAACAGAGTAGCATAAGTGGTGTGTCAGGTATAGTGAGGATAAAAACCAAGGCTTTATCTGAGCAAGCATATTTAATGCAGGACAGAAGAGCATTTTACTCATGGAGAGCTTATTACTTCTAGATCTAGTCAGCCTCCTACACAGAGTTTGGTTAGATCCTGCATAATTATATGAGAGTGGAAACATGCTGTTAAGAGTGCCGAAGAATATATTGTACAGAAGTCAACATAATGTGCATAATCATTTGGTTGCACAGTGTTCAACTCTGAAGCAGGAAATGCTGTATTCTTATTTTTAGCAAGAACATTGTCTTGTAATAATAATTCAGAAGGTTAAAAACCATTAGGAAAGCAGTTTGGTTATGCAAAGAGTTTCATTTTCCCTGAGCATTATGAAAACCAGCTTTGCAAAGGGCCATAAGGCAAGTCTTAAACCTTCTGTTCTTAAATGAAACCTCTGGATCTGTAATTACAAACATGAGACCTTTGTGGCTTTCGTTTGAAGTATTGTATGTGACACTTGGATCATTAGTGGAAATCAAGCTGAGATGGCAATTCCTCAAATAAAAACCCAACAACAAATTTAAAACAATAAAAGAAACACTGTAGGAGACGGGAGATGAGGAGAAAAGTTCTGTGAATTTCTGAAGAATTGCCCAATGGAACACCTGTTGTATTTGCACATGTGTGCACATGCATGCACATACACATGAGTGCATTCAAGCCATTGGGAAATAATTTCTGTCCCTTCCTCTGCCACATGCATTCAGACACCTCCGCTTATGTTGACACATCCTTGCTATTGCCTTTCTTATATCACAAATAGCCAGAAACTTCACTTAACACTTAGTTCAATGTATCCCAATATGTTACAGTCAAGACTAATTTTTTTTTTACTCAGGGCACAAATCCTATGGGACTCGTGCCAGCCCAGGAGTGTTGCAAACACACCGTAAAGCATGTTTGGACCACACTTGGAGTCAGGGAGGACAGTGCGCATCCATGTGCTGGCCTCCCTGACTCCGAGAGTGGTACAAATGCACCTCCAGGTTACAATTACACCCTTAAAATTGGAAGCACAATTCACATTTACACCCCAAAAGGATTACTTCTAGAGTTGTGACTATTGCCTCCACCAGAGGAGCCCATCCCTCTGTATGTGAGTCCAAATGCGCTTTATGGTGGCCCTTGTGCTGGCCAAACTTTGCTGGTCTAACTGTGCTGGCCTATCTCCAGATAAGGATTGCGCTCCCAGTCATGTGCAGGACAGATATAGGGCAGAATAACTCATTCTGATTAGAGGCCGACTGAAAAGAGACTGTGTCCAAGTAGTGAAAGAGGCAATAGGCAGTCCACTGGGTGAGTGTAATCTTGGATCCACAGGAGCCCTTATTTCATGAATTTCTCACAGCACCCAAACAGTCCTATCGTGGTACACTACTGTGCCCTGGCACACAGTTTGGGAAGTACCAGGAATTAGACTGCTATTTTGTTTTATTCTAGCCTGCCAAAACCATTCTGAAATAGCATTGTGTTTTGGAATGATCTAGCATTGCCAGTAACCCTTGGGAAGGATGGGGGTGAGGATAACCAAAGGGCACATCATTGTCCAAGCATTGTATTGAATCTGTAGAATAAAAGATTTCAATGCCATTTGTGGTACTGGTTCCCATTTCCCACCCTCCATCTCAAGCATATACTGCCTATAGGAAAAAAGATCTCCCTGAAACACAGATGGCTCTTTTCTACTGCGTACTGCCAAGACACAAAAGAAATACAAAAAGTAAAACAATTGTCAATATTTAGAAAGTTTCGAGGTTATGTTTTCTTCCTGTAGTTTTGTTTTTCCTAAGATAACTGATGTGAATACAAGCAGTCAAGGCAACTAGAGAAGAATTAAAATAACAAAGTGGATTGTGGGAAAGAGGAAAATGGCAAGATGTGTTGTTTATTCAAACCAGCAGTGACCTTGGAGTTAAGGATACCTCTCAAAGCTTCAAAGGAAAAGATCATCCAAGGTTTGCGTATTTGCCAACTTCCGAAAAGAAGAATTTGGTTCTTTCCTATGACTGGAAAATCTTGACCTCTGGTCTCTGACCTCTAGCCTGTGATGAAGGTAAAAGAAAACTACCTCTTTTAATACAGTATTTGCATCTACCCTGGACAAGTCAATGCTAAAGTAAAGGCTATTAAGAGACTTCTTATTGGGATGCTTCAAAAATGAGTCTTTATAAACCCTTTATTTTACAAAGGTCTTTATTGCTATACTGTGATGAAATAAATCTCTGTTTGTTGTGGGAACACTGCCGCAGGATCTGACAGATTCCTCCTGACTGCATCCTCAAGACCCTTCCTAGTCCAACCTCTTAATGAGTGGGGGGTCAATCAAGACTAGAATTTGCACCTTCTACATTTGGCAGAAGAGGACTGTGTGCAAAATCCTACATCTTGTCCGGGTTCCAAAGGCACTAGACGAAACTAGCAGAATTCTCACGTGTACCCTATTTAGAAAATGCAATCTTTTCTTGGCTTACTAAAGGTGCTAAAATTTTGCAATGTCCACTTGCAAAGTTACAAACCAAGGTTTCTTTTCAAGTGGAGCCCTACTACTTTGGGTGAGATAATTGTGATAAGGAATCCTGGCCCTGTTCACACAGGGTTACAGCCCAATCCTGAGGACTCTATCGCAGGTAGAACGCTTGTACTGCCCGCTCTAAGGGCACAATCCTACTCTGGAGTTAGGCCGGCACAATTGGGCCAGCAAAGTTTGGCTGGCACAAGGGACACCATAAAGCATGTTTGGACCACTCCCGGAGTCAGAGAGGCCACCACACAGACGTGCGCCATCCTCCCTAACTCCAAGAGTGGTCCAAACGCGCTTTACAGTGTGCTGGCCAAACTTTGCTGGCCTAACTGTGCTGGCCTAACTCCAGGTTAGGATTGTGCCCTCGGTATCAAGAATGTGCCATAAAGCACATTTGCAGCACCACAGGAAGAGGTGCTGGCCCACAGGATGCTGGGCCTCAGCACTGCGCAAAACGCCAGCCAGTGCTCATCTAGTAGTGAGGTATTTTGGGAAGGTGAGGAGTGGACATAACTGGGCAGAGGGAGAGGAATATCAGGCTCAAGAGGAGGTGGAGATGGCAGCAGCCTCAGGCACTGAATCCTGAACCCCTCCAAGCAGGGTGGCCTGACACTGGCCTTCTCAACTCTGCACCTGTTCCAACTCAGGCACAGAGCCAGAGGCCCATTGCTGCCGGCTGCAGCCTCCCCGTGGTAAGGGAGCAAACGTGGTATCCTGGGGGGCTCAGGTTCCAGCTGTTGCCGTTTCAGCACCGCTGAAACGCCACCTGGGGCGCCACCGGGTTCAGGATTGGGCTGTTTGTAAACACTTGTCTAACCTGCACCGCTTCTTACTACAAGACACAGCCAGTCATGGATTTACTTTAACTAGGCCATTGTCAAGGAAGGCTCACCAAGCAAAATGGAACTGTCCCTAGAAAAGCCATGGGGGGGGGGGGGCTTGAGCCAACAGGGAAAGGGTTAAGCACTTCCTTCCCAATGTAAACTCTCCACCCTATAGCTTCAAATTGCTCCTTTTTGTTGAAATAAAAACCACAAGCCACTGGGAGAATCACGTGCCTGAGCATCACATGTAGGTTGTGCTTGAGTTAAAAGCATCATTCCTTTAAGTAGGTACAGAAGAAAAGATTTCCAGCATAGAGTAGCCTCTCTAAACTGCGTTTTCTAAACGAATAAGCTCCAGAAATAGAACCTTACACCTGCTGATAATCCATCTGCAAAACCTGATGCATGCCTATTGTTATAATCAGGCTGAGTCGAGATTACAGTTGAAAGCACACTTTTAAAATCGGCATTTAATTCCTCTTGCCCTCTTTTGATCTTCTTTCCATCTTTAGTAATTAAATGCATCTCGGTCACCCTGCCACTTACTACTGTTTTAATTGCATTTTTCCTAAGACTCATAAATGTAACTTTATGTAGATTTACATAAAGGCTCAAACCTTCTTAACAGGAAGGGTTTTTTTGCCCTTAGTTTTCAAAGTCACATTTATCATTCCGTTTTTGACTACCTCTGCATGTCCTCACTGAACGTTTTTTCCGAACTTAAAGTAACAGCAGCAACAGCAAACAAAGTAAAATTAACACCAATAAAATAGAAAAGTTACATTACAACAACATAGAGCCCAATCCTGTAGATGAGTATACATAAATAAGTCCCAGTATAGTATAGTATTACTGGTTAGATAGTGTCACTGAAGCGATGAACATTGGGTGAACTCCAGAAGCTAGTGGGCACAAGGAGGCCTGGTGTGCTGTGGTCCATGGGGTCACGACTTAGCGACTGAACAGCAACAAGAGTAGAGTAGAGTAGAGTAGAGTAGAGTAGAGTAGAGTAGAGTAGAGCAGAGAGTGCCTTTCAACAAAAAGTTCACAAAGTTCATTACAGAGAAAATGAAATAAAGAAATGGTTCATGGGGCTTACCTCCAGATAAGTGGGGATAAGCAGCCTCAGGCTTATCCTTTCTGGAAGTAAGCTCCATTTAGCACAATAGGTCTGTCTGGTGTTGGACTCACCTTCTTCCAGGGTGGCTGCCCCCCCCCCCCGGAAGACCATCAGCTGAGCCCAACCAGCAGGCAAGTCTCCCAGAAGGAGCAAGAGGCAACCCAATCCCACAGAGCAACAGGGAGTCAGGTGGCCCCACCTAGGGAGGCAGCGCATGACAAGAACACCAGGGAAAAGACAACTCCACCTGGAAGTGATGTCACTTCCGATGATGTCACTTCCGAGATGATATCATACCCGTGGGGTTTTTTAAAAAAGAAAAATAACCCACCCCCCCATCCCCAAAGCCCACTTGTAATTTGCACAATGTTCTGGTCTCTCTTGAAGGGGGCAGATTGAAGCTGGGCATGGTATCACAGCTCAAGTGTCTTATACTACGCCTAGATTTTGTCATCTGTCACCCCTCCCCACCCCAATAAATACACTTTCTTTTGAATGACAAAGCTTTCTGGAGAGCTTGATGGCACACTGCTCACAACTTTGTAGTGATTTCATTGGAACAGACAAAGGCATTTTGAGACTATGGTTTTGAGGTCTTTTTTCCTAATGGAGCAACAGAACCTATGAGTTCTGATAAATTCTAGTTCAGCAGTGTCACATGGGCGGGCATCCAGATCCTTTAGCAGAAGATAAACACTTCACGTACCTGATAAAATGTGCTGTCGTCCGGAACACTTTAGCGAAAAGAATCTTTGGTCTTGGAACTGTTTCAAGTTTCTTCACTGGGGTTTTTTGGGTGGGTGGGAAGTAATATTTGCTGTAACAAGCACAATCCTAGGTATGCCTATTCAGAAGTAAGTGTGATTGCTCATAATGGAGCTTATTCCCAGGAAAATGCATATAGGACTGCATACTGAAGCAGCTACCCTTCCAGAAGTGATCTTCAATGGTAAAGCGTATGGGAGTTAAAATACATGAAAAGGGTCCCTGAAAGAGAACAATAGTGTGGACCTCAGCTGAGATGAAGGCTCAAAGCTTCAATAAGAGATAGCCAAATGGGACTTGAAGGGTTAACAGCCAACCCTTCCTACAGGAGGAGCTTCTTCCTCCTGTGACAGGCAGGCTCTTTCCATAGTCACTGTGCAATGGAATCCCAACTCAGCTGGAAAAGGCAGCTGGCAAAGTCACCCAGCTGGCTTTGGCTGTTGTGTTCACAGCCTGCAATTCACTTGCTGCTCCTGCTGCTAAGGTCCCTAGCCCAACTGAATCTGCACACCACATATCTCCTGGTAGCCTGCACTGCCTTTCACCCCTGCTCGCTGTGACCTCCACCCCACCCCTGCACTCTAATCCCCCCTTCCCCTGTCTTGGGGACAGTGTCTCCACCTTTCACAGGCATGTTCGGTGTTCCACCAGCTTTTCCAGCTCACAAGTGGCAATGAACAGACAATGAAGAAGCAGCTCTGAAGCCATGGAAAGCAAGGAAGTACTGTAGGTCCAAGCTGGAACCAGTTTCGAATGAAGAACAAGACAGCCATGTGCAGCAATGCTGGTGGGCCAGACTGTTGCCCGCCCCCGCCCCCAGCAGCCAGCAGCCATGTAGCCTGGTGCAGCTGCTACCTGCTGCACTTATGTAGCTATGCCACTGCTTGGCATAGTCTCTGGTGCTTTGGTTTCTAAATTTACAGGGCAAATGCTTGGTACAAGCAAATTCTGATCTGTACTCTTTGTGGCTGGCTCACATTGTTTGAGCACAGCAAACGGAAGAGGTGAAATCCAAGCTCTGGGCAACACCAAGGCAATCAATTGAAAAGCTTGAAACCTGAACTCCAAATCTTATTATTTAGTACTACAGCCTTGATGTTATCCTAACACAGTTTGCGAGTTGGAGTGCTCTATAAATAACAATATATAGTCCTGAAAAGCTTACAGTAAACACACAATTGAATTCGCTTTCACTGTCCTGCCACAGTCCATATATCATCTGGCCCAACTCCCATGGTTTATGACAGGACCCATGTCCCTAAAGTGAACTGCAGGCGCATCTCCAATACTCAACCGGCTATTATCCTACACATCGCGGAGGAGAAATGCAGCACACTAATTTGTGGGGATGGTGTGTGCAGGCATGCTTCAGAAATCATTTCAGCAGGTCAGCAAGAGAACATCTCAGAGTTATATTGCTGTGTGTCAGAAAGAGTCTTAATCACATGAAGAGCTAATAAAAAATATCTCAAATCTAATAAAGAGAATAATGACTGGCAGCAACCTATTTGCTTCACAGCTTTTAACATTTATTTTATTCTGAAGGGTCACTCAGGTAAAGCAGGAGAAAAATGGCACGGCTTCTGGTTCAACTACAAACAGCATATTCTTTTTTCAGGTCTTATCCTCCATTTATTTCCCATCTGTACCTATTTGGATAAGAAAAGAAAAGCCTAAGATTTTCATTCTTATGTTGCCTCGTCATGTCAATCTCGTCCACCATGGTCAAGGCATCTTGAATGGCTGCAGTTGCCCCACTCCAGACGCCAGGATTCTGTACAGTTGTGCCTTGTTATCCACTGATTCAGTATCCACTATCTGTATCCACAAATCAGTATCCACTGATTTGACTCACCACTGCTACCAGGGTCTGCCTTTAAATGCCTTGTAACAAGGAAAAAGGGGGTACAAATCCCATTACCTCCCTTCCTACATTCCATTAGATTCCATTATTCACCCCATCTAGTGGCTGAATGCAGTATAGCATCTATATTAATGCATTCTATGGCAACAATGGAGAAACAAGAAGCCTGGAAGTGGGTCCTTAAAGCTATTTTTCAATTGATTTTGGTACCCACTGATTTTGTTATCCACTGGAGGGTCCGGAACGGAACCCCAGTGGACAATGAGGCACAACCTGTATTCAATGATCTGGGGGTAAAATCCACAGAGTTCCTTTTGTATAATGAATGAATGGGCATGTGCAACCTCGTGACATGTCTTGTTCCACATATACTCATTCCCACCCCCATTTCCCAAAAAACTGTGAAGGATTCCATTGCCAGATCCTAACCCCCATGTCGGGCTGCGCAGCCCAACATGGAGGCCCCCAAGTCTGCACTGGCAAAATAGCTGGCACAGACCTAAAGAGACCCCTAGGCAGGTCCTTCTTCTGAGTGCTTCCTGCGGCTGTGCCTGGCTGCTGCTAGATGCAGCACTAGCCATTTGGCTACTGTGGCACCAGGCAGTTTAGAACTGAGCTGTAATACGGTTGTGTCTTTCATTTACAGATGTGGCTCTCAAGTGCCTGAGTTTGAAAATTGATGTCTAGTGTTTGAAAATGGTGTAATTTTCTCAGAAGCAAGTCCATTGTATTGAGTAGGACTTCTGTAATCATATCTTACTTAAAACAGCCACCTCTGCTGTGATGTGATGCTATGATGTTGTATTCATGTCAAAGGGTATTCCATTCACAGTTGATTTTCTGTTATACTTGAACTGCTGTGTAGCATGAATGAACAGTATCGAGACAAAAAGTTCCCATTTCAAACATCACCCTGGCCACAACCTAATCCAGTGGTTTCTCTCATGACCAATAAATGCAGCTATGGACCATCTCAATTGTTTCTGGCAGAGGTTTTACTAAGGTACTGAACGTAGGCAAAATCTTTGATCATTTTTTATTCAGGAACATTTTCCAGCACTCTGTCCTTTGCCTGCCAACACCTTCGATTATTTGCCATTGTCTTATAAATGTCTCATTTACCCATGTTTCCATGAGTAAGAGCTTTTCCAGATGCACTAAAAGTGGAAGGCCAGAATCTGTTTTTCTGTAGGAAGACTTGAATGCTGGTATACTGCCATGATGAGATGCCCCTTAGCACAGCATTTCTCAAACTGTGGGTTGGGAGCCACATGGAAGGTCATGATCTGATTTCTGGTGGGTCTCACAGAATTCAAATGAAAACAAGGGGATGAAAAGATCAGATAACTATTCGCCCAGCTAGCTGCTAAGTGCCCTGCAAACAGTTGACCAAACAGGGTTGCTAGATCATGAGATGTCAATTTCATCAGAGAGAGCTTGCAAGCATTTAATTTGGGGCCACTCTCGAAAATGGGGGGCCCATAGCAACATTTTGCTACTTTTGCCACTAAGTTAATCCGGCCTCATTGCAGAGTGTTCTACATGCATGTGAAATGCTGCTGCTTCCACGGAGACCATGAGGCATTGTTCCACCCCACCACAAGACAGGGAGATGGCTGGGGCAGCAGTAATGTGCAGCCATGTGTCAGTGCAGAAGACGTCCTTCAAAATAGGTACCGGTTGGGGAAGGAAGAATCAGAATTGAGGAAAAACCAGGAGCGAGCACTGCATGAAGAAGCCTTTCCCTTGCAGCCATCCCCAGAAGTCATGTGATTGTAAGGAACCAATCGTGATGTACGAAGAAGGTGGCCAGGGGAGTCCTCAGCCCCAGGTGCCAGTCACGGGGGTGTCTGAGAGGACCTTTTCAAGAACACATTTCTTTTAAATTTATTTTTCAATGATGCGTGTGCACACGCACAAATACACAAATGTTCACTGTCTTCTTCTCTGGCCATTATTATTATTAATAATAATAATTTCATGTCATGACTATTACTGAAAATAATTTTGTCATGGAGAGTTGCCAAAAATGTACAGGCCCTGGGTGCCAAATAACCTTGGTACACTACTGGGAACAATTATTGTTCAGTCAAAGATTTAAAAATAGTGAGAGTGTTTGTAATGTTAATGAACATTCCATCCAATGTTACACCACAAACCAGTTTGACGGGAATGCTGAGCTATGCCTCCTCTGTGAGCAGCAGAGACCCAGAAAACTCTAGAAACATTGCAGCTAAAGACTTTTCCACTATTGAGAAATCCTTTCCTGTAGTAGTTTTCCCCAGTTCAGCGCTCTTTTATATATATGCTTTTTGTGGTTGCTGTTGAAAGAATATGATACAACTGTACTACAACTGGGTATAGAGATAGGCATAACATTGGAATGTGTAGTCACAGCAATTTCCGCCAGATCAATATGGTTACTGTAGTCCCAGCTGAGCCTAGAAATCTGGATCAGGCTGAGCCCTGCGAATGTGACAAAGGCATGTACAGGAGAAGCCTTGCTTCAGGGATGTGAACCTTGCTTCCATAATAAATGGCTTTAAAAAGATTTTAGAGTCCAGAAAAAAATTTGCTCTGGTGATAAATACAGACAATTATTCGTTTTAAAAGAATGCATTTACATTATGTGTATGCTGTAGGGGTGAACAGGTAGCCTTGAAATCCTCCCCACTCATATTTAAGGGGCACACAGCGTATTCATTCTTTACAGAAAAAAATCAAACCTTTTTTTTAACTATTGAAAGCTGCTCTGGAGAGAGGGAGGGAGGCATGCTAGTGATGTTGTGACTGCTAGCCAACAGGTGCTGACCACAACAGCAACACAACATTCATGTATTTCCCATTCAGAGGGGAAATTGGCTTTTCCCTGGTTAATTCTCAATATGTTTTGCTACTGTGAGTTTTTGTTCATTTGGTTGCACACCACTCCATGCATCCTCTTGAGGGGAGAGAATGTAGTACCATAAATACACAGGTGGGGCCTTTTTATCCACAAGGGTTACATTCCTGGAACCCTCGTGGATAAAAAAAATCCACAGGTAATTAAGCCTGCAGATTTTGCCCCTGCTCCAAACCTGACTGGAGCGCAGCTCTGGTCGGGTTCGGAGGGCTTTCTGAGCCGCACCGAGGCCTTGTGCGTTTGCATGCAGCCTCAATGGGGCTCAGAATGGGAATTTCCTCCCACCCTCTGGACACGACCAGAGTTGTGCTCTATTCGGGTCCAGAGGGTCTTCTGAGGCCTGACAAGACTGTGAGCCACCGCTTGTGGCCTTAGCGGGCCTCAGAATGGCTGTTTAACACAATTGTCAACTTCCAAGGAAAACCAGAAGTTGCATTTTTTAATGCCTTATAAGGCATGAGGCCTGCCGAAGCTCCAGAGGGATTCCCCCAGGCCCCATAATGCCTTATAAGGCATCAAAAACACAACTTCTGGTTTTCCACAAAAATTGGAAGTTGCATTTTGGGGGGCTGAAAGAGCCATTCTGAGGTCCAGCAAGGACATCTCTGGAAACCCCTGGAGGCTTCAGGTTGGGCCAAATTTGGCTAAACGTGGGCCCAGGGGACCCACGTTGAGCCATATCTGTGGCTTAAAAATCCATTGATAATTAGGCTCAACCTGTACTTGAAATAAATAAATCTGAATTCCACGAAGAACATGCATGTTATGGGTTTTTTTTTTCCCCAGAGCTTGTTTCAGAAAAGGAAAAATGTGTGCATGTTTCAAGAGCAACCATCGGTGCTATTAAACTGCCTTCAGCATTTTTAAAATGTTACAACTGTCTTTACCCCCAGAAAAACCAGAAGTAAAACTACCATGGGGAAGATTTGTTCTGGGGAAGAAGAAAAAACAACAAGAACTGGACTATTCGTTATACTCCAGAAACCACAGCATTTCACAATTCCAAGCCCCACTTTTTATTCAGTAGCCATGATCTGACAGATGAGTAATGGGGGCCATGTGCATCTGTGACATCTCGCCACTGCAGATGCCACTTCCCTAGAGGCGAGCTGCTTTTCAAAGTGAAACAGGAACAGGAGCGGCTAGAGGGCAGAGGTGAGACTTCAAGGAAGCCTCTGCTGTGTGCATAAGAAAGTGCTGCATGCGAACCCAGGCAGAGTCAACTGATCTTCTAGAATTGTAAATTGTGATTCACGAGCAAAACACCCATCATTATTCAGAGCAGGCTTCAATATGTAGGACCCTTGGAGTGGATTACAGAGACACAGACACTATTTTTCTCTCTTTGCACTCTAGATCAGTGGTTTCCAAACTGTGGGTTGCAAGCCAATTTCAGGTGGGTCGCAAAGCACCCAGAGCAGCCATATTGAAAATGTGGGGAAATGGGATGCCAGAAAAAGGGGGTGCTGTGTGGTTGTTTTGCTTGTGTCCAGGTTGTAAGTAAGTTTTTTTCCTTTCTGATTCACTTTGCTATTAGAAAATGGCTGAGGAATAACCTTACTTATTGCTGCATTCTCAGGAAAGCAGCAAGTTCTGGAGTCACTATGACGGCAGTTCTGGCTATGACATCACTGCCAGTGGGTCTTGAACAGATTGTCATTCTAAAAAAGATGGGTCCCAGTCTAAAACGTTTGAGAACCACTGTTCTCAAACAGCGATATGATGGAGCTCATATAGCTCATATCAGTGCATGCTGAACCAACTCAGAGTTGTGACAAAAACTTTCCCCATTGCAAACGCAGCACGTTTTCTCATAGACGTTTATGGCAATCGTTCACTTGTATGGGAGAAACTGAAGTAGTGGACAGATAAAACACTGGGATAAGGGCCAGCCTTGTTCCTGCCCTATTGATTCCTGGTGGCCTCAGCTTGAAAATCAAACCTGACCCTCCGCATAGCCTTAGGTTCTGGTTTTTTGGTCACACTGAAGTATGACAAAATATTTTGAGTGCATGTGCTTGGGTGCATCATGGTGTGCCTGGACCAGATGTGAGGCCCAGACCAATGTGTAGACACTGATGTGAAAGTTAGCATTTCCCATGGAATACCTACATTTGGATGCAAAAGCCACATGATTGTCCTTACCTATGAGTGCATTCCCACGGAGTAAGCCAAATAACTACCTTTTTCACTTTTGTTCTCCAAGGAGCTGTTGCAGACAAACCAGGAGATCAGTGAAAAGCTCAAGGAGAGCCTCAACTACCTCCAGGACAGAGACATTACAGCATGGAGCTTCCAGCAGCCAGCCAGGAGTGAACCTTGGACAATATCACCACTAGGCTTGAGACATTGGCACAACCAAGGTCCCAGGACATTAAAAGGCTGGTAGGGGCTGTGGAGGGCACTCAGTGCCGTCACGAAGAGGCTGACCACTGTGATGAGGCCGACCTGTCCAGCAATTAACCTCCATAATCTGAGGGGGGTAAGAAGCATTGGGACATCATGACACTGAGGGGCCACATGACCCCCCTTTTGGGAACCCAGTTGCCAGCACTGGTTTTGTGCACATTTGTTAATGACTATGGTTGAAATTGCCTGATGTTACATAGGAAAGAGGCATCTCTGCAAAAGGGCTATTGTTCTGTTGGAACACAATATTCGTTTTGTGTGTATTTGTAACTTCCTGGCTTCGCATTGGAACACAGCACATATGCCATTCCTTATGAGATTTATCTCAAAATGTTTCAGTGGTAATATGGCAGTGGCTTTATTTAAAAAGCCTTGCCTCCAACGACCCATCTCATCTCTTTAGCTGAGCCACTGAGAGCACAATCCAAACTGTGCTCTCAGATGGCGCAAGTTCCTTGCCTCTGGGTGTTGCAAACATGCCATCAGGCTGGTTTGCACCGACTTCGAGTCGGCCAAGTTGGTGCAAGGACATGTGCCAACCCATGTAGGCAGAATTCAGCTTCTGCACCACCATAGACTGGAAAGTATGCGCCAGCTGCATTCAGCTGATGTGGGGGATTGGAAGGATGGGGGAAGTTGGAATGGGATGGGGTAAAGTGGTTGGACCAGCCCAGAGAGGGGGATGGTACCAGGATTCAGCACTTAGACTGGATCCTACCCCCCATCCTGGGCAGCCTGGCCTTGCTCAGATTTGTGCCATTGTTTTCTGCAGCGCAGACCCAAGTAGCCCCATTTGGGCCACTGCCACATTACACAGGGTAAGGGGAATCTATTTCCCTTGCCCCGAGTTGTGCCGCAGCCAATCCCAGCCCCTGCGCTGGATATGGGGCAGGCCAATTTGCCTCCCTGTTCCAGCAAGGGTTTGGATTGTGCTGTGATTGATCCAGCCTCTCACTATAGATTGTGCAGAGTATGCCTTTAATCATTTTGGCAAAACCATACAAATCCAGCAATGCTAGCCATCCTACCTATCTCCCACTGGCTCCATGCCCTGCTTCTACTCAGATAAGTGATCTGAAGTCAGTTGGCTGGGGGAGAACCTTGCCATCTTGATCAGAGAACAGAACATGGAAAAAGAACTGCCCTAGTAATGTTGGATCAGCCAATCATGTCCTGTGCCTGTGGCTGGTACACCTGCCGTTAGACAGATTCACCGACTTAGGCTAGCTTACATCTGTGGTTAGGAAATCATATTGCTCTGGGCTTATCTATATGCTTTCCCCCCACAAATCTGGCATTTTTACATCTGATAGAGTAGGTTCCTGTTCTTCAACTGTTTACACCTGCATATTTCATTTGCCACATCTGGATGTGCCCAAATGTATGCAAAATTACTGACTGCCAAGATGACTCACACTTCACATGCCAAAAATTCTTTCTGCCTCGAATGCTGAGATTGTTTCTGAGAAGCACAAGTCATTTTCATGTTAAACAGTTTAAATACAGTCATAGAAAACACCTGCTAGCCTCACTTGTTTCTGGAAAACAGCTCTGCATGTTTCCAAAAGTGTTGTTTGAAGGGACAACAGATGCCAAAAAAACCCAAGGGAAATAACTATTCCGTAATATGGTTTATCCAGGATTTGAACTGAGCTTTGGAATACCTGGGAGGGCCAATGCCATGGGGCGCCAAGCAGTGTGGGGTGGCAAAATCACTTTTCCCCTTTGCTGTGCTGCTCTAGGATCCGCCTGCCTCCTCTTCCACTTTTTTTAATTAACCCAATTTGATCCACGTTCCAGAGCCTTACCAGCATCATTTCTGTATGTAGAAAACTACTCAGTTTTTTTCTTTAACTTCACACCTGCACATGTAATATATATC
Organism: Lerista edwardsae; assembly: GCA_029204185.1. Classification (NCBI taxonomy): domain Eukaryota; kingdom Metazoa; phylum Chordata; class Lepidosauria; order Squamata; family Scincidae; genus Lerista; species Lerista edwardsae. The sequence goes on along the minus strand of JAJKFI010000002.1, from coordinate 9,868,489 downwards.
CTGGTTTCCATCTTCCTCTTCTTCCTTTTTATAATTTTTCTTTATTTCAGTACTAGCTGTTTTTACCCAGCGTTGCCCGGGCAACAAATTATCCCAAGCCCGAACGTGAACTCAAACGGCATCGGGAGCATCGCCATTCGTTTTGGAGACCCCAGACACTACGGATTTGACACCAATTTCTGCCATTTTTGACCATTTTCACGTGGGGGCCCCTGCGCACCCCACCCCTGGGGGCGCTAGGGAGGTCTGACCTGCGCAGTGTTTGTCGCCAGCCCGTAAAGCATATGTGCGCCGAGTTTGGTGTAAATCACTCCAGGCGACCGTTTTCATGTGGGGCCCCCACGTACCCCCACCCCCAGGGGCGCTAGGTGGCCGTGCCTCCCGCAGTGTTTGTTGGCAGTCCACCAGGCATGCTCATGCTGAGTGTGGTGCCAATCATCTCTCTGGCTGCACAGCATATGCCTTCGAGCATCCACAGAAAGCTACAAATCATGCCAGGCAAGATCTCAACGAGCCATTGTCTTGCTGACCAACCTCTCAGAATTCAATTCCACCCTCTCAGTGCACTCCTTGCTCTCACCAAGGGTTCTCCCCTGTTCTGTTGAGATAGGTATATGTAAACTCTGGAAGGCAAAAGACCTGTCTTTTGGTTTATGTATAATGGTTACGTAGAATGATGGTGCAGTAGTAGTAGCAGCAGTAAACAACAACGTTTCCATTCTTGAACAACGCAATCCATTCCTGCAAAAGTCAGAGGCATATCTGCCTTGGGGAACAACATGGCACATGCACTGGGCGCCACTGGAAGGGTACGACATCATGACGTGGCACGCTTGGAGTGCCATTAAGCCCTGGTATACCTCTGGCAAAAGGACAAGGACTGGGGGAAAGGACAGGATTGTCCCATTACAAACATCAATTCTTCTGATCATTTAAAATTATTTTTTTTAAATGAAGCTGAATAAGTGTTGCAATTGTACAACACAGAAGCTCTGGACTACTTACAGACTGTTTCTCATACATTTCAAATGCATATTCCTCAAATAGTGGGACTATACAAGGGACGAAGGTTGTCTTGTGAATTTTTATCTTTTTAAATAGTGCTGAATGTGCTCTCCAGCACCTCAACAGCAAACCAGGGAAGTACAAGGCCATCATATTATGTTGAAGATTAGAAGCTCACAAAATATTGGGTGTTTGTCTTCAGTAATGGCCTGGGTATTCTCTGACAGGCACACAACCATGATTTCTCCAAAAGACTCCTGAGAATTGTAACTCAGAAAGGTTGCCAAGGGCAGAGCTCTGATGATGTTAGAGATCCCCAGCTGCCCTCATAAAGTTGAGAGATGTCTGACTGACAGCCATTGCCACCATAACTCCTTGTGCGGCAATGGAGCAGTACCAACATGGCATCTGCTGCACGAGGGAATTTGGGCCTCCAGAGGCCTGCTTGGGATAAGGAAACATTTGTTCCCTTGCCCTGTGGAAGGCCCTGCCAACCCAGTGGGTCCACACTGACCTGCACCAGCAATATTGCTGGCATGAGACTATGTGGACCATCTGAAAGCAGACTGAGCCCAGAATGGGGCTTGGATTCAGTGGACATCACTGCCACCAAACCCACCCCTTTCTGAGTCCAGATACCCCATCCTCCCCAAACCTTCATCTCCCTTTTCCGCTCACCACCACCTCCATCCTACCCCTTGCGCAATCTTTCCTGGGGTGGTGCGAAGCAGGTGTCGGCACAAGTTAGGCCAGCAAAGTTTGGCTGCCATAAGTGCCACCGTAAATTGTGTTTGGACCACTCTCGGAGTCAGGTAGGATGGCGCACATCTGTGTGCTGGCCTCCCTGACTGCGAAAGTGGTCCAAACATACTTTACGGTGTCCCTTGTGCTGGCAAAAAAAGCATTATTTGTGCAAAAAAGCATTATTTGAGAGATTGTTTTTCCACCTATGACCAGTGTCCACCTTATATTTTAATTTATATGCTCATCTAGTCCACGGTTAAAACGTTAAATTGCTTTTTCTTTCCTCATCTCCATGCAAATCCCTCAGCTTATGTGCAAGCGAGGAAAAATGCTTTAATATTCTGAGATATGCGTTTGTGAACAGATGTTTGAATTACCATCCTGCAGCCATAATTGCAAGACGGTGGTTGGGGGATAGAGCAATATGGGCTAAAGGACATCCATGTTGTCATGATGTCTTTTTAATGTTAATTGTCTGTTTAGAGTTGGTAATTTGCAAACAAGCAGCAATCATAGTCTCTTAATATTCTGCAGGAGCATTCTCAAATGTTTCAGATAGCTCCTGAATGTAAAGGCTTTGTACCATCCAGGGAAACAGAATGTAAGTCAATCTATACTTTTTCCTCTCTTTAAATTCTGTCCGATTCTCAGCCTCATCAAGAAGCAGCTCAACCACAGAGGTAAAACAAGACAATTGCCTGGGGTATCAAAATGCCAGATGTGGGGCTTGCCTAAGCCATCTACTACTCTTCCTATCCTACTGAAGAAAACACACCAAGGCCACTTAGGAAATAGAGCTATCACCAGACAAGAAGGAAGAGAGATGAAGGTGCTTGTGGGAGTTGTAGGCTTTGTGAGGAATACAGTACTGCCCCTCCATAGCAGCAGACCTCATAATGACTACAATTCCCATAAGCACCTTCACCTCTCTGTCTGTTTTGAGAAGAAGGAAAACGGCTACCTTTTTTTTTTTTTTTGCTTGCTGTCTGTCTGCCAGATGTGGGGCTTGCCTAAGCCATCTACTACTCTTCCTGTCCTATTGAAGAAAACACACCAAGGCCACTTAGGAGCTTGTTAGCAGGGGGCGAGGAGGTGGAGATACTCCTTGCATTCCAAGTAATGCAATTTTCTGATCTCCATCAATTGTCCAAGCCATAGACAGTTATAACTAGAAAGAAAGAAATGTGTCAAAGAAGTGACACGCCTTTTTAAAAAAAGAGAATAAGAAAATACTAATACTATATATAACTTCTTTATATTTTAGGATCCACAGGGCTTGTTTTAAATTTTAATTATTTCAATGTTATTTTTAATTATTGTTTTTAATTGTAAATTGTGATTTTATTGTATTTTATTGTTGTAAGCCGCCTTGGGTGCCCATGGGGCAGAAAGGCGGGATACAAATTAAATAAATAATAATAAATAAATAATATATCAACTTTTGAACATATAATATGCTTTTGTTATGCTTCTACAACAGTGATAGCCATTAGTTTAGATGCTTTAAAAAAAAGTGATTCCCAACCTGGAGGTTGGCAAGCCCAAGGAGGTCTTGAGCCAATTTTCAGGAGGTCTCAAAGAGCACATGGGGAAGAGGAATGTAAATACTGTGAAGACTGTCAAAAGTTTGCCTTTCCCACCATGATCAGCAATGGCAAAGCCAAGCCACAATGCGTTCTGTACAATGTTGTACTCAGTGTTGAAGCAATCACTGAATTCAAAGCTCAGTTAACAAAGCATTCAGAACATTCTAAAAAGGATCTGAAATGCTTTCAACTTTCAAAAAGCATGTGTTATGAAAAACAACAGTCGCTGCCTGTTTAATGCCATCACTTCTGATCCTGTCAGAAGAATGGCGTACTTCCTGTTTCCTGCTTAATGACACCACTTCCTGCTTAATGACATCACTTCTGGCCCTATGTCTTAGCGGGGTCCTGACAGGTTGTTGTATTTATAAAGGAGGTCCCAGTGCAAAAAAGGTTGGGAAACATTACTTTAAAAGAAGATTAAATAAATCAGATGATTGGTTTTACCTTTTTATATTCTTACACGCAGTTAAGTGAAAAAAGATTAATAACAGCTAGAAAAAGAACAAAATACAACCTTATCACTGAAACATGACAAAAGTGATGATGTACTGCTACAGAACCCACATTTACTCGCAGTTTTGGGGTTGGCATCACTGTGATGAAAATGAAGTTGAGGATCACATAGTGTGTAGTGCATGCTTTTGCTGCGAAGGTTGGCTGTAACAAGTAGAATCTAAAGTTTGTGTGGATTTTGGGAAACCTCAAGAGTTGGTTTCTGCTCTTGTAATCCATTCCAGTTTACTGCAGTTCACAGTTGCCTGACAAATATTGGTGTCATGTTATTCCAATGGATCCCATCCACAGGAGTGAGATCATGGGTCACACTGGTGGGGAAGGAGGGAGCTGTTTCAGGAACTTTGTTTCAGTGGGGCAGAGAATTGGGGAAAGGGGTTAGTTCAAATATACACACACATTTATTCATTCATTTAAGTTATGCACTGTTTTTCTCCCAAATGAGCATTCAAAGCAATTTATTTTAAATTTAATAAAACAATATTGTAAATAATTAAAAATGTAACATAAAATCACACAAAAAACCACAAAAATTTAAAAACAACCATTTAAAGAACAACCCACAGCAATAGCCCATAACAATTCTACATGCATTGTGATTTTTTTACAGGCATGTCTACTTAAAAGTAAGTCCCAGAGAATTCAGTAGGACTTCCAGGAAAATGCGTATATGATTGCAGCTTTAGTCTGTTTTAGAATTTCAAGGAGATGAATCACCATTTTAAAGTTAGCTATATTAGGTTCATGGTCAACCTGACCAACAGGAAAGCTGAGCCAGAGAGAGGAGACATTTCACAATTTCAAACAAGCTGAGAAATGAAACTCATCTCAAGGCAGAGTGGAAAGCTATGATTTATGTGGAGATATAAATCCTGTATTGCTTAATGATGAAGAATTTTTTAGTGCTAGAATTGCACAAGCTTTGGGGCAGGTTAAAGCATTGGTGCTGCCAAAATAGGAAATTTAACAGCTAGTGACCCTATTGCAGCTTGATGGAAATTAATCTCTCTAGGTATAGCTGATGATACTGTCAGTCTGGGCAATTGTCCACTGTGGGAATTTTCCAGACAGCTGTTCGTCCAGCAGGGAACAAAGGCAGCTGCCTTAATATGCTCTGAAAGCAATTTTGTGATCTTTCTGCTATTGTTGATAAGCGGTATATAAATATTCTTCATCTTACTAACAATAATATTGCCCATTCTGAAAATTCCACAGGGGAGAATGTGGGCACAGTCCCATGTATATCTACCCAGACATTAGCCTTGTTGCATTCAATGGGGCTTACTCCCCATAAAGTGTGTATACAATTGTAGCCTGTATCTTCTTCCACCAGTCTGTCCAGTTCAGCTTCAATCTTCTCATTGAGGGAATATGGGATAGGTCTGCCTTAAAATACAAGTGCATATCCACGAGAGATCTGTTTCATGCCCCCCCCCCACTGATATGAAATAATGGATACAGGGAACCCCTTCTCCATGCCCCCCCACTCCCATTAATGTTACTTGATAGCTTGCCTTTCATAAACGTTCTTGATTTTAACAGGGTTGCTATAAGCCCACAAGCTTTCAGCAACATTCAGGGTATCTCCCAGCAACCTAAACTCTTGAAAAGATGTGATGGAGGTTAACAGGAACTGGAATTAACTTTTGCTTCCTGTTAACTTTGAACACATCTTTTCAAGAGTGCAGGCTGTCTTCCAGCAGCCTGAACATCATGAAAGCCTGTAGATTTATAGCTACTCTGTTAAGCAAGAACCCTTATCAAAGATAAGGGGTGCTTATCAAAGGGGGAGGGCTGTATGGTTGTTTAATCAAAGATAAGTAATGTTAATCGGCCAGCAGGGAGGTGTGGGGGCCCCCTCAGATCCACAGATAATTTAAACAGCAGATATGGGATCTGCAGATATGGGGCCCTGCCTGTACATACTTTCAACTGGCTCTCCTTTTGGATGCCCGGCTTAATCCTCGTCAAGGTACCTACAGTAACTCTTCTTGCAAGTCTGCAAGATTAGATGGCCATCCAGTACTTCCTTTCCTGGTGACATTTTTTTTTCAGTTTCAATTTACATATTTTGTCTCATTTCAAACTGAGTTATTTCAGACAAGTTCTGCCAAACAAGTTTGGCTTTTTTTTTTCCTTTTAGAACAAGTGCTCTTACACCTCTCTGTTGTCAGTGTTTTACAGGCACACACATTGGTTCTCTCATCGGAATGATACAAGTCTGCAGTTTCACTTTTCTCTTGTTCAGTTGATCCAGACCTGCTTTATTCTGTTAAGTGTCCAACCCAGCGGTTCCCAAACTGTGGGTGGGGACCCACCAGTGGGTCACAAGCCAACTTCAGGTTGATCGTGAATACCGACAGTAGCCATATTGAAAATATGGGAAGATGGGATGCTGGAAAGGGGGAGGGATGTGTGGTTGTTTTATTTGTGTCACGGTTGTAAATAGGCTTTTTCTCTGATTCACTTTACTTATTGGAAAATGCCTGAGAAATAACCCAATTTACTGCTGCATTCTCAGGAAGGCAGCAGGCTCTAGCATCACAATGACGGCACTTCTCTGCCATGACCTGACTTCCAGTGGGTCCCGGACACATTCTAGAAAGTGGGTCCACGTGCTAAGAGGTTTGAGAACCACTGGTCCAACCCATTTCCTCCCAGGGGCGTATTTGCAAATCAATGCTAAGTAGGGAGCTTTTAAAAATGGCTGCCACCAATTTTTTTGAATGTTTTCTGTGGAAAGCAGAGGGCTGATACTATTTTTATGAATTGTTTTCAGAGCGTTAGGATCACCCTATTTAATGCACCAAAGTAGCAAAGATAACAGTTTTAAGGGAAATGAGGCACTGCAACTATTCGCAGGGTATCCCCCATCACTGTAAGTAAAACTGAAATGTTGGCATATTTTGTGTGGTGAGGAACCACACTTTGTAATCCATTTTGCTGAATTGCAGCCCTTCAGTCACAAATGAACCCCTTCAGTGGTTTGCAAGTGAATCTCTGGGAGGGACAGGAATCAAGATTCAGCCATATTCAGTCACATATTTCACTTTTCTTCATATTCCACAAGATTCTGCAAGGGCTAGAGTGGCATGCTCAGAAAAAAAAGGCAGGTATTTTCTGAGGAGAAGGTAAGTTTCTGAGTTTGATTTACATAAGGAACTATACAGAAGCACCATGGACAGCACTGGGAAAAAATGTGTGTTTGGGGAGCAGGATCACAATGGTTCATGTTTGAAACACCTCCAGTGCAGGTATTTGGAATACCTTGAATTTTTCTGAAGGCATTTCTTTCTGTTTGGAGGCCTAAGAAAGAGGTTGCTACAATGTAATTTTGGAAATGGTGCACAAGTGCATCGCTGGGAGGATCACTGTAACTGAAGTCCATGCATCTATTTCCATGGAAACAAGCTGATTATTTAACTCTCTAATTACCTTTTAGTGGAAATCTTCTATGCCTGATCCAAAAGAAGCTCTCCATTCTGTAGGGATTCTCCACAGAGAATGAAAGAGTCAAGGGACACAAGCTTGGTCTGGAGGTCTTTGTTTCTCTGAGAGTTTCTCTCCTCTCACCCCCTTTTATTGTTCATTATCTTTTACTAGCATACACACTAATTGCGTTAGCAGTTCTCAGGCTTTCTCTAGATGATGCAGTGTTGCAACTATCTTGCTGGTGCTGCACATTATCTGCTGCCAACTTCAAAGCAAAGTCCCTTCAGTTAGTTTTGGGCAAGCCCTCCCTTCTTCCCAACGCAGCCCACTTGATCTGCCTCTCCCGAGGTGTGCCTCTGGGAGGTGGGTGTGCCCTGGAGATAGGAGCTGGGTTGAGAGAAGGGTCATGGCATTTCCATGGCTACATGGCTAGTTCTGCTACACATCCGTTTTGGAGCAAGAGTACAGAACTAAGAGGGTTAAAGCTGCAGTAATGCCCGAAGATAAGATCCAAAGGTCGCCAGTTTGAGACCACCGGAAGCTTCTGTGTGGGGCAGACTTCGAGAATGCGGCTGATAAGATCTGAGCTGACTCAGCTGCCTGTGAGAGGGGAGTTGTGCTGGGCCAGCTGCTCTTTGGTGAGAGCAAAGAAGCAGATTATCAGCTGGCAGAAGGCAATCGTGCAGTGAGAAAGACGGACTGGATGATGAAAGTGTCACCTGCATGTAGTTGTTCTTGTAAGATTAGAACTTTGTTTGTGATTTGTAAAAAGCCTTGCGGTTTAGAAAATGCCTGCCTATATAAACCGCCTTGAATTAAAGTCAAAAGGAGCAATCTGATGACCAAGAAAGGGGGTATGTAAATGCCAAATATTATTATTATTTTATTATTAAGCATAGAGAATGACTGCATATTGGGGGGTGACCAGATTGTTATTCCCCAACAAGGGTGACACACTGTTCTGCTTGCTTGTTCTGTTTAATGGCAGCACTTCATCCAAGACCTGGAACAGGTAATCAAGTAGGGCTCCAGCATCAGTATCAGGTGCATCAACAAAGGCCAGCATTGACACTCTATCCTTAGACAAGGTCAGGAAAACCATGGTTTTGACTGCATCTAGACCAGAACCGGCCAACTTCTAATCCTAATGAGGCCACATTCCTGAGTGCCCAGACATGGTGGTGATGAGAAGACATGGCTGCCAATTACTCCTGGGTTCTGAACCACCGAAGTCACTCGGAAGCAATGACAGAAGAAGCAGGCAGAGGAGGCGGTGGCAGCAGGCAAAGGAGGGTTTTGACATTTTGTCATGACATTTTGGCTTCTCCTGAACAACACAGCTAGGAGATCAAAAAGCAGGAGGTGGCAGTGGGCATGACTGGGCTTTTCACAGGCTGCTACAAGGCCTTGCAGGCACATGTAGCCCACAAGTTGGACTTGATGTACATTTTGCACGGCCCAAAATAGGAAAAAGGTTTTTGATTACATTACATTTTGAATAGATGACCATTCAAAGTTGTTGGAAGTGCATGCTTTGAGAGCAACAAATTCAGCAGCCACTCTTCTGGTCACAGAAAGTAGAAATGGTCCTCCCGTCACTTAGAGGTGCACCATGCAGGGTCGGCTCTGTACTCCCTTATTTTGTTGCTAATGGCTCTTCCATTTAGAAATTCTGTTGTAATTGCTCATACATTGTGAAAGCCAAAACTGGACCAGAACAGAAGTTCCAAATATGCCCCCCAGAAAGCACAGGATACATTAAAAATGTGCTTAGGTTGGACTAACCTAAGCTGAACCCCATCTCTAGATCTCAAAATTTTTCAAAGAGAGATTTTCAGCAGATGCATGTCTACTAAGTCCCATTATATAGTCAATGGAGCTTATTCCTAGGTAAGTGTGTATAGGATTGCAGCCAAAGCTGGCTAATAGGCTGTAGAGCAGTGGTTCCCAACCTGTGGGTCACAAACTGATTTTCAGTGGGTCACAAAGAGCTTGGGGCAGCCATCTTAAAAAGCTGGGCACCACGCCCTTGGAAGCTTCGTTTTGGCTAGGGAAGGGGTTTCCCCATTAAACTGCCAGTTCCTCACTGCTTGTGGCTATGAGGGAAATTAAATAAAACTTCTTATGTAAAAATCACAATTTATTAAAATTATGGTTTTATAGAATAATACCATCATGCGATATACTGTACTATTGGATGTGGAATTTTACGAGGAATTCAGTGAAACAAATCGGAGTGTAATATATTCATTCTAATGCAGGTTATGGCCAGAAAAAAAACCCCAAAATACAACTGTCTTATGCAAGGGTGTCACAACATACAGCCCGCAAACCTGCCTAATGAGTCCACAAATGAGGCCCGCAGAACCTTTTTATCTGACCCCTGTGCTGCTTGCCTTGTCTCCTGGCCTCCAGCAGGAAGCAAGCAGCTTCAGTAGCAATTGTTCATCCAGGCCAGCAGGGGGAGCTGAGAGGAGGAAATGAAGCTTCCACCAGCAAAGGCACAGAGGAAGGCCAGTGTACAAATACAGAGCAAGCAAAACCTAGGAAGAAACTAGTGTTTGCGTTGCTCCCAAGGAGGTTTAATAACAAGGAGGTGGATCCCTTAAGCGCTAATGCTCCTGAGGTGAAGCCATTGGGCGGGCTTAGCCACCATGTTAGGTTACTCAAAACAATCCTCATTCCAAGCATTTCAGATTGCTTAACTCGTACTGTTTAGGATTTAATAGTTTATTCCTTAAATAAATACGAAAATAAAAACATGTGATCATGTAGACACATTATTGGTAAACTTATTATGATTTATATGCAATTACAAGGTTAAATTCCCCATAATAATATTACTGAACATACTGACGAAATGCTACTTGCTGTCTATTTAAACTCAGATTGCACTATTTTGACAGACTTTATTGAAATCTACACAAGCAAAAATAAAACGGTCATGCCCCATAAAAAAAAATTCTGTTAATGTTCAGAATTTCATAAATATTACAGCAGAAAATGAAAGGTGGAAAAATAAAGTGTTTAAGGAAGGAAAGAAAAGAAAGGGGAGGGTGGGGAAAAATCAGATAAATATATAGGAAAATTACATTAAAGTCTCTTCATAACGTAAGTAGTTGTCAATATGAGAGTAATTCTTTTTTACTTCTAGACTATTAAGAGTATTTTTTTAAACTTCTACACTCCCCCCCCCAAAAAAAACAAATTCTGTTAATGTTCAGAATTTCAAAAATATTACAGTAGAAAATGGAAGGTGAGAAAAAAAAGTGTAAACGGGAAGGGGGAAAAAAGGAGGGGGAAAATATTTTTTTTTACCTTCTATACCATTAACAGTGGGTGTCAAAAAATGGTGAATAAGATTGCTAGGAACAACAAGAAATTTACACAGCTTCAAAAATAATGCACTATTTCAGTGAATTGTAGTTTTATTGAACCGATGTAATGTAAATACATGAATCTTTCCGTGGAAATTAAATCCCATTTTTCTGACAGCGATTCGCACACCCGTATGCAGAACACGCAGGCATGATTAAAGAGGTTGATATTAACTTTTACACACATGCAGGGAGATTTTCATTCGTGAATTCGCGGCAATCCTCCTTGGCGGCAATGATCTGACTAAGTGAACAAATATGGCCGCAGGTGCCCGGATGTGGCTTCAAGAAAATGATGTCATGCCGCCTCCTTGTTATTAAACCTTCTTGGTTGCTCCTAAGCCACCTAGCCCTCCTCCCTGACTCTTCCTGCCAGCCATGGCCAGCTTCAGCTTAGGCCTTCTTCCTTCTCCAGCCTCAGTAAAAAATAGCAAAAAGGGGTGGGGGTTAAATGAAATGCATTTAACGCAAACATGCCCTTGCCATTGGGAGACACCAGCCTCCCCAAAGCAGTGTTGGATTTGGTACTGGCCGGCCAGTTGTGCCAATCCAGCGCTGCTTAGAATTGCACCCTCAGTTCTGTGAGTGTCATCAAGTTGGTCACTGGTTTTTCTACTCTCAGGTGAATTGTTCATGTATGCACTCCTAAACGCCATACCTTTTTTCCTTATTTCTAGGATGGAGAAAGAAGGCGAAAATCAGAAAAAGAGGATGGAAACGAACTGATATGAAGAAAACCTGAAAGCATGCCTCATGTTGTAATTAAAGATGAAGTCCAAGTCTCAAAAAGTCAAGAATGATAAGGGGCAGTAGGCTATTACTTTTATCACTTATTCCTAATTGCTATAATTTGCTTTGGTAATCTCATGAAAAAAAGAGCACAAATCTTGTAAAAAAAATATTTCACTTGATAGCGACCAAAACCACATCTGCTTTATATAGCCAAGATCCTTTGCATTGAAATTATATACAAAGTGACAACAAGCTGCACATGGAAACTTTGGAAGATGCACGAATACCTGCAGTTTTCCATGGAACAAAAGTTATGAATTCAGTCTTTAAAGAGGAAGATAAAGACAGAACTCCTTTATAAGCAGTTCAAGTAGGCATATGACACATTTTTGTTGGCAAAATGCAAGCATTGCCAGTTGGGGAAATGACAAAAGCCTTTTTGATCCTTTTCACTTGCCTTAAACACTATACTTTCATCCGTGTAGAAAAAGAAGACCCCTATTGGGCAAATCTCTGCTATTTCTAAACTTACTTTTGGAATACTGTATGTAGCAATTTGTCTTCTGTGTTTGAGCTCTGCAGGAATGATGGTTGAGGAAATGCTTTAAAATGGACATTACACCCCTGGGAGCTGTAGCAGTGAACTCAAATTCCAGCCTCTAGAAACTCTGTATTTCATTTTCTGAATGTGCGTGAAGATTAAGTAGAATGGAACATTATTCTGACTGTAACATCAATTAGGTGGATAAAAATTTCATGTTTTGCTTGAGACTGGACTGGTAGAAACAGAAGGGACAGAGATAAAAGAAACAGAGATCCAAGGCATCTATATTCTTTGGAAAGGGTTGCATTTTCTTTTAGGCTGCAGTCTTACCTCACCCATTCCGATGTTAAGTGCCACTGAAATCAATGGAGGAACTTGTCTCAAAGACTTATTATGGTAGCTGGCCAAGAATTCCCTTAGTAGGCCGCATGCATGTTAATAGCCTATAATGATCAGCAGATGGGAGATAATTGTTCTGGGATCATTGGAGATCTCCCCGGAGTACTTCAAAAGGAGAGCAGTCTGTACTACTTGGAGAAGGCAAGCACACTCATCACAGAGGAGGAGGTTACTGCAAAGAGGACACCAGTGACCCAGGTGTCATCTGAAGTCTGGAAGCATTTGACAGTTTCAGGATTTTAGGGCTGTCATCTCGGCGAACACTTCTCCAAGGCAGCTGTTTGCATCCGCTTGTGCATGTGTGGAAGCAAATATTAAGAAAATAGCCTCAATTTCCAGTGCTCTCTTCTTCAAAGGAAATCAAGCCTTGGAACTTCTCACTACTTGAGGAAGTTAGGAATATAGGCATGCCCTGGTATCCACCAGGGTTCTATTCTTGACCCCCCCCCATGGATACTGGAAACTGTGGATACTGGAGACGCCTTTTTAAAGATAGGGAAACAGTAGTTTTGCTGCAACAAGTTTTAAAAAAGATTTGTTTAATGTTCCCCTATCTTCTTAACAGGCGTCCCAATATCCACGTTATCGGATAACTGAAACCTTGGATACTGAATCAGTGGATACTGGGGCACACCTACGTACAACAGCACTTACGGTTAGGCTCTGGGGACTAGGGAGACTCACTACAACGCAGATTCAAACCTCTTGGGTAGAGAGCCTGCAAGCTTTTAAGAGATAGGTATTTTGAGAACAGATGCAATAAACATTTTTTTCCTGTTTCTTGTACAGTCCAAGTGATTTCAGTTGTCAAAAGAACACGTTTGCCTGCTAACAAATAAGCATTACAGCTGGCTAAAATTAGAACCAAGTTTGCTATCCAACAGAGGAAGGAAATCTCAGATGATGCAATATTGTTCTCTTGTTCAGCCCCTCAGGTATTGTTCAGCCACTCAGCACCAGCAGGGCTCTATCCCAAACACCTTAACAAAGAGGGTCAGATCGGCGGAAGCCAACACAGCGGTTGGAACACCCGCACTTACACAGCCTGACAGGTCATCCGCCAAGCCCAGGTTTCAGACACACCTCTTTTAGGAAGTTAAAAACTGAAACACATAAAAGGAAAAGTCTGCCGCCCGTGCCTGGAGGTCTGAAGGTAAGATTGGACTTTCAAGGCTGGCACAGGGACTGCAGGAGGCCAAACAAGACTGGGTGGAATGAGGACAGAGAATAGGCAGGCCTGTGGGCAGGCCGGCGGAGGCAGAATCCAGTACTCGGGCCAAATCCTAATCTCTGTTCCTGGCCTAGGCAGGCCCAATTCGGAGTTGCACTGCCTATTTTGGCAGGTGAGCTCCAAGTAACCCCATCATGGCCACTGCACACTCATTTTTTCCCCTTTCCCTGGGTAGTGCAACAGCACCTTCTAGCCCCAGACAGGATTTGGAACAGTTCATGTCAGCCTGCGTGTTCCAGCCTGGTGTTTGGATCGCACTCCTGTTTGTTTCATTGAAGTCCTCGTGAAATTCTGCATCCAATGGTATATAACATGATGGTATTATTCCCTAAAACCACAATTTTCAAGATTTGGGGTCTAGCGGTGATACCCCCCCCCCAAGGTAGACACCTGGGGCCTCCCCCTGCCCCATAGGTAGCTACACTAGTGAGTATGGCTATTCAAGATGGCATCTGCCAGGAAATGGCTGAACATTGCAGCTCCTGCCACTTGATATAGGAAAAATCCATTTTAAAAGAACAACTCAATTTTTAAGATCTGCCAAAAACTCGGTAACAAATTGTGAAAGATTGGGTTTTGTTTTCAGAACACTATCATGTTCATTATGGAATAACTAGAACTAAGCCAAATAGAGACCCATTTTCATTCATTTCTAAAACAGACACAGACCCTCCCTGTTTCACAGAAGCAGTCGGCTCTTGTCTTTATCCCATTACTGCTATGCATCACTTACACAGCACTTAGGTGTGCAAACTGCTTGTCCTAATAAACCGGAAACAGAGTTGCCCTCATTTTACAGATGGTGGTTGTTGCTTGCCCCCAAACTACATGTGACAGTGACAGAACTTAAAACACCCGCCTCAAGACTGGATTCAGCACCTTCTGCATTAGGCCATTGTGGCTTAAGGCTTTTCAATAAGCCAATGTGGATCAATCTCCACCACGGTGCAGGGGCAAAAAGAAGAGCTCTCTTGTTTCTATAGGACATCCTGTGGCATAAAACGTACTTTTTGTTTGTTTGATGACTGTTGGGTGCTTACAAAGAATACAGTGTTCTTGTTAACTTTTTGTATTTCTATTAAAAAAAAAAACATGTTTTGCTAGTTGGGAGGCTCATGAGCCCTAAAGCTGAATGGGAAATAGGGGCAGGAATAGGCAATGGGAAGTTCTTCCCACTTCAGCAAGTTTAAGGATTAACAGAGTTCTCTTTAGCTTTTGGAGGATTTTTCCCCAGAACAAAGGTGAGGATATAGCACCATCTTCTGGCTGCTTGTTTAAATACATCAAATTGACAGGAGCCTATTAAAAAAAACACAGATAAAAAATTTTTAATTTATCATCATATTCCAGAGTATAAAAGTTATTGAAGGGAAGATTAAATCGTCTTAGATCTAGAAGATCTTGACAAAACAATGTTAATTATGGACTGTTCCCCTTACATGGATAATTAATACACAGGGATAGGAACAGAGACATGAGACTGACAGTTGCATGTTACATGTACATTTCTAGTTTGAATTTGAATGAGAGGTGGCGTTTGGGAGCTGCAAATTGTCTCAGGGGCATGTTATACAAACCATTGTTAATAGTATAAAGGAAGATTTTATATTCTGAGCACCCTCCATTAAAACAGAAAATAGAGTATCTATTTTAGAACAGCCTTGATGTTAAAATTCAGATTGCTTTTATATTCTGAAAATCAAAAAGGCTGCACATTGTAGAATCAGCAACCAGCATCAGTGTACCTTTAATCTCAAATGGCATAGTATCTGCTGGCTACAGTACCAAACACCAACCAGAATTACATCCTGTTGATCAATCTTCATGAACGACTTCAAAATGTTGGATCTACCATTCTCGAAGCTAGGATTTTCTGGCAGGATGAAATCACCAGGGCTGGTGCATTGATAATGTGAATGATCTTGGATTGGATTGCAGGGAGCAGGGAACAAACTACATGCTTTCCTCCCCAAGTCTGCTGCCCCCTCTCTCCAGCCCTCCACGGATACAGCCACTCTGACCTGCTTTCCACTTACTAAGAGGCAGCAATCCAGCCCTATCCCCATCTCCTTCCTTGCACAGCTCCTTTAAACAAAACCAAAAGCACAAGACAAGCCAGGAGCACTGTTAGTGCATTCACCACTTCCTTATTTGTTTAAAGAGAACAGCTGCAAAGAAGGAATGAGGCAAGGCAAGAGGGGCCTAATCACTGCCTTCCACAAGTTTTTATCAATAGCAGAGGTTCCCTCCCCCTTGGAGGTAAGGGAGAAAGAAGAGGATCACACAATGCCATGCTGCAGCACCAGATTTTCCTCCCCGGCCCCCAGCCAGGTAAATAAGGTGGTGGCTGCAGCAGTGGCAAATTTTCTGTGCTTTGGGCACAACCTGCCCTCAAGTCAGGCCCACATAATTAGTGCAAACAGCAAGATCTCACTCCTCCATATAGCACCACAAGGGTACAGAAAGTGTCAAAAGATGGTTTTTAATAGCTTCTTAAGTTGGTAGAGTTCATACATTTAGATTTACATAAATTTATACTTTGGCTAATATTTAAAGTGATGTTCATGTACAAGATGTAATTAAGCAGTTCAAATGCATAAATGCACTGAATGAAGACCAATCAGTTTTCCAAAGTCAAAATATAACCAAAAAACCATTTGGGAATGGTCATTTATTTTCTTAAGGTAATTTTTTTAAAGCAGCAACTCAATTTTAGAGGACTTAGGCTTTTTCATATCCAACAGGATAACAATATTGACCAGGCGAAGGGGGCCCCAGGCATCGCTTTTGCAGTACCACGAAGGAATTAATCTGCAAGCGTGCTTTGGACAAAACGTGCTTTCAGAAAGATAAGATAGTTTTATGGATGATTTCAATGCACTCTCTGATCTCGTCTTCCTTAATCGTCAACGGGGGAGCAAGCCTGATAATGTCACCATGCGTTGGTTTAGCCAACAGTCCATTGTCACGGAGTCGTAGACACACTTTCCAGGCATCATAGTCTGAAGACAAAAATTAACACACACAAGATCAAGCATTTCCCCTACAACCAATCACAGAAAGAAAAACTTGCAGGAGATGCAGTTTTCTTTTCCAATGCAAAGCAATCCAAAGCTGCAATTTCTAAATAGTCTTTCAGGAATATTTCAGCTGTAGCCACATGGGGGCAGCTGTATCTCCAAATTGAGCTAGTACATAAATTATTTCATGAAACACATGCAGTATTTATTGTTCCAACTCTTCCTACGACAAAATGTGTTGGGTATTTTGATCTACTGCCTATGTTGCCCTGGTAGCAGGACTTCAGGCTTAGCTAGAAGCTCATGACATTCTGTTCCAGTTGAAATGAGGGTTTTCCAAACACTTTCCCCAGAAAATAACTCAGGCCAACACCAACTGTGCGGCACATCCATGAGTTTCAACCCACATGGGATCTGCAACCACACATTCACTCCAATTCAGAGGCTCATCTATGGAAAAAGCCATGCTAGTCCTTCCTTTAGTGCTGTCAATCAGCCTCTGGCTGTCTTTCTGTCCCCACTGCATCCATCCCAGTAGCACTTGCCCATCAAAAGCAACAAGAGTTTCCCCCTTGAGGGCAGTAAACTTCCTAGTCTGCAAACCTTCTGCAGGAGACAGGCTAAGATGCTAGGACTTACACTCACTAAACAGCAAGCACAGAGCTAAGGAGCTCCACTGACCCAGCTTGGGCTTACCCTGGGGCAAGGGGAGTATTTCAGGGAGTACCCTGGGGCAAGGGTGAGCTCCAGCACAGTCCTAACCTGCACTTGGATGCACCGCAGGTTAGAATTGCACCCTGACTATAATATGAGAGGGTGTTGGCTAGCAAGCACCGCTATTAGTATGCTCCTTAGCCAAATACCCTGCTTAAGAACATAAGAAGAGCCCCACTGGTAGGCCAAAGGCCCATCTAGTCCAGCTTCCTGTATCTCACAGTGGCCCACCAGGTGCCTAAGGGAGTTCAGTAGACAACAAGATGCTTGCATCCTGTTGCCACTCCCTTGCACCTGGCATTCTGAAGTAGCCTACTATTAATGTAAGGAGGTTGCCCAACACATCATGGCAGATGATGGCATTTCCATGGCATTTCCTCCAGAAATCTGTCCAGTCCCCTTTTAAAGGCATCTAGGCTAGATGCCATCACCACCTCCTGTGACAAGGAGTTCCACAGCTTATTTACCCGCTGGGTAAAATAGTTATTTCCTTTTATCTGTTTTAATTCTCCCAACACTCAATTTCAGTGGATGCCCTCTGGTTCTGGTATTGTGAGAGAGGGAAAAGAACATCCCTCTATTGACTCTGTCCCTCCTGTGCATAATTTTATATGTCTCAATCATGTCCCCCCTCAGGCGCCTTTTTTCCAGACTGAAGAGCCCCGAACAGTGCTGTTCTCTGTTCTCTCTCCAAGTGCAGCGTTTGTCTGCAGAGATTGAACCTGGGGAGGGGGAGAGAGTTTGTTTGCATTATTTACAACACTGACCATTCCCTACTTATCTCTGCATTCAATGCTTATCTCTACAGTTGTTGTTCAGTCGCTAAGTTGTGTCCGACTCTTCGCGACCCCAGGGACCACAGCACGCCTGTCCTCCCTGTCCTCCACTAGCTTCCGGAGTTCGCCCAAATTCATGCTCATTGCTTCGGTGACACTATCAAACCATCTCTCCTCTACCGCCTCTTCTCCTTTTGCCTTTCCATGCACGAGGGTCTTTTAGATCTGATGTTCCAGGTTCCTATGCAGTATTGTTCTTTGCAGCATCGTACTTTCCTTTCACATCCAGACACATCCACAGCTGAGCTTCCTTCCCGTTTTGGCCCAGCTACTTCATTCTTTCTGGAGCTACTAGTACTTGTCTTCTGCTCTTCCCCAGTAGCATAATGGACACCTTCCAGCCTGAGGGCCCCATCTTTCACGTCATATCATTTAGCCTTTTGATATTGTCATCCATGGGGTTTTCTTGGCAAGGGTACTGGAATGGGTTGCCATTTCCTTCTCCAGCGGAACACGTTTAGTTAGAACTCTCTACTATGACCTGTCCATCTTGGGTAACCCTACATGGCATAGCTCACAGTTTCATTGAGCTACTCAAGCCCCTTCGCCACGACAAGGCAGTGATCCACGAAGGGGTAGCTCTACAGACAAACCACTATACCTAGGGAGAGCAAGGATACATGACTGGCAAGCAGCTACTGTAGCCCATGTGCCCATGTTCACCCTGAACCCAGTTCTGATAGTGCCCAAAGTGGCTAAAATACGGCCTTGTGTCACAGTGCAGCCTTGAGTACTGTATAGGAAGAGCCTACCTTTAGTTTGACGAATAACAATTGCATTCAATAATCCTTTTCCTCTGACACAAGTCACAATATCTGAGGGCGTCTTCATAAGCTCATTCCTCAACAGATTGCCCATGGTTTCTGCATTTTTCACTAATTCTTCTTCTTCAATTACCTAGGCAGTTTGAGATATTGAGAAAGGTAGGAAATCATAATGGTGTAAACGTGAAATTCCACTAAAGCTGTAATCCTATACCTACTTAGCTGGGAGTAAGTACTGACTTGCAAGTACACACACGCAGAATTGCATTGCAAGACTCTTGGTATAAACAGCACTGCCATGTATTCAATCAAGAGGCAAAACAGTTCTCAATACTCTGGTCCTCGGTACAGACACACACAGATTATGGACTTTTCAGTTTTGAAGATATGACAATATGTATGATCACAGCCATCGCTGGAAGCTGTAGCACCTGATTAGTGATGTCACTATGTCACTTCTGGGTTCCACTTTTGAGGAGTAAGTGCTGCAGCAATCCCGCAATCCATCTGCTGCCACTGTCCCCCCTCGTTCCCTCAGTGGCTAGACGTCGGGGCTGCTGAAACACGAGGAGGTAGAGGCAGCCTTGTGATCCGATGCCCCCCTTCAAGTGGTGGCCAGGGCATGTGCCCTACTTGCATGTCCCTGGATAAGCTTCCATGTATAACTTATGACATGTATAACAAAAGGGACGTAGTGGCGCAGCGGGTTAAACCACTGCTGTTGGGCTTTCAACCGCAAGGTTGGGAGTTCAAGACTGCGTGACGGAGTGAGCTCCCGTTGCTTGTCCCAGCTCCTGCCAACCTAGCAGTTCGAGAACACCTAAATGCAAGTAGATAAATAGGGACCACGGTGGGAAGGGAACAGCGTTCCATGCATAAGACATATAGTCATGCCGGCCATATGACCACGGAAGCGCTTGTCCTTGGACAAAAATGCCGGCTCTACAGGCTTTGAAACGGAGATGAGCACCGCCCCCTACAGTCGGTCGCAACTAGACCATTCGGTCGTGGGGAAACCTTTACCTTTATAACTTATGAAGCAGATATGCTTTTATTCATTTGCTCCAGTGAACAGTTCCCTAAATTGGAGAACAGCATGTTAACAAGCTGCATGGCTGTTCGTACAGCCGTTCAGACATTTGAAGGGCTTGATCTAGTACTTACATACCTCAAGTGCTGCTATGGCCACCCGACAAGCCAATGGGTTACCTCCATAGGTAGATCCATGTTCACCAGGCTTAATGGCGAGCATGACTTCATCATCACACAGTACTGCAGAAACCTACAAATAGAAATGCTGCAGTCAGGCCACACGCGTTAACAATTTTACACTGAAAAGGGACATTTTCCGTTTCATTATAGCAAAGGTGGCACACTGCCAAAACCCATTCACAGACCATATCATACGGCGATTCCTCTAAGCAGAATAAGTGCTTAATGCCTTGATCACCCTTTGCTGTCCATCATTACAGTTTCTATACAGAGCATAAGGCAGAAGTCATACACACATTTACTTTTTAAGTTTCACTGCTTTCTGTAGCATTTTCTTCATTCTCACCTAAATGCTTTTAAAACTGAAGCACAAAAGGGTGGGATGGCCTGTTTACTGAAACTGGGCATCTATTCACTATTTTCATAATTGCTGTCTCAGGTCACAGAGAAAGAGCGGCATGGTGCAGGTTGCAGCATTCAGCAGGCATCTGTCCATGGCAAAGGTGTTTTAGCCCATTTATATAAACAAAGTCCAGATAAGCATTTGAACCTAAAAGGCTTTCTTAAAGATTAATTCTGAAAGAACAGACTTTCAATTAAGCGTACGTGACAGTATCTTAATCAATACTTCTCACAATAATGTGAAAAGCCATTAAATGTAGGCCTCAATGCTTATGTTCTTCAGAATGTATCCAACTCATAACACAGAACTGGAGCACAACACAACAGCTTTCTCATGTTATTTCTCATTTTTATTTCTGCCTCATAGTTTTGGTAGGCAACACGTAGGTGTTGATAGTAAGAAGTCCCGAGTACAATAGTGCTATACGGTCTTTTTCTTGCCCCACTGAATATGGCAATAATGTAGCGGTGCTGCATCACAGTTTACCCAATTATCCTGCAATCATTTTAAAATTTTCCCAATGAACTCATGTTTTTCCTCAAAGATCGAACTGCTGGCAATTGACAACATACACCACCTGTCCATACAGCATCTCAGCCCAGTACATCCAAGGATTGTTAACAGACTTTTTATGACAACCTTGGAAGTCCAGGGCTGAAGGGTCAGAACTGATCAGCACACCACGTTATCTGCATTCCACAAACAAATATGAGGGGATTAGGTATTGCAGGTGTCTGCATACACAAAACATTTCCCATTACGTGCAGTTCATGTGGTCATGTGATGCCTGGTCAAGCAGCTATCAAAGAAGCTTAAGATACAGGATGTACCTTGTACTCTTGAACCAGGAGCGTGAGCTGGGTGATCCATTTGGTCCCTTCTAACTCTACAAATTTGTAGAGGCCATAACAAAGAACGATTGATTTCTGTAACATTTTCCCCTTATTTTATCTTACAGGGAAAATGCTGATAACTACAACACGACACTCCACGATTCAAGAGCTGCCTCCTTTGCTTAATGCTTATGTCACAGAATAGCTGTGGCAGGTCAGTAATGCCTAAAACAGCAACAGGGAAAAGGGGCGACACTACTGTGCCTGCCACATCCAAGATTAATGTGAGCCTGCCAGCAGTACACACTCAACAGTGTACATTCCTCCGAGAAGTAAGAATTTTTATTTACTTCCTAGGAAGCTCTGTGTTTTTCCAAGTGGAAAGAAGAATTCGGATGCTGAAACACAACTTTGAACATCATTTGCTGGGGACTCCAGAAAGAAGTTCCAAATTAGTTAACCGTTATGTTACTTACAGGATAAACGCCTCCAGACAGGGCCTTTCCTAGCAAGATTAGATCAGGTCTTACGTTTTCATGATCAACAGCAAGCATTTTCCCAGTTCTTGCTAACCCAGTCTGAATTTCATCAGCGATAAAGAGAACCTGTTTTTCAAGAAGAACATGTAAGCTGGTATTCATACTGCAGAAATGACGTATCCTTAATATAACATTTCATGCAACTTTCCACCAAGTAAAATATATATATATATATATATATATGATAATTTCTTAATCAACTCCTCAGTTTAAGGGCTATTCAGCATTCAGTTGTAATGCACAGTTTCTGATTATAGATTAGAATTCTTGCAATAAAAACCTGCATGCAGATAAGAGATCTGCCAAAAGTGCTCATCCAGATTCTACATAAGAAATAAACCCTTTCAGACAACCCACAGAGAGATTCAATAAACACATGGGAGAAGAACAGGACCAAGTCTACCAGCAGCCCGCCACCACTCCAGAAGCCACACATTTGGCATGCGTTTGAAAAGGGCCAATTGTACATATGGAATGCTCCATTCTACTTACAGCTCAGCCCTTGCAAACCCATGCAAAAAGTGCACCTGCAATCCCCTACATCCAGTGATGTCATTCAGGGGGAACGGACCAGAACAGGCGTTCCGGTTCCTAACGGGCTCCGTGGCTAGTTCCGGGTTCCCGACAAGTGCCAACCAAAAGTGAGTTCCTGTTCCTAAATCATTTGAATGACACCACTGCCTACATCCCTTCATGTGTTAGCTGAATGGAGGGGGGAAGCAATCTGAAGGGTTACAGAAGGACTGAATCTTCAACAGCAGAGAACTTAACCCGGTTTCCACCTTTTGCAGATCTTTTGCTATGGAGGGCCTCAATATTATTTGCATAGCATTCCCAGGATTTCACTATAACCTCTCCCACTGGAAGGCGTGATTGAAAATGGTTGCTATCCACAGAAAGAACTTTGAGACATGCATATATATAAGGATGTGGCACTTTTCACTTTTAATAGCAGCTGCTTACCCTACTAGAAACGGCTTCTGAAATTCCCCCAAGTTCAAATGTGGTCCTTATGTAATGAGCTTAAAAAAGGAGGAACACGAGTTCCATCACACTAGTACAAATGTGGATCTTGACACGTGATTCTCTAGATCACATCTCTACCCCACATTTATTTTCACCACACCTTCTATTGTGTGCTGACTTCCAAGTGGTGTGCACATCAGGAGCAGACAGGTCACCTCAAAAATTCCACAGTGTGAAATGCACCATTTTTATAACACTAAGTAAACAAGGTTGTTCTCCTGAAAAAAAAAGCCATAGCAACAGACTGAAAAGTAAAGACAATTCACTAGTTGTCCACAAGTGGGCTAAAGTCCAAGCTTAAGAGTACACAAAGCGCGTTTCAATAACGTTGCTATCTACTTAAGACAGAGACAGGACCGATAATAGGGTTGAGCAAAGGCTCACCTTAGAGAAAAGTGTTCTACCAGGACAAAGCTGAAGTCACTGGTGAGAAAAAGAGAACACTGATTTCCCAAAAATTCTGTATCACTTACTTCTGGACCTTTAGAAAATTCAAAAAGGTATGCATTAAATTATGCACTATGAAGACATGGGAAACACAAGTGTTAAATGGCAGTGTCAGAAAATACCAGTACATGTCTGGCATAAGTTGTCATAGGATTGATCTCTGCTGTAAGAGAAGCTTGTCTTATCTGGGCCTTGCACCAATAGATCTCACAATGAGCAAAAGGCCTGGTTGCCAGCATGGCACCCGCTGGCCAGGCCAGGGCTGCCAGCACCAATGGTTGGAGGGCCCACATATCTGGCAACTTACTGAGCCCCCACCAGAGCAGGTAGGTTGGGAGATGAAGCATTCCAGGGGAGAATCAGGGTAGGGACTGGACCAGGGACATGGCGGCTGTGGTGGCACCGAAATCCTATGCCCCTCTGAACCCATACCGATTTACACCAGTAAAAGAGTTTGCAAATATCCGAGTAGATCCACTGGGGACCAGTGGAGTAGGCAAATATAAAATGTCTTTACCTTCCTCTCCATCACGGCCTGGTCTGTGGCCAGCCCTTAGCAGGCCTAGGTGGGACAGGGCCCTTCGTGCATTAAGAATTTTACCACTTTCCAGAGCTTATACCATTTCCTAAATTGCAGAGACGTACTTACATTGTGCTTTGTGCAGAGCTCTCGCACGCCTCTTAGGTAACCTTTATCAGGAACAATAACACCAGCTTCACCCTGAATCGGTTCAACCATGAAAGCTGCTACATTTGGATCTTGAAGTGCACGCTAAAAAGACAAGCACATTGCAAAGAAATTACAGGATGCAATTATGGAGGGATCCCGTTTCAGTCTCTGGAAGAAAATCTATATATAAATCACCTTCCCTTTCCCTACCCACTAGCAGGCCTGCTCATATTGACCTCACACCATAATAGCTTTTAATATGAATCACTAAGGGCATAATTTTTAATTTCAAACACCATCTGTCTGGAATATTCATTTGCTTGGCAGTTTAATAAAAGTTTAATATTCTCAGCATGCAGAACACAAAAGCAGTTTAATTAAATTTGATTCTGCAAAAAGGCATTAGTCATACGGTTGTTGAGAGGAATACCTATGGAATCAACAAACAGGCATTCAGTATTGCCCAGTTCCCGGTCCCTTGGTCCTTCTTAAAATAAAAGAATCAGAAGTGCACATTTTATCCCTTCTACCTTATTATACCATCTTTACCAATGTTTGATATTATAATTCAAAATAGAATGATTCTCCACTTCTAAAAAATACCATCAAGGGGAGGTTTTTGTTTTTTATTAAGTACCATAAGTGGCCTCACCTTTGTTACTGAATCACAAGTTGCTGTATTTCACAACCATTTGGGACAACTTTGCATGTAAGAACTTTGCATGTAAGAAGAAACTAGTCATATACACCTGTGAACAGACTCACAGTGAAGCCTCCATTGAATCATGCCACACTCGAATACAGCTCAACAGCCAATTCTGTAATTGTCCCAACACTATTGCAACCATATTTATCCTGCCCATAAGAAAGGAGTCTGGAATAAGCACTAAACCTTCTCCCCAACTTGCTAGCAGGGTGCAGACCGAACCAGATGACACATTCAGGGAAGTGACACCATTACTGGCCAAAATTGTGAAAATCTTGGTATTTTCAAATAATACCATCATATCATTTGAGGGTCATTTAATGCAGAATGCATTGAAAGAGACTGGGTTGAAATCTGCATTCTATCAAAAGGTATAGCCAAATAACCAGAAAAGGAAAACACAATTGCCTTATGTAACAAAGAGTGGATTTCCTTAACTCAAAACTGGCCAATAAAACAGATTCTTCCAAGATTCAATGAGGTGATATTATGACACAGCAGGAAGCAAATGGTTGTGAGAGCTGGACCATAAGGAAGGCAGAGCACTGAAGAATAGATGCTTTTGAATTATGGTGTTGAAGAAGACCCTTGAGAGTCCCCTGGACTGCAAGGAGATCCAATCGGTCAATCCTACAGAAAGTCAAGCCTGATTGCTCCTTGGACAGACAAATCCTGAAGCTGAAGCTCAAATACTTTGGCCACCTCATGAGAAGAGAGGACCCTTTAGAAAAGATCCTCATTCTGGGAAAGACTGAAGGCAAAAGGAGAAGGGGGCGGCAGAGGATGAGATGGTTAGATAGTGTCACTGAAGCGATGAACATGAAATTGGGTGAACTCCGGACGCTAGTGGAGGACAGAGAGGCCTGGCGTGCTGTGGTCCATGGGGTCGCGAAGAGTCGGACACAACTTAGCAACTGAATAACAACAACATGAATCAACTCTCATTTCCATGTATCAGAGCTAATACTAGAACTCTTATTTAGAGCGCAATCCTATACCCCTATTGCACCAGCGCTACGCTCTTGTGCCGGCCGAACACTGTCGCAAACATGCCGTCAAGTGCATCAGCAATATGGCACTGGACCAGTGCAAGCAGCAGCGCCAACACTTGGGCGCCGCTGTGACCGCCAAGAGCGCTGGCCTTGTGCCGGTCAAGCATCAGCGGCACTTTCTGCAAAGTGTCTGCAGACCATATTTTATGCTTGCAGAAAGTTCCTAAGCTTTAAATTATACTCCGAGCTGTCCTCTATTATTTATATTTGCTGGAGCTCAGCAGCTAGCATACTGTTAAGGCATTAACTCCCAACCCCTTCTGAAGTTGCTATGCTGTGATGTGTTTTTAAACCTGTGATTTCCCCCCTGCCCCATATCAATTCAGTACTTTCTGTCACCTATCATTATTTCTGTCCTTCTCAGTGTGGGAGAAACAAGGGAGGATAAAAAAAAACAGACAAAATTATAGTCAGACACCTTTACATTTTATCCCCTGACATATCTGAGAGCCATAGAAAATTCCATGATTGTTGGTTCAAAACCACCCTCAGTTTATCTATGAGGTTGACTTATACTTGAGTATCTACGATATGTGGAAAGAATGCTTTTCCATAAATGAACACCACCCATCAGACTTGCTGGGTTGCTTTATAGGATGAAAAATGCAAAGTACCTCAAGAGCTGGCAGGTCATTGTATGGAATTATTTCAAAACCCGGCATAAATGGTCCAAATCCGTCATAGCTAGAAGGATCTGTAGAACTTGAGATGGCAGACAACGTTCTTCCCCAGAAGTTACCAGCTGGCAGAAAAGAGAGAGATTGAACATCAAAAAAGAAATCCTCCAATCCTAAATTAGTGCTTAGTCAATAAGGAAAACCTGATTTAGACCAAGTGGCTCTACCAATTATGACTGCAATCAGTTTTATATTTATTTTTCTAACACACTGGAATTAAGGGTACACAATTAAACCTATACAGCCAGGGCTTTCAAATCCCAGCATAAACAAGTCTGCCAAATATTGGTTTATAAGTGGGCATATTCCAATTCCAACTATGAAATGTTCTAAAATGCAGAGATCCTATCATGGCTAATGGAAAAGGTTGGTGTGTAAGATACTTCTGAACTAGCTTATCAAGAGAATATCTAAAGAGGAACTTGAAAAATCAATTTCTCCCTCTTCTGGCACATAGGAATCCTGGCTTATAAAAACAATTGAATCTGTGAACTTCAAACAGCATTCAAAGGTAAGGACATAAATCAAGGTGCAAATGCAAACTGATTACAGATTGTTTAACCATGACAAGCATGTGTGCCAACTGCCCCCACAACACAACATTAGCTGCTGTTGGTTTTTTAAGAGAGAAATTCTGCTTTACATATTTCTATTTTACATACTCAGTGAGAAGTTATACCACAGCAGCACCAGAAAAAGCTGAATGATGTATAGTACAATCTTTAGGCACCTAAAGGATTTAGGATTTAATGGATGGATAATTTAGGGATATGAAAGTCAATAGAAAGTAATACTCTACACATTCTATTAAGTTAAATTACTCTTCATATACTATGTCTTCCCTTCATCTGTAGCAAATTCATTAGAAACATGTCATAAATAAGAATTGTAAGTACGAACCACTGATCATTAAGTAAAAGACACAGGGAACCTTCTATAATGCTAAAGTATTAACAGTTCATGTTTGGGAGTTTTTTTTAAGATCCAGTATTTATTGATCAGCACATTCCACATTTGATTTAATCACCTGCAGCAGGTTCTTCTTCTATTAAGCTCTAACATACCTGCAAAAATAATCTTTGCCTTGTATTTTGGAATTCCTTTCACTGTATACGCCCACTTACGAGCCAGCTTGCATCCTGTCTCGCCAGCTTCCACACCTAGGGCAAAAGAGCACATAACAAAAAGTGACAGGGCCCGTTACTATCAGAAGCTATAGAACTGACCACATACAGGTGTACAACTTGTAGAGAAGGTGTAGTAAGAGAATTCCTTATAACAGTCACATGCGGGGGAGAGCACCTTGGGCCCTAGAGAAATGGGAAACAACAAAGCGGTGTCCATTCTTGTTTGTCTAGACTTCTTTCTGAAGAGAAAATGTGCAAGATCTTAGTCCCTAAATCTTACTTAAGTGTAGGTAAGAGATCTGCACATACTTCTATGTATGTGTTTCTATAGCACATATATAGAAGTATAGCAAGCTTCTATAGCACATTCAGAGCAGGCACAGAATGCAATGCCCAACAGATCACAGACCACTGAGAAAACAACCAGTATAGCATTCAACAAGGCTATACTGTTATAAAGGGCAAAAGGGGGAACATTACCTGTGTTCATTGGAAGAACCTTGTCGTACTTGAACATTTTTGTGATATATTCTTCATATTCACCAAGCACATCATTGTAAAAGGCTCTTGAGGTAAGAGTAAGTTTCTCACACTGAGATTTCAGAGCACCTACAATCTTTGGGTGGCAATGGCCTTGATTGACAGCACTGTATGCACTTAAGAAGTCAAAGTACCTTCTGCCTTCTACATCCCATACATAAATACCTGGAAAAAATTGGACAAGCAAAGTTGAGGTATGAAGTGAATACAAATAGGAACATCAGGTACCAAGCAAACATATTACTTTGGAAATTCAGTGTAATGTAAACGGGGGGGGGGGGGTGACTGCTGAAATAATAAACAAGCTCAACTGATAGGGAAGCAGAAGGGTAAACTTTGGCCACAAAGTTTCTGCAAAATACTCTCTCTCCCTCTCCCTCTCCCTCACTGGTATCTAGAAGTCTGACTGGCTACTAAATGTTGCATCTACCCACACTTGTACACTTAACCCAGTTCTTCTTGTACTGCACAGTTTTGCAAAAGGAATCCTTACTTCATGCTATGAACCACCATAGATTTCTTTCTGGAATCAGCCAAAGCTTACACCCCAGGCACACCACAGCTGTGCACCCCAGGCACAATTCCATAAAGATAGAATCTAACATTTAGCTGAAATGCCAGCTTCCAAAATTACCAAAATGCAACTAAAGGGATTAAGATTTATTCAAGGACAATAGGAAGCCACAGACTTCCCCACGTGAAATGAATAGATTGTCTCACTTGACTTTTCAAACACACTGTCCAGCTTCTGCCTAAATCTATCCAAGACAGATTTATTGAATTTACAACAGGATTTCATGAGTAAAATCACATGTTAAGTGAGGGAGCCTTTTCACAGCCAACAGAATGACGCAATAGAAAGGCAGTCGGTTGTAAAATTTCCAAGAAAAGAAGGTTATATAACTGGCTTTCCTTCCCTTCATCCATCCCCGGTGATATACTTCAGCAAGCTGCATGATGCCAACACAAGAACAACCATTTACTTGTCTTCAAGCAAGTACTTGATATGGTTGTATATTACTTATCTACACTTATCTAGCTGCCAAACACTTGTTCAGAAAGCTATTACGCTACAGAGTTGTTAATGTGCAGTGGCAGATTAGTAGAAGACCTGAAAATACTTTCCAGAAGCTTATGTTTTCCCACAAGCTTCAATCTAGCATTAAGAGGTTACATAGTAGCAAGAAAAGAGTTAGACTTTGACACTATTTAAGCTTTTAATTAGACGACTAGCATTCTTGGGCTGTACTGATCCATGTCAAATTGTAGCAAGAGTTCAAAGATACTGGACCCCATGATAAATTGTGGTGAACAGCCGACATTCCAAGTCTTGGACAGTCCAGCAATTCATGCTTAAACCTTTCAAGAACTTTCCAACTATTGGGTTCCAAGAACCCATAAATCCATGACCTTGTTCAATAGAAGCTTGGGGAAGAGAGACATTCTGTACTGCACCTCCTTTAAAAAATAAATGTGATAGTTCTAAAGTTTAGTGAATGCCAGAGGGAATGTATTAGTAAACTGTAAATGTTACCAAAGCAAACGAAGTATACGAAACAAGTAGATAATAACAGTAAGTTATCTTTCAAGTGTTATAAGAGACAGCCACAGCTATCAAATACACTGAAGAAAAAAATTATAAGATAGTCCAAACAGGATTACCATATCTATTTTACACTATTACTCCTAGCAATCAACCAAGAAAGAACTGCAAACCATCATATTGGCGAAATCTGAATCCTTCCATCTGTTATTTCAACATTCTGTGACTGAAGTTATACCAATACTTTTTTAGCACTTAAACTTAAAATTTACACTTTTGGCACTTCATGCTAAAGCATCAACGTATGTCCACTTGTTTGGGAATAAACCTCTGTGAATTTTGAGGACTGCACTCCAAGGTATTTGTTCTCATCTCCTTTTTACAATTTTTACAGAAACGTTCTATCTTCCAAGAACTACACACATACAGATGGATCTTTCTGGATTTAGTCCTTCTTTCTGGCCGCCTGTTTGTCTTCTTGCTGGCTGATAAGCAGCTTCCCTGCTCCCACCAGAGAAGCATCTGACTTCGGCACAACTCCCTCTCACACAAGGCAGCCGAAGACAGCTCAGCTGTTAATCAGTCGCAATTTACAAGGTCTGCCGCTCACAGAGACTTCCAGTAGTCCCGAACTGGCAACCTTCAGATCTTCAGCTCTTATCTTCAGGCAAACGGAGGCATTAATCCTCTCAACTAAATCTTCTGCATATAGATGGAGCGATATAGATATAGATGGAGGTAAGCAGAGTAGCCCCATTGGGGAGCCCATGGCTTTCCTCAGGGGAAGGGGACATATATCCCTTTCCATCAAGGAGACCCCAACAGCTGCCACAGCTCCCACAAGCAGCAGCAGTCACCGTTTTTGCACCGCTGCTTGTATAGGAGTCCGGTAGCATAGGATTGGGTTATTAATCAGGTTAGACCAGCGGTCACTAGACCGGTGACTGCTGTGCGTCAGAAATCTCTTCCCTAGTCTGAGCAGTGCTTACTGTTCTGGGGAAGCACCACTCCATTTCTAAGCCAATCAGCTGGCAGGGACGCTCTGGGCAGTTTTGTCTATGCCTGCTGCACAGCCTTCTGGGATGCTGGGCATAGACGTGACTCCCATAATGTCCCTGCCAGCCACTCTGCAGAGAAATGGAGCAGCACTTCAGAACAGTAAGCGCGACTCAGACATGGGAAGGGTTAATCCAAACCCTGGATGTGGCCCATGTGCTGGGATTTGAAGACCCCTTGAGTTCACCAGAGTGGATTTTTGTACCAAGCATATGCTTGCAGAATTCTCGCAAGTGCTGTAGGTTACAAAATAACCAAGTCATCTCCATTAGCGCATATGCCAAGTGATATCTGGCTAGCCAAAAGTAGAGAACAAGTCATAGATCTGTTTCCGTCAATGACAGCTGCAAGCTGCTCCCGACAACTTCTTGAGAAATGCATACCCATGCCTCTTCCAAGAAGAAAAGCTTGGCAAACTATAGCATGTGCTTTACCTGTTTCCAAAGTACATGTGCCTCTGTCCTGTTCAGACGATTACAGTAACATTCAGCTCTGTCTATTACACATCAATACTAGCTGTGTGGGAGCTACTTTTGTCAGCCAACTGAATCACTAGAAAAGAGGAATAATGAGCCTAGCAGCCAACCAACTGGCTGCCCACTGGTAGAAACCAGAATCTATGAAATGTGACATCATTGACACAGCCATCAACTTCCTCTATTTCTCTCTCCCCTCGAGTACGCTTAAAACAGATTGAAAGACAGAAAAGCTGTAAGCCAAGAAGACCTTTATGCAATGTGGAGCACCCAAGCCAGCATTCCACAAGGTGATGACAGGAGAGAATGAAGAAAGGCTACACCATCTCAGTAATAAGCAAAGCTCCTGTCTTTGAGGCACTGCAGTTAATCAAACATTAAAAGACTCTGCATTTTGGCTAGCAAAAGGCATTGGGGGAGTGGGGAGTACCCACATGCAATAGCTTTAACGTCTCTCTATTTCAGTCATTTGTGGAAATGCCACTACTGCACTGGTGGTGTATCTGTCACCTGCTGAAGACACAAACACTCCTCATCCCAGGAATGCAACAAATTGCATGGCTGAATCAAGATCTACATTACTCAAAGATGTTTAAAATTACTATTGCCTAGGAGAGCATTGTTGTAACTGCAAGTACCTTCTCCTTTTTCAAGGGCAACAGGTAGTGGATGATAATTATGTGCACCATACTTGGCTTCGCGCTCAAATATGTAGTCTGATGATGGCGGACCCTGGACCGTTTTCTTCGTTGCAATAGACGCAGCTGAACTCACTGACGTATGGATCTCACGACGGAGAAGAGCAAACAACTGCGGGTGGGCCAGTTTTGAGAACATGATTACAGTATGCTATTGATCTGAAACAAAAGAGAACAGGTAAGAATTCCAAGTACTCAAAGGGGGCAGAAGCTTTGAAACTGGGGAATATTCAATACATTTTATAACATGAACTTCTAAAAATAGATGCAATTTTCTGCCATGTTTTAGTACTTATAACCTATTTCAGCACAGCTAATTCAACCTAGAGCCTAGTGCAGTGGTTCCCAAACTGTGAGCTGCAGCTCTCTGAAGAGCCGGGGAAACCAGCCAGGGGAACTGCGGAATCCTAACAGAAAACCTGCTGTCCTGTACAATGTATAGGATTGTAGCCCTAATGGGGAACCATGGCCAACAATACGTACCTATATAAAACTCTTAAAGAACAATTAATCCAAGTTACAATACCACCCTTGTTTCTGTACCACTGCTACACAGACAGTATAGACAGACAAAAAACAAATAAAAACTGTATTTTCAGTAAAGGAAATTATCCACCATTTCATACGACAAGTTCAGTGGGTTGGCTTTTAAAAGATATATTTTATAAAACTAAAATTGTATGCATTAAATTTAATTTGAAGTCACGGTTCAAAGTCTACAAACCCAGTGGATTGCCACAGGTAAGCTACTCAACCTGGGTCAGCCTCAGTGCCTGTAAGTTCTTCTATCAAGCTAGAGGTCGATTAGGAAGCTCTATGAAACCAACAGGAAGCCCACTATCTCCTCCAGGTTTGAGAAGCAGATAATGTACCCATTTGTTTCCTCAAGAGCATCATCTTGAATAAGTTGGCACTCTCAGAGAAACCAAACAAGACACCATGAAAATGAAATTGGATTGCATCAATTCAAAACAAGTTGTTCATGATTAACTTGCCTATTCCTACCCCTTTTGCTATGTTTTCTTAAATATCTATTGTACTTAATTTTCAGAAGAGTACTGAAACATTTGCCATTACCTTGTTGTGGTGACTTTTAAAGGATCTACCACAAGAGGCACAACCAAAGTAACAGGTAGTTACAGGTAATTGGGGTAATTAAAAAGGGGTTGAGAATAAAACAGCCAACATTATCATGCCATTGTACAAATCGATGGTAAGGCCACATCTAGAGTATTGCATACACCACATCTGGTCACATCTCAAAAAGGACATAGTGGAGCTGGAAAAGATACAGAAGAGAGCAACAAAAATGATTACGGGGCTGGGGTGCCTCTCTTATGAAGAAAGACTGCAACGTTTGGGGCTCTTCAGTCTGGAAAAAAGGCGCCTGAGGGAGGACATAATTGAGACATACAAAATAATGCACGGGAGGGATAGAGTCGATAGAGGGATGTTCTTTTCCCTCTCTCACAATACCAGAACCAGGGGACATCCACTGAAATTGTGTGTTGGGAGAGTTAAAACAGATAAAAGGAAATATTTTTTTACAGCAGGTAATTAAGCCATGGAACTCCTTGTCACAGGAGGTGTGATGGCATCTGGCATGGATGCCTTTAAAAGGGGACTGCACAGATTTCTGGAGGAAAAGTCCATTGTGGGCTATATGCCATGATGGGTAATGCAACCTCCATACATTAATAGTAGGCTACTTCAGAATGCCAGGTGCAAGGGAGTGGCAACAGGATGCAAGCATCTTGTTGTCTGCTGAGCTCCCTTAGGCACCTGGTGGGCCACTGTGAGATACAGGAAGCTGGACTAGATGGGCCTTTGGCCTGATCCAGCGGGCTCTTCTTATGTTCTTTTGTTAACAGGAGTCCTGTATTTGAAGAAAAAAAAACACCCTTAATCTTTCTTTAGTGGTTGAAATATACTTGGCTTCCTTTACATCAAGGGTCTTTTAGCAGACGGCCGCAACAAATATCTGGCACAGTGTCAAGGGCCAGAAAAATAAATAATTTAAAATGTAAATAACTACATTAGAGGCAGAATTTAGATGAATGAATGGGCTTCAAGAATTTAGATGAACCAACACACACCACAGAAATATAGCACACATCGTAATACACTCCCATTCTCCCACCCCACAAGCAGCTTACTTACACATACTGGAGTAAATATCACAGAACCAGCAGGTCACAGGCAAGCAAACACCCAGAGAATGTTCTGAGAGCCAAGGAGGCTTCTCCATCCCTCAGAAATCTGTCTGAGGCCTTCAGAGAACCTAAAAACATCACTTCTAGGTCTTGGGAAAACCAGGAAATGGGTCCTCTGGAGGCCTCCCTGGCCCTCATAACACCCTCCACACACAACCAGAGCACAGCTTGGAGGATGTAGTCCATGCCAGCAAGGTCAGAAAGGCCAGAGGCTCATAGGGGATTGCTGTGGGCTGGTAGAGGCTCTCTGAGGGTCACATCTGGCCCCTGGGTTGGGGTTTGGAGACCCCTGCTCTACATCCTCAATTTCTCTCTCCTTTCCTCAGACCACTGATCAAGAGCCTTACTCGGCAGCATAAGACTGAGCAACACAGCTCTTTAGATACCAACTTGTCTCAGCAGCCTGAAATAAGTAATCTTGGGCAGTGGCCTCTTAAACTATTTTCTTACCTACTGTATACAGCCCATTAACCGCACAATCTTGTTTAATGATTTCGTCTGTTTTTCCAACTGCCGTAGGCGATAGCCTGGAGAACCAACCTCGGTGTCTCGAGAACAGGAGTCTTTTAACTGATCTAGCAAGAGTCTATGGAGTTTATTTGCACTGAACAAACAGGCTTTGTCTGTTTGAAAACCATATCTATCTCATCCCAAATCTGGGAGGCACCGAGGCAGAAGTTAAGAGTCCCCCCTCATAGCAGGTTAATAGTAAAGAATCTAGAACCAGTCTCCTCCTTGTTTGTCTCCACTTTCCAACTCACTGCAAACACCAAGTCATTAAAGCACACATGCACCTTAGTTATGATCACCATCTTAGAGCCTTGAACCAGGTCTGGTTCGCATGTGCTCTTTCCCCACCACTACCACATCTTTGCCCTTTTCCTAAAGTCTCTCTTGCCCTCCTGGTAAAACCACTAACCGTAATACACTATCATTTCTCCTCCCAGAACAAACTCTGATTTCTTCTGCCTCCCTCCTCCAGGCTCACAACCCTCTTTCCCCACTCTAACTGCCAAATCAAATCATATTTAGATAATCATTTGAAAGGCACACATAGAACCCATTCTAAATGGAATTGTTAATATATTACTGCCCATTTATTTGCCTCTTGTGTGCATTATTGTTTTGCCTCTCATTTTGTTCTTCTTTTAATATCATAATACATCTATAGTTTAACCACCCCTCCTATTTTAAACAATCTCTAAATAAACTGTGTTGCAACTTCTTCTCTTTCTTTCTCTTCCCTTCTCCCCCAAATGTTCCATGACCAATTGTCAAAGATCCCTTAATGCTTTTTTGAGGGGAGGAGTACATGCGTAGATCCCTTTTTATGTATTCTGAGCAAGTGAGGCATCCTGGGCTCATCCTGGGCAGGCTGTTAACCTTCAAAATCTCAAGGCCCGGTCCTATTGGGCATACCACAGGCAGCATGAATGTTAAGCACCCCCAGTGCCAGCGGTAAGCAGTTGCCTCCAGCACTGGGGCGGCACCATGGCAATGCCATCCATGGGCAGCAGAAGGGTGCCCTGCTTGCCAGCAATGTTGCCATTCTGGGCAGGCTGGGAGGAGCATTGGGCAGGTCCAGCGGCAACTCTCGCCACCAGATCCCGACTTCCATGTCAGGCTGCGCAGCCTGGCAGAGGCTAAAAAGCCAGCGCAGAGGAGAGGCGCCCCATCAGCAGCCCTTCAGCTTACTGCGTGGAAAGGGAACGAACTTCCCCTTCCCCCAAGGAGCCTCCCGCAGCTGCTTGGCTGCCAGGGATGTCTGGCTACTGCTGCATTCCCAGGCAGTTGGGCGGTTCAGGATTGGGATGTGAATTAGGTTTCAGAGAGATCTGAAACCCGTGAAAGTATGTACAATATTTTTGAAGAGCACTAAGCAAAAACAAGACTAATGCAAGAAAAACGGTCATTTTCTACACTTTTGCATTGATTGTATCACCCCTCAAAAACTTTTCCAGCTGCAGTTTTAAATCCTACCGTACTGCAAAATTCTGCGGCAAAGAGCAAGTGTTGTACCACATTCCTAAGACCTTTTAATGTTCTGTTATTCAAGAGAACATTAACAAGAAGCCATCCAATTAATTGCTCCTCCTGTTAATATTAAACACAGGATGTTACACAAAGGATTTCACACAAAACAACCAATAATTACCTCATAACCGTTGGATGAAACTCAAGGTTGAGAATTGCATCACTAAACTTGCTTCTGGTTAAACTACTGAATGTGATAGGACTGCACAGGCACACTCCCTTCACAGAAGAGAAATCCGTTTGCTTAACAAGCTTAGGCAAGGAATCTGCTTTTAGAAAGAGAGACTTTCTGGCATATTAAAATAGGTTGCCCCAATGCTATGAACTAGTTATAGCTACTCTGAAAGCTATAACCTAAGTCTGGCAAGCAGAATAAGAGGCTTTCATTGCTTTTAAAATCTTCAGTATGAAATTGAAGGTTGGAGAAAGGATAAACCTTCCATATAAAACTCTAAAAACATTTTAGAAGTTAGATCATAGGCAACTTATAATTCAAGTTGCATAAAGCCAAATCACATACTGTATCATTTTTGAAGGATGCTTTCTGATGACTATACAAAGCATTTGTATCAATCATTTATCAAACCCATAATCATAATCATTTATCAAACCCACCTAAAATAGTGCCTTCTCAAGTCCATTGCCCTATTTAACCCTTTACCTTTGCAATCAGATTATCAAACACACCTCCGAACCAAATTTCACAAAGATATTACCAATTGCAATAGTGGGGCCAATGTACAGTGATGCAAATGGATCATTTTAACACGGAAAAGGACCTGGGAAATGGATCTGTTCAGTGGACCTGGGAAATGTCCCTGAATATTTTCTTCAGGGAACTGGAGGCAAGGTGGTCACCACCTGAAAAGAATGTACACATCTCATTTTTGCTGCTAGTAAACCGGATCTTCCAAGTTTGGCATTATCTCAAAACTTGCCAGAAGCTCTTTTGGCCGGAGGAAACAATTGGGGTGGGGGTGGAAAAGTGCACAGATATACCATGCACGTGGAAAGTGAAGCCTCTCAAATTTCTTAGGAACTACTGCTTATCTTCAGCCTCAGTCTCCTCCTGCATTGTCTCCCAAATGCATACCCTTGACAGGAGGAAAGAGGGAATTGGAAAGGTGTCTAACCACAACATCTCCATCACCATAGAGGACACCTATTTGGTAAAAACGTATCTGCCTCTTCATTCCATTAGGGGGTGGACAGGGCCCTATGCTCCACAGATCTAAAAGGAACCGGCTGTCAAGGCTCTAAAGGGGAAGGAAAAAGCAAGCAACAGATAAGGCTTCGCATGCCATAGCAAGCTGAAAGATGCTGTGCGTATATTTCCAAGGCAAAAACAGGTGGGGCACGGGGAACCTGCCTTAGAGATCTGAGCCTAACAACAGGGAAGTATATGCACTCCGCGGCGATGCAGAAACACCCTACGTGTGCTCAGACATGCTTATTTTGCTACATCCTCCTGGAGCTAATTCTTTGCAGCACTAGGAGCTGCCGGGCGCAGGGTCCGCGACCAATTGACTTGGCGCGGGCACAGCTACGGCTTTAGAGGCCGGGAGGTCCAGCCGGAGGGCCGCTCCAACCTAGGCTACCAGCCACCGGTCTTGCAGCATCCGGAAAGGCGGCCAGCCAGGAGGGACCCAGGAAACGCGAGCCTTGAGGCCCCTGCCAGGCTGGCACCGCTCGTTCTCACCCGCCCCGAGACGAATCCCTCCGCCGTACCTTGCACGCGACGAGCCCCTTCGTCCTTCCACCAAGAGCGCTACCAGAAAAAGGCAGCAGAGAGTTCCCTCGGCGCCTGTCACAGCTCAAGAAACCGAACACGTCACAGGCCCGCTGGGCAGACACGCTGAGGCCCGAGAGGCCCCATTGGCTTCACCTGCGCGCCTCAACCAATCACGGTGCAGCATCGCCGACGCCCCTAATTGCTTCCGCTTCCTATTGGCTGACATCTAACCGAGCTCTGCCAATCATTTATTCTTTTTAGTGCAGTCCCCGCTCCGTTTTCAGCCAATCAGAGAAAAGTGTAGGAAAGGATTTTCTGTAGACTTCTCTTGTTGTTCTTTCTTATCGCCTTCTATCCCCCCGGTATAAGTTATCTGTCAGCCCTGCATAGGCATGTAATGACGTTAATTGCCGTTTCTCTAGGAAGAGAGAATGACTTCTCAATCAGTTGAAGTCCGTGGTGTAGATTTGCTCTGTGGTGTCCGGTATGTGTGTAGTTATTAGTCCCACGATGTGCAATTAGTGTGGCTGACTTTCCATAGAGGAGCCCCTGGATTTTCTTGGCCACTGGCATGCTTTCTTTGTTTTTAAAGGTGGAAAAAGGGGTGGGGGAAGAAACAACGAATAGCACACGGCAAAATGGCTAACCACCCTTGCTAACAGTTTCGCTGATGAACACTGTATTAGTTTAAACTTACAATATAAGATATTGTAGAAATAGGAGTGGAAAAATGGAATTATTATTATTATTATTATTATTATTATTATTATTATTATTATTATTATTATT
>JAJKFI010000002.1:9783423-9829806 GCA_029204185.1 Lerista edwardsae | reverse complement strand
TTATTATTATTATTATTATTATTATTATTATTATTATTATTATTATTGGGGATGAGCACAAGTATGTCAGTCAATTACAGAAGGCTGCTTTATTATAAACAGCATATATATTACAACAATATTTGTAACGCAACAACATACAATTACAAAATAACTGCCTATCCTAGGTCCTTGGGCAGGACACAATAGGTGGATACATACAGAATCCAATCAAAAATAACTTGACTGTGTGAAAATATAATAACAACAACAACCACCACCACCACCAACTTTCCAGCACTGACATAATGGTGCCAATGGGGCATGTGCTGCATCCTGCAGTTGGGGGCCAGTCACGGAGGCTTCCTCAAGGTCGGGGAATGTTTGTTCCCTTACCTCAGAGCTGCATTGCCCTTACCGTGGTGCTGGAAAGTTGGATTGCGTCTTGAGTGTCTTCACTCACCATCTCTTTGTCTTACCTCTATGTTGTTTCTTCCAGACTCTGACCTTATTTGACTTCTCAGTGCCTTGCTTCTTGGCTTGGCTTCTGCCAACCTGGCAATGTTTCATGGCCCAGAAATGACAAATGTGGACTTCCCTGATAAATCTTTCCGTCTCCTACTCTGCCCTCTGATAAATATGCTTCTGGACAGCCTTGCGATGTGTTAGAAATCCCCAGGTAACTTTTCTTCAAGATGAATATAAGAGATTACAAGACTACAAGGTCTTATGCTGAACCAGATTTATGGAGTTCAGCCTCTCTATCCAGAGTACATGTTTCTGAATGTATTCTTTTGAGGACAACAATGCAACATCTTGTTCTCCTTTCCCCGTACTAAATAGAAGAGCAGTGAGGGTAGTATCTTTACTATGGGGTTAGGGCTGTGCTCTTGCCATTTTTGAAATTGCGGCTGATGAGTGTACAGCATTGGAAGGGAGGAGTTCATAGCATCCAATGAAAAATAAAAAGAACTTGAACAAAGAACAAAAGCAAAGCAATCCAAATGGCAGGATACCATTAAGGAGGAGACTTGTTGCTGTTGAAATTTCTCTTCAAGGCTGTAATCCTGTATACACATCACTTGGGAGTGACCTGCTTCTACGTAAACTGCAAGGCATAAGGTTACATTTGCACTCTTCTGCATGTTAGGGTAGAAAGCCTTGTAAAAGATTATTAAAACCATTTTTTAAAAACTCCTTAGAAGTTGAGACATTGCCATGGGCTACGAGTCAGGAAGTAGGAATTCTTTATTGGTGATATCACGGAAAGTATTCAACTGGGGTGCCCTCGTACTCAGGGCAAGATCCTATCCAACTTTCCAGTGCCAATGTAGCCCCAAGGGAAGGGAACAGATATTCCCTACCTTGAGGAGGCTTCCATGACTGCCCCACTACCAGAGGATACACCACACATCCTGTTGGCACAGCTACATTAGCACTGGAAAGCTGAATAGAATTGGGTCCATAACCATATAATGGAGATGAATATTTATATCTTGTTTTTCTGCAAGAAAAGGTGAAAATTCTCAAAGCTATTTACATAGCAAAGGAATTAGATTGTTCCCTGACCTCATTTCACATATAGATTGATAGGCTCTTGTTTATTAGTTCTGAAGGAAACATTGATAGTTTTGAAGGAAACATTGTAGCAGATGCACTGCCATAGCTGCTGTGGAAAATACTGTGCAGAATACCACAGTGCAAAAGGACATGTCTCTTTTAATTCAATTCTACCAACAACATTCAATCACACATAAAGAACTTTTTTTAAATGGATGCACTTATTTAGGAAAGCTTTAAATCAGCACTCCTAAAATTGTTCCATAGCCCAAACTGACATCAGTAAAATATTGCTCCTATGATCAGAAATGAGAGGTTGGTTCTGATGCTATCTAAACTGTGACCTTCCACATGTTGCCAAAAAGGTTAAGTATGTTATCTTATCTTTGTTTAAACACTGAGCAATATTGTCTCCCCCACCCCCGCAGCTTGAAATTGCTCCAAGCTACAAAGTTAACAAATAATCTGCAATATCTTCTATGCTATTAAAAAGGGTTCTGGTCCAACTTAAGCAACATCAGTCTTTTACTGTCCTTGAAATTATTGTATGGGGAAATGGCTTCCCTTCCTGTGCCTGCCACAAAAAAATGAAAAAGCATTTGACAAAGTAGAAAATAGAAAAGAGCAAATTTTACATGTTGCCTCTATCCTATCAGAGGTAGCTATGGGAACTGTGTTTGTGGCAGCTTCTCTATACCACTTTCCTAGTACACAGCACTGCTTTCTACTCAGTGATGTCATGCAGGGGGGTACACGGAGGTACGCGAGTACCGATTCCTAGGATTACGGCTGGCCCCGCCCATTCATCCGCCCACTCGTCGACTCCGCCCCTGCAACATTTGAGTTTCCTGCATGTTTGAGTTGCCTGCATGTTCTCAGAGCCAGGCAGGCAGGCAGGCAGCGAGCGGAACCTTGCCTTGCCTTGCCACTGAAAAATGAGCTGCTGTGGGGTTTTGGAACTGTTGGGTCACTTTCACATGATGCCAGGCCTCCTTAACATGTTCTGGGGGTGCTGTGGAATACTGTTGCAACTGTTTGGTCAGTTTAAAATTGTCTGAGGCCTCAAAAAGGGCTTTTTTCATGTCACTTCCTGCCACGACATCACTTCTGGCTTATGACGTCACTTCCGGTGGGCGGGTCCCGACACGTGCCAATCAAA
This sequence comes from Lerista edwardsae, assembly GCA_029204185.1. NCBI lineage: Eukaryota > Metazoa > Chordata > Lepidosauria > Squamata > Scincidae > Lerista > Lerista edwardsae. The sequence continues at coordinate 9,827,108 of JAJKFI010000002.1, read as the reverse complement.
AGTGAGTACCTGTTCTTAAATCATTTAGATGACACCACTGTTTCTACTACCTGGTTCAGACACATAGTATAAAGTGTCCCTATTAGTGATAAACATTCAAGCAGTGGTTAGTGACAGTAAGGGAAGTTTTAAGGCAAAGCTCTGCATTGAGTCCCTCAAGTTATTACATGCCTTCCCCCTGATGGCACATTGGGTGCTTCTGCCACTGGTATTGAGAGATCAGTTGACCTGGGCAGATAATTGGTCTCTGATGAGTGTGAACTTGTGGGCCCTTGGCACAATGCACAACCCCTGTTGTCACTCCTGTGTCCACTCAGGTAAAAGAACCGTTCATGAAAATATTCCTATTTTGATTTTTCCTCCATAAGGAGCGATTCAAGGCAGCACAGTGGCGATCCTACCATGGTTTGAGGTGGGGCAAATGCCCTGCGTAGCTCTTTAGGAGTGACACAGCCGTCTCTGCTGCCATTGCTCCGCCCTCCGAGGAACTGGAACTATGGAATCAATGCTGTCCAAAGGTGCTACAATGTCTTCGGACAGCAGCGGATTGTTGTGCAAGGCTCCATAATGTTCCAGTAGGTGGGGGTGGTAGCATCCTGGGGGGTGGGCAGTAGTCCTCAGAGCTGGCCCCTGGGCGGCTATGGGGCCAGGGCAGAGGCGTTTCCACAGGGATGGCAAAGTTCTAGGTTTTGCAAGAAGCCTTACCCTGTCGTGTAAATCCCTCCTCTCCCTTGCTGCTGTAGCCAGTAAGCAACGCCAAGATTGGCTAAAACAGTGCAGGAGAGGAGTGATTTCCACTGCAAGGTAAGGCTTCTTGCAAAACTTAGAGCTTTGTCATCCCTGTAGAAATGCCACTGGGCCAGGGACATGACTGAGGCAGCACACACAATTAAAATAAAAACTAAAAATCAATTTTACGTAACATAATTTAAAACAAATCAGCAGACAGATAATCAATGCAGGGGTGACATCTAGTTAATCCTGAAGCCTGGCAGAGCAGAATGTTAGGTCATTTCTGCAAAACTGAGACAGGATAAGGGCCATACAGATGTTCTCTGGCAGGGAGCTCCACAAAGTGGGTGTGCAATAACAGAGAAGGTCCTCCTGTGCATCCTAAGTGTGCCTCCATAAAGTATGGTGCTCATATTACAGCCTGTCCAGATGAACTCAAGGGATGCCATTGCCGTTGCCTGGGCCCTTATGGACCTACCCGTATCTATACCAGCCACTCCACCATTCTGCTGAGTACTGCCGCCAGCACAAAGCCATGCATAGGTGACAACAACCCACAGATCAGCCACTGAGCCAGATAAGCTGGTGAAAGGGGTGGATCAGGGCAGGGATTGGGTGGGGGCAAATCATGGAAGCAGCAACATATGTCAGATCCAAGGCTCCCCTCTTGAGCTTGACATGCCCCCTTGGGCCTAACACCAGCAAAATAGATGGTGTAGCTCTGAGTAGGCCTATTGTTGCCCAGACAGTGGCAGAAGAAGTTCTGTAAGTTAAAATTTACTTACCTTTCTCCTCTTATCTGGCCCGGTCCCCAGACAGCCTGATGGAAGCAGTAGAGGTTGCATTGGCACAGCTGCACCCTGCAGGCCAGCCAAGGATGGAACTGAGGATGCAATCCTAACCTGGAGTTACACCAGCACAAGTCTTTTGAGCCAGCCCAGGAGAGTGATAAATGCACCGCAAAGCATATTTGGACCACTCTCTGAGACAGGGAAGAAGGACTCTCACGGGCAGCGCAATCCTGGCTGCCCTGTAGCATCGACGCAAAGTCATTGCGTCAACGCTACGTCATTAGCGCCAACAAAAGGGCACCGAGTGGCATCCTTGCATCAGCGCTAAAGCTCTCAAGCCGATACTACAAGTAGCATCGGCTTGAGATCACCAACAGGGAGCCTCCCTTGCGCGAACTGAATCTGGTCAGCACAAGGGAGGCTCCATCCCGTTCCAGGGCGGGGATTGGCAGGGGGGAGGAAGATTGTGGGCGGGGAGAGGGCGAATCCAAAGTCCGTCCAGGAGGCTGCTCGTCCCGAATTGGGGCAATGCGGTCTCCTCGGATCTGTGCCTGTTGTTTATCAGGTGCAGATCCAAGGAGTGCATTGGGGATGCTGGAGCCTCCCTAACGGTAAGGGCGTGAATATGCCCTTGCCGTTGGGAGGCTCCAGCCTCCCCAAAGTAGCGTTGGATTTGGCGCTGGCCAATCCAACACTGCTTAGGATTGCGCCCTCAGAGTGGTGAAAATGCGCTTCACAGCAGGTTTGCAACAATCCCGGGCTGGCACAAAAGATCTGTGCTGGCCTAACGCCAGGTTACGATTGCACCCTGAACAGATAGCCTGTTAATTCCTTGCTGAGTATCACAGGGCAGAGGATTGGAAGATGTCATTTAAAACATGGAAGAGGGAAACACACTGAAGTTTTTAGAATAATTCTAAAAAAAATCTGTTTTTGAGATGGGGGAAAGGAATAAGAGGAGCTGCTCTGACATTGCTATTCTGCAATGGGGACTGCCCATGATAAATCCCTGCCAACTACCTTTTCAAAGGCAAAAAGCTCATTACTTCTCTTTCCTGCCATTGTCACACATTACATTAATAGTATCCTTGGCACTAAGGTTTTCTGAGCAAAATGGCAGCTAAGCCGGGGGGGGGGAACCAGAATATAGCAGGGGCAAGGGAAGAATGGTAACATGAAGTCCTCTGCTATCTACTTCCTCTTAGTGTTCTGTCACCTCCTGTAGTGTTCCTTTAGCAGCTATGAGGGTGCCATCCTAAACTGAGTTAGGCCGACATAAGCTAAGCCAGCAAAGTTTGGCAGCACAAGGAACACCATAAAGTATGTATGGACCACTCTCGGAGTCAGGGAGGCCAGCACACAGACGTGCACCATCCTCCCTGACTCCAAGAGTAGTCCAAACATGCTTTATGATTGCCCTTGTGCTGGCCAAACTTTGCTGGCTTAGTTTATGCCAGCCTAACTCCAGTTTAGGATTGCGCTCACTAAGTAGTTTTAGCAGTGTGCGTACAGGGCCAGTTTGGATTAATATATTCTGCTCGCACACACATATGATTAGGAAAAGTAGTCAGGAAGGGATGAGATAAAATCACCCCTGCTAACTGGGCAAGAGGCACTTTTTCAAGTCATGTCCCTCTTATATTTAGCAGGGGGAGAGTAATTGTCCCTCATCACCCCAGAACAGTGTCTTTTCTAGTAGCTGTTGCTGGTGGCATTCTGCATTTTTTTTTAGATTGTGAGCTCTTTTGGGACAGGGAGCCATTTGACTTTATGTTTGCCTGTAAAGCACTTTGTGAACTTCTTGTTGAAAAGTGGTATATATTCTTTGATTTGATTGATTGATTGATAAAATCAAGACTTATGTGTAGCACAAGTGCCCATGCCTGTTTTCACACAGGGTGAGGGCTTGAGTGCTAAAATATCATCTGAATGAGCCCATGATTTGGGACTTTTGCAGTAAAAAATGAAAAGAAAAAGAACAATCACATGATGTTCACAAGAAAATGGCCCAAATGTATATGTATCAGCACAATCCTATGCATGTCTACTCAGAGGCAAGTTCCATCATGTTCAATGATGCTTACTCCCTGGAAAGCCTATGTGATATAAGGCTGCACACAAAGAAGCACATCCACAATTAGCCTTTGCTTGTAGGCAAAGCCTTTGATTATTTGATTTCTTTTTGACAAGCTGCTGGGGAAAGAAAGGGAAGGCTCTGGCAGGAAAGGGGTGGAAGTCCACTCCAAGCATCAGGCTAGACCCATGTGGGACTCCCATTTCTCTCCCTTCCTTCAAGAGGCTCTGGTTATAGAATTCTTTTCCAATTATGAAAAATGCTAATGAAGTACTGGAACTATAGCATTTGATTTTCAGCAGTTAAGATCCATCTTCAAAGCTCCTGTGAACCTCTCTGGACAGCCTTGGAACAATCCCAATTTCTTCTCCGTAATGTACTTCATTGCAGCTTGGAAAAACTAAAATACCTTCTTGGTCCAGCAACTATCCAATAAAAGATCATCCCTGGGATTGTCCACTAGAGGGCACAGAGATTTGTACTTGTTTTCAAAAGACTTCAAGGAACAAGGATTAAATTTCTAGCTACTGTGGAAAAAGATAATTCAGACCTATGTTTGTCTACTCAGCAGTCTTGTACATTCAATGCTTGTACATTGCAGCCTTATGCCTTGTGCTACACGAACTTTCAACTGACCGGGGGACCATCAAGCACTTTGGGGGGGCTGCCACAAATGGACAGAGGTGTGGTGCGTGTGCAAGTGGCTCCCCGAGGCTCTGCAGCTCTTGGTAAATTGGCAGCAGGGCATGGCGTATGCAGAGAGGGGGAGGGCAGTGGGAGTTTGCATATGCAAACTAGCATATGCAAGGATCCTCTCCCCTTTTCAAGCCTTGAAACCCCCTTTCTCTCATCAGACTTATGCCAGCTATATAGGAGGCCCATAGGCCACCAGGAGGCCTAAGCAGATGTAAATAGAAAATATTTTTACTTATCTTTAGCAGCCTCTTGATTTCCCATACCCCAGCAGTAGATGCAGCATGTAGATGCAGCTACAGTAGTTGATTAGTACTACTGTGTCATATGCATAAAGTGTAAGCATATAAATATATAAATATACATATGCAGGTACAAACAATGTATACAGTAAAGGCCATGAAACGCAAATAGTTTTGTGACATTTCTATGTAAACCTCAAATGTACACAAGATAAGATGGTGGTGAATGGTCACTGTTCTAATCTTGCATATATTTGAACTTTGCATAGAGTGTCACAGAACTTCTGTATTTCATGGCCTTTTGGTCCCACTGTTTACAATTTTTGTATGTGTGAGTTTGTGTGAATTGAAGATAACATTTCTTGAATTTGACAAAGTAGCCTCTAGTCCATGAAAGCTTCTGTCATGATTATGCCATTTGGGTTCTTAAACAAACAAAAAAGAGATAAACCAAGTTTGTTGTTAAGAAGAAATTGTCCACCCAACACAAGCTGTTTTACTTAAACAACAAACATAAACAACAAAAGAGATTAGTATATTTTTGATAAGCCACTAAAACAAAAACTGGAACAGAGTTGCAAAAAGGAGATAAGCAGGTATGATTTTCAGGTCAACAAGAGTTGGATCCTAAGCAAAGAAAAAAAAATTGCAGAAGTCTCCTTAGGAAAAGGCTTGGCTCCAATATCTCCCAGAACACCTAATTAGCAGAATTTTGTCTTTGTTTAGCAACAAAGGGGTTGACAGTGCAACTGCAGATGTCACAATATCATATGTTTACATTTTGAATACAGATCCCCTAACAGATTGTCCTTCAAGGTTGCTTTATTTTGCGTGGCTCGGCTGGGTATCCAGATGAATGCTAACCATGGCTTCCAGGTCAGAAAGACATTGAATTTCAGAACAAGCTATACAGAACACGAAAAAGACTTGCTGTTTTTTAGGCAAACACTGCCTTTGGTAGGCTATCACCAGGATCCTTGCAACTGGGCACAGGGACAAAGAAGCCCAAGGACAGAAGCAAACAATGAGTGGCTTAAGGTCTTCAACAGGTATGTCCTTTGTATGTTGACACATAACCATTAAATTCAAGTAGTATTTACCTTTGCCTATTCCTTTAATAGTTATGGAAGCATTTTTTTTCTTACACCTATTGTTTCATCCAATCCTACAAGAGGCTAATGCTGCCCTCTGGTGGCTCCTGACTCACCCCCTGGGAATTGTTCCTTGAAAATACAAGATGTACACATTTATTAAAATAGTCTCATTTCCAAATCTATACTTGACATATTTCCACTCTTACACTCGTCCTGTATTTCTGTCTAGGAGTGAATTTCCTTGTCAAAGCAGGGCCATGCAATGTGGATCCCAATCTTCTGGCCTGGTCCAGCTTATCTAGTCAATCTAACAGGTGGGGTGAGGAAATGAGACAACAGTAGTTCAGTGTGCATCATCACAAGGCAGGTCAAAGGAAATGGTTTCAGGAAGGAGGAGGAAAGAACCAGCTTTTGCGACCCTTTGCTTATACAGCATTTTTTTTTTGTCTTCGTTCATCCCTTGTATTACCAGTAGTCATATAAATATCAAATACAGTATACTTGCTCTGTTTGGAAGAAAAAAAAAGCAGATCCATGTTGTTGAATTCAAAGACCCTTTGCTTTCAAGGTGTCTCACAAACTTAAATGAGCTGATGCACTTTCACTCTTTCTCCAGAAAAGCAAATGTTGGGGCATTGATCGCTCTTTAAAAAAAAACAAAAAACACTATCACTACATAGCCATAATCCAAGGTGGCTGGTTAGAGGGTATGCTCTTAAATAAGATTTAGGAAAGCAGGCCGTTCAGCAAGGAGGGTGACCAGACAATTCCTAGAAATAGATTTTCATTTTCCTTTCACCTTTAAACGCAACAGACTCTGCTCCTCTCCACCACTGCGTATATGTCTGGAAGCCCTGCAAGGATTTTATAGATGAGGAGCATAAAATGGGGCCAAATACGTGGGGCTGAGAAAGGGGGGGGAAAGGTCCTCCTCCTGCAGCCAGAGGAAGGGGGGCGGCTGCTTGAAACAGGACGTTGGCAGCAGCGTAAGAGGGGAAAGTCTGGTAGGCCAAGGCACTGGGGCCTGGTGAGCCAGGGCTGACTCCGCCTCCTCCAGGGGGCAACGCGTTGCTTGCAGGCTGTGCCGTGCCGTCGACGCCGGGGTTCTGTTTCTTCCACTTGGTCCTCCGGTTCTGGAACCAGATTTTGACCTGCGTCTCGGTCAGGCTGAGCGACAGGGCCAGATTGAGGCGCTCGCACACGGACAGGTACCTCGTGGCCCGGAACTTGTTCTCCAGAGCCACCAGCTGCTCGTAAGTAAAGGCCGTCCGGGCCCGCCGAGGCTTGGCGCAGCTGGGCTCGGCCCGGCGCCGCTTGGACGACCGCGGCGAGCCTGGCTCGTCCAGATCCGACGAGGAGGAGGGAGGGAAGTCGGGCGAGGGAAGCTGGGCCGAGGCTGCTGCTGCTGCTGCCGCTGCTGCTAGGCGGCCCCTGTCCCGGCCGGGCTCTTCCTTTCGTTCCGATGCCTCCAGGGCGGCTGCTTCGCTCTCTCCGCTGCCGTTTGCATCTACGAGACACACAATGGGGTGACAGAATGAGACCGGCTGCCTTTCCCGAACACGTGCGCTCGCCTGATCGAGACTGACCCGCGTAATGACTATTCTCCTCCCCGGAAGCGGATCCTCTCCACATGGATTTGCATCACAGTTTGCACAAATACACACACACACGCGCACACATGTGCTTGCTCGGCAGCCGGAGGGAAGGCAAGTTGCCCTTTCCGGCATTTTCTGCTGGCTTTAGGTCAGACACTACATGCTTCCCCTCCCGGGAATTTAATTTCTGGCCTAAGACCCAGAGCCTGCTTCGTCCTGAATAATAAAATAATTTAAAAAAATACACCAGGCACCCAAAGATAAGTCATCTGATCATATGCTTCTTAGCTCAGCTTCTGAGAATATGCAGAGCGCCTTGCCCCAAGATTCGGCCAGCCACACCACACATCTAGAAGGGGGTGGTGCTGGAGAACTTCTAGGCCGACACCTGTGCCCATCCTTCTGATCTTTCAAAATATCTAAATTTGGAGTGGGCACTGTTGTTGGGGGATTATGCAGAATTAGGCACGGTTTACAGCCCTATGTAGGTATGTCTAGTCAGAAGTAAATCCCATCGATTGCAACAGGACGTAATTACCTCCACTTAAAAAATGTATGACTTCAATATCAGCCCACTAATTTCAATGGGTTGGCTCAACTGTAGGCTGCAGCTTTTGTCATCCCAAAATGGAACGCCGATTTAGTGTTTCTTACAGCAGTTTCCACAAGTTACGTGAAGCAGGAATGAGTGACTCGCATGTTTTCCTGCTTAACAAACTTGTCATCCCACCAGAAGTCTTATACCATTTATAGGCAGCGCTTTCCAGCAGCGTTAGGAATTGGCATTCCGAGAAACTAATTTTGGGGATGGGGTGGGGGGGCAGCAGATATGGATGTTTTTAACATTTTTGAAAAGTTACTAAACTTTTTTAAAAAAAGTCAAGCCTCCGTTCTTTTCCATCTTCTTTCCCCTGCCGTCCTAATAGAGTTTCAGATTTGTGAAGGGGCGGATCGATAGATGTCATCTATTAAAGGTAAGTTTTAATCGAACAATATTAGGATCAGACAGGGGGGGAAAGAGGTTTGAAGTTGGTACCTGCAAGCTGTGGGAAGGAGATACGCAGGAGTCGGTAATAGGATATCGATCAAGGGGGGAGCGAAGGCATCCTCTTGTGGGGAGACCGCAGGAACAATTATCTCGCTTGTCCTTTGCCTAGCGCGTCCCTGTGCCAATCAGGCCCATCCGACAAGGCTGAGCCGAAAACAATTGCGGTGAACTTGCGCTCGCCCCCCCCCCCGGCCGGGGCGCTGCGAACTCAGCCGTGTGACTCCACCAGGGGGACACTCTGCGAGCTGCGCTTCCCTCCCCACACCCGCAACTTCTTAAAGGGAAATACCACGACCCACTGAGCTATCAGCTCTCATCACGCCAGGTCTTGATCATGCTACTAGTCGTGAGACAGTGGATGATGGTCTCCCGAAATCAGCCAGAAGTGGAGCCGGAGGGGGCGTGTATGCATTAAATCGGCCGATTAAAAGCTAACAAACTATTAGCACACCAAGGTTTCGATCATGTGTAGCCAGCTCCAGTGTTTATTTTAAGCCTGTTGTTATTGTTTTTAATCCATCACTGACAATTAACGAGTCGTTTATCCAGCAGTGGGACTACCCGCTATTCACCACCACCACCCCTCAGAGCAGCGCAAGCCCTCTGTGCCTTTAAGAGGAGAGCCGGTGAGAAAAGCTAGACTTCCCACCGCCTGCTGAATTTCCGCCTGCCATCGAAGCTATTAAGGGTGCTGGAGTTTTGCGAGGACGCCAAAAAGTTTGGTCCTGACAGTGAGGGCGGGCAAAACGACCAGAGTCCCCACCTCTTTTTCAAATCTTGCTTACCAGCAAAGTTTAAATTCAATACAGAAGGAAAGTGCAGGCAGGTTGGTTTGACATTCTTCTGCGGGTTCATCCCACACACTGGACGGAAGCCAAGTCCAGCTGCGCGCTCCACAAAGCACAGTTGCGGAGCGGCGCGAGCAGCATCTAAGCACACCCTGAGCTCTAAATCATGTAACGCTGCAGTCGCAGTAGCCACGCAGTAATCCTCGAATCCTCCCAGACTCCGTCGTGAGGTTAAGTGGGTCGTGGATCGCAACCTTAGGGAAGGATCCATTTGGTTGGGCTGGCGGAGCCCGATCGAGGACATTGAATAGCATCGTTTCTGGCTTGCCTGTCATGAACGAATCAAGGGGGAACTTCCGAAACGAAACAACATCAATCGGTCAGAGAAAACTAGAACGCATCGCCTACCATGGTACGCTTCCAGCTTATTCCGCCTGCCGCTCGGAGTCCTGGCTGGTTCAACTCTTCCCAAACTTTTCTCCTGCTGTCCCGCGTGTGGAATGCTCTCCCTTCGCCCTGGTGCTGCCGCTGCCGCTGCCGCCCCCGCCAGATGGCTTTTCCTGGTAAATTTCTGCGGATCCAGGATGTCTAAGATGGAGAAGGAGATTTTCGTGTGAATGGGGGCCCCTTTGGCCCCACTGCCCTGACAGTCCAGCATTCCCCTCTCCAGGCTCCGGGTAGATCTCCGGGTAGGGCCCAGGGCTTGCAGCAAGTGCACAGCCAGGTGAAACGCCAGCTCTGCGCGGGAGGAGACGCGTGGCTGGGTCCCGGGGGGAAGCTGCTGTCCATAAGAGGCAGGAGGGTCTCCCTTCGATGCAGCGAGCGCGGACTTCGAGGATGCGCCGCTTCTACAGGGAAGGGGATTCTCTGCTTGGCGGGAGGGGGAGGGGGAGGACCCAGGCTTGACAAGCGAGAGGGGCTGCGATTGGAAGGAAGGGGCCAGCAAGCTACCTACTATTGGCACTTTCCTTTTCCTTTTTTTTTATCCGCCTGCCCAAACACGTGGAGAGGAGCACAAGCGTTGGAGAGGGTTTTTTGATCGATGGAGATGGCAGCCTTTCCACCCACTCCCCGCCCCTGTCCAGCTCTAGGGTACGAAGAGGTAAAGAAACGTGATTCCTATAACACATGAAACACAAGGGTTAAAACGGAGTGAGCATCACTGCTTCCCGATCAGATCAGACGCCCTATACTAGAGATGATCAGAGATCAGCACGTCATTCCGAAGTGCACCTGTGCTCTTAAATGTCAGGCATCGCTTCTGGGTGGATTCTCACACTAACACCCATATCAAAGCGACTGGAACTTATTATCTCAAATGAAAGAAGCCAAAATCTAGCATAAGGTAGGGCTCTTGGGTGTCCTTATTTCTCCATGCTCCCATGCACCTCCATCCCACGTGTGTGAAGTTAGTGAAGGATTCTCAGTTGGGAAAGAAGTCCGCACAAGCGCAGACATACTATTTACTTTATAATTCACAGGTTCTGGGGCTGAGCAGTTAAGAATGGAAACTGTCAGGTGAAAAACCATAACGTAAGAAGAGCCCCGCTGGATCAGGCCAAAGGCCCATCTAGTAGAGTTTCCTGTATCTCACAGAGGCCCACCAGATGCCTCAGGGAGCACACAGGGCAACAACACCTTGTTGCACCTGGCATTCAGAGGTAGCCTACCTCTTTAACCAGGAGGTTGCGCGTACCCATCCTGGTTTGTAACTTGTGATGGACTTTTCTTCTAGAAATCTGTCCAATTCCCTTTTAAAGGCATCCAGGCCAGATGCCATCACCACCTCCTGTGGCAAGGAGTTCCATAATCTTAGGCACACTTCCTTCAGAGTGTGAAATCAACGTTCCTTGCTTCTGAGAAAACATGCACAAGCTCAGGCTGTAAGCTGTGGTGACAGATCATGCAAGTCAAGCGTACCCAATTGGCTGGACTCATTCAGAAAAACTGCTCTTCAGCTTTGGAACAGATTCTAGCAAACCTATGCCAGAGCAGGCAGTTCTACAATAGGAAAGGATTGGTCTGGGACAGGGCTGGGTTAGGAATAAGAATGGGGGGTCTCAGAAGCAGCTGTGTACACTGTGTAGAACTGTGATCTATCCTTCCCAGCCCAGACGCACTCTGCAGACTTGCCAGTAAAATTGCTAGTCTCCTTGGACTTTTGCCAGTAAAAATCTCCTTGGACTTTTGCCAGTAAAATTGCTAGTGTAGGTCCAATGATACCTATTGGAGACCAGGCTGCCTTCAGAGTATTTTACTTACCTCTTCTGGGTGGTCTAGTCCCTACACCCAGCCCAAAGGATGTAGCATGCACTCCACTGGCGGTAAAGCATGGCTTGAGCTGGCAGGAGATAGGATCGGATTGGGCTGTAAGGCATCTACTCACTAGGCAGAAGAGAAAGCAATATGAACAGCAAGAGCATTTCCAAATATTTGGTAAATAGCTTGCTTAGAACCCACACAACGCCATTCTAGGTCTGTTTACTCAGTCTTATCTTTACACCGAGTCTATTCTAGCATAGACTTCTCAATACACAAATGAGCTTTTCAAATGAAAGTAGGTCTGCAAGAATGCATACATATGGCAATGTTATAGGAACAATCAATCTGCGAGCACAGTCCCTGCCAGGTCTCAGTCCTGGATGCAGCTCTGGGAAATTATGTGAAGCTGGCTCACATGTATGAACTCTCCCTCTGATAGCCTCTAATAGCCCCTCTCCTTAAACATGGTGTTTTTCCAAAGGCAGTTCTTCACAAACTTATATATAAATATTTGTAATAATGACTAATAGCCACGGACATGAATTTGTCCATCTAGTGACCATCAGCCCATCTTCTATCACTGGATTCCACAGATTAATTATGTATGTTTGGGAGAAGTATCCTCTTTTGTCCATCCTAAATCTCTTGCCAGTCACTGGATGACCCCTGGTTCAAGTATTGTGAGAGGAGAAAAACTTCTTTCTCTAGACCAGGGGGCTCACCTCCCAAATGGTCCTACTAATAAAAGACCCTTCCCCAAATTCCCATGGCACACCTGCAGACCAATTGCAGCACACCAATGTGCCATGGCACAGTGGTTGAAAATGGCTGCTCTAGACTGTTTACAATTAAGGCCAGACAATCATGTCTGCCTTTAATTGCCTAAGGCAGCAATTTTCAATGTTTTCATCTCATGGCACACTGATGAGATGCTAAAATTATTTTACCCTATCCACACACTTTCCACTTTTGGATAATTGACAAGGCACACCATGCTGCCAGTGTGAGGTTCACATCCCTCAATGGCCCTACTAATAAATGGCCCTACTAATCTCCCCAAACTTCCACAGCAGACCATTCACAGCACACCAATGTATCATGGTACACTGGTTGAAAATCACTGGCCTAAGGCATTGCTAGGATTAATCAGCCCAGCTATTTAATTCAAACATTGTAAAAATTCAAGTAGAAATATCAAAAATTCAAAAGGAATTATTTAAAGGGAAATATAGATGATGGGTGCATTTGTAAAAAATAATAATTCTGGATTATATGATCCTGACTTTTTTTCTGGATTATATGATCCTGAATTATTCAACACTTTTATTTCAAAAGGACTTTACCATCTGCTTTCTCTTTCAGTCTCATACTACAATAGTTTGAAAAAGGTTATGGTCACTCTTATTTTACGTATGAAAAACCCAAGGCTGAGAAAGGGACATGTCTGGTGCCACCCAGAGAGCAGTTTGGATTGAAACTTGATCTCCCATGAATTTCGGAAACTTTCCCCAATAGTGTTGATAGCAATTTACAGGGAGGGCAGAGTCCCCCGTGGTTTCTTCAGCTATAGACTTTGCCCCCTGTCTGCAAGCCAAATTTGCAATAGAAGAGAAGCCACATTTTGAAATTGCCATACAGTAACCCCAGCAGTAAAATACACTGATTGCAAATGCGCATTGATGTTTGCAAAGTTAGGTAGGTTGAGACCTCCAGATCTTGAAAGAGAGCAAGGAATTTCAAAGGGCTCCAGTGATCTGGAGAAGCAGTTCAGGAACACAACCCTTACCACCCCCTATTTACAACGTTACAGTGCAGTTACAATGCAGGTCATAACAGGGGACAAGCAGCTCACCATATGCCTTGCCATTTTAAAAAAGCAAGTGAGAAGGTTTTCAAACCATAACCATTGGGAAATAGTACTAGGAGACTAATGATTACTCCTCACTCCTCTACAAGGGGTTAATAATATTATTAGCAGATATAGATGGGGACAAGGAGGGGAAAAGAATCTAACTGCCTGACCTCCTATGCCAATCCAGTGTTGGAAATGAACAGTGTAAAGGAGCATATTACTTTAGCATTTCACATTCAAAAACTCAGTCACACTGCATTTCCAAGCTCCCTTCTGAAACTCTCAGTACTGAAAGCTGTCTGTTGAGACCCTTTAGTGTATATAAAGCATCATATAATAAAATAGACCAATGTCATAGTGATTTAGGAGAAGCATTTCTTCCAATTCAGGAGTTTACCGTAACTTTACTTTGATTAGAATTATTCATCTTCTTATGGCCCAGTCCTATCCGGGCCTTGTACTGCTGGAACTCGTGTTCTGGCAACCAGCAGTACAAGGTGATTTACTTTATGGTGACCCAGAGGCGTATTTACCCTGTAGCCCGGGGTGGCAGCGGCGGGGCGCCATCGTGCAGAGTCCGCGGAGGAAACTATGTGCTGTTCGGCCCTCCCTCGCCTCCGTTACACTCTGAAATGGAGCTATTCCTGGATGACGGAAATGCTATTAGAAATGGAGGCGTGCCTGGATGACGCACGGGGGCAGGGCGACGTCCTGGGGACACGGTTTCATCACCTGCCATGGGCGCACTCGGGCCTCCGTTCGTCCCTGCAGTGGCCCTTGTGCTGGCCAAACTTTGTTTGCCTAACTATGCTGACCTAACTCCAGGTTAGGATTGCGCTCTAAGTGAGAATTTGCTACACTTGATTAACAGTGCAATCCTATGCATTATATTACTCAGAAGTGAGCCCCACTGAGTTTAATGGAACTTTCTCTCTGTGGGATTGCAACCTTAATATTCTGTTCACTTCAGCTACATCTGCTACTCCTCTCTCCTTGGTCATTTCTGTCTCTACCCCTTTTTTCTTTCAGTCTAGTTCTATGCAGGGTTTCAAGCACCTAAGCCCACTCAAATAATTTGACTAAGACATGCATAATTCTGCATCAGAGTGAGCAGCCAGGTCTGGAGCTAGGCAGGACTCCTTTTTGAGAAGTGAGGCGAGCATTGTTCCTATTTCAGCAGCAGCACATTCAAGGAGAAGGAACACTCTCACAACGAAGTCCAAATGTGCCACTTGCCTGTTTCCTGTTATACAGGTGGCTGGTACAATTAATGTTTCATTAATTAGCAATATGCACCTATATGACATCTGAACCACCAGGATGCACCATCATGCATGGTAAGAATTATTATGGATGATGTATTATGGATAATTATACTATCATTGACCAAGTGGATGAAAAAAGGAACATAGAAGAAGGTGTGTTACCTAGTCCAGCACCATCAATTAGAAATGAAAGAAAACAGTACAGTGAATATAAAAAGGGACACAGTTAAATGAAGACACATCTCTGTTCCTCAGCCAGGATGACAATAGGCAGAGAATGTGATTCACTGGTGAAAGATTTTAGACAGTGACATAAATATTGTCTGTGGGAATAATCTCACAAACCATTATTTATCAGGCAGTAGATATTAGTCGTCTCCCTGGGTTAGATTCTGCCACCATTACTCATGTTGAAAAGCACCTTACACGGCAATTGGTCCCATTGAAATGAATTATGGCTTAGAACTGCGTATAGGTGTGCTTTTGTTGTGGCCAGATGTACAGAAAATAAATAAATAATGGAGGAATCACCCAGGAGTAAGTAACCAAATCTGTAACCTGCATTGCACATGGTGAACATTTCAGGAAAATGTTTCTGCATGAGTGTGGGTGAAAAGGGTCAGATAAACCAAATTACAGATATTTTTTTAAAGTTCTATAAAACATATTATTTTATAATTTAATATACCTTCAGGCATTGTGATACAATGGAGTACTGTGGATGCAAAACTCATTTAACTTTTGATTTTATAATGTTCTTGTATGAGTCCAATTAGTCATTTGTGGGCTTAGCTATTTTAAAACCAAATGTATCCAAGTTTGTCTGGATTCTTCTTTGTCTCAAGCAGCCCCTAGTGTGATATATCCGTGCTTATTTTGAAAAGAAAAGGTGGACCAATTGATACACGTGCCATTGAAGAATATGCAGTGAATTTACTGTAATCATTATTCTAGCTGCCTGGGTTTTAAGAGATGAAACTGATGGAGTTCCTTAAAGTATCAATTTCTAGTCCTCAGAAGCATCTTTACATATTGTTGAATCACCAGTACACTTTCGCATGTACAGTCTGACTGGATTGGGTTTGTTTTTCAGTCCAGGCAGCCATTAAAATTCAGCCTGAGTGCTGTCTTAAATTGCTTTGATGCTAGGTGGGTTTCAACCCTGACCTGTCCTGACGGCAAGTGATGGCTGTTACAAGCTCTGGATCAATATTCATAGCAGGTGTCCTAGACAGATAACACTATCCAAGACAATGTTCCCTATCAGTGTGGACAGCTGAGATATTGTACCATTAGTGGTGTTGTTTTAAATAACCTGATCCATTTCTGGGTCTATATAATGAATTTTACAGTTTAGATATTATCTTTAAGAAGAAATTACTCGTAGAACTGACGCAAATCAATGGTTCCAAGAGTTCTCGGCTTTTCTTGAAATAAAGTGGTCCATAATTCCAATACTGTTTCTTACATATTCTTGAATTGCAGCATGCTGGTGATAGTGTTAACAATAAAAAAAACATCTGTAGTTTATCAAGAGAAGGGAAAACACATTATCTCCGAAGTTTGAACATACTGGATAAAATCTCTCAGTCATAAAACAGGGTGAATCAGTTCACTTCTTTCTATCACAAGCTAATGAGGTTTTAAGGGATTTATATAAGGTGATGGTCAGGTGCTGTATAAATTAAGACTATCCAGCCTGCAACCCAATTAAGGCTGCAGTCCTATGCAGAGGAGTAGCTCTACCAAATACAGTAGAACCTGCTTCTGAGCAAACAAGCATAGGACTAGACTGTAGGCAAAATGTATGTCATTGACTAGGTATTTAGGGGAGTTGCTATATCTTGCCTTGCAATAAGTGGTGGGATCAGATGATCTTTTGATCCATTCCAAAATACTCTATACTTCTATGATATACTCCACTAGAAGTAATGTAAGACAAACCCAGATACTTGGCTTTAAGTAGGTTGTGGATCAAACAGTTCATACCATGTGGCTTTGATCACAGGTGGAATGAGCTAATACAAATTTAGCAATGTTTTGTTCTTATTATGATTGTCAATGTACCTTTATGATACACATAAGCAATGTGCATCATATTGATTTCATTAATTTCATTAAGGCTACCAAGCATCAGGTGACATTTGAAACCCTGTTCCTAATGAACAGACTTTTGGTCCAGCTCTAGCTCTTTATTGTTGATGCTGGCTGCCAGGGGCAGGAATTCAAAGAGGAATTTTTCTCTGCCCTACCTGGAAGATGCCAGGGATTGACCCTGGGACCTACAACATGAAGAACATAAGTTCTACCACTTAGCTGCAGCCCCTTTCCTGAATTAAGGGATTTAATGTAACAAAAGTTGCTTGTGAAACCTGACCTTCAGGATCCATGTCTGATGGCCCAGGATTGTCCAACCCATCTGAGACACCAGGGTTTTCCTCTTCCATTGTCAGCTCTGTCATTAGTGCATCATTGTTCCAGGGTCAGGGACATGTCCATCATGTGGGATTACTTGGGATATGGTATGCGTCAACTACTCCTTGTTCCATGACTCCACCCTGTTTTGGCCTGCAACTCAGCTAGAGGTGCACTAGTAGTGTGCAAGGGACTTAGGAAAGTTATAGCATCAATGTCTGGGGCTCATCTGTTGGTGGGCTGAGCCAGTGGAGCTGTCATTGCGCCAACATCCATGGACATATGCCATGCAGACTGCTGCAATATCAGTATGGACCATTACCAATAGTAGCACGCGCGCAATCACACACACAATAACATACATTTCACCTACTGTCCAGTCCTATGCTTGCATGCTGAGAAGCAAGTTCTACTTCTCTTCATAGGACTGCAGCCTTAATTGAAAGAAGTGGACTGATCCGTCCTGTTTCATTTAAAGAGATTTTATCTATTCTGTTCAAACTTTGGAGATAATGTGTTTTTCCTCCTCTTGATAAACTACAGATTTATTTTATTGTTTACACAATCACCAGCATGAAGAACCTAGAGCAGCCATATTGAAAATAGGGGAAGATGGGATGTTTTAAAGAGAGAAGGCTGTGTGGTTGTTTTGCTTGTGTCAAGGTTGTGAACAGGCTTTTTTCTTTCTGATTCATAGCGCAATCCTAGCATGCCCCTTGCGTTGACACAACGTCATCACGTCGATGCAAGGGGTGGAGCACCGGCATGCAGGCACCAAGCAGCACCCCCACATCGCATCGGTGCTCCATCTCTGAAGCCGATGCTGCTTGCAGCATCGGCTTCAGAGCACCAACAGAGAGCTTCCCTTGCACCGACCAAAGACGGTCAGCACAAGGGATTCTCCGTCCCGTATCGGGATGGGGATTGGTGGGAGGGGGGAGGCGGGACTTGGGCGGGACCTGGGCGGGCTTGGGAGGTGGTCATATGGCCACCTCCTAAGCCTGTCAGCGGGGCTGCGCGGCCCGATTTGGGCCGCATGGTCTCCTCGGATCTGCACCCGCTCTTTAGCGGCCGCAGATCTGTGGAGCACATAGGGGAGGCTGGAGCTTCCCCTACGGTAAGGGAGCGCATGCTCCCTTGCCACGGGGAGGCTCCAGCCCATCCTAAGCAGTGCTGGATATGGCGCTGGCCCATCGGCCTTGCCAGTCCTGTGCTGCTTAGGATTGCGCCCTCATTTTTCTATTGGAAAATGAGAAATAACCCAACTTATTGCTGCATTGCCAGAAAAGCAGCAGGTTCTGGCTGCACAATGGGGGGGTGGGCACTTCCAGCCATGACATCAGTTCTGGTGGGTCCTGAAGAGATTGTCATTCTAAAAAGTTTGAGAACCACTGCTTTACTATATAGGCAAAGCACTGAGCAACTTCCTGAAGTTTAAAAACCTGGACTATCTTTTTCCCCCCACTTTAGGATTCACATGGTTGCATGCTTTTCTTTCTTGAAAGAAAAATAAATCACATTTGGTTACATTTCCAAGAAGCCCGTAATTTATTTATTTTTAATGAAAGCTTCCTAAGAATGAAATAAGTAATCAATGCCTGGCTCTCCGCAGCAATCTCTTTGTATTGTGGGTGAAGGAAGCGGAATGCACCAGTTGTGCACTGACTGTCCTAGCTTTCTGCCTTCCAGGCGAGACAAAGCCTGCAATTCCCAACTCACTCCGGAATACCCCTATTTACATCAGTGGGATTAAATGAATCGCCAACCGCCAAGCGACTGTACTTCATTCTGTTCAGGCACCGCCTGAGGCGTCGCTCGTGTCGTTTATGCACGACAGAACAACTACAGTTCCCAGATGCCTTGTATTGGCAGGAAGGACGGCTTTTCGGATCCGGGAGTGGAGTATGCGGATCCAGAAAAGTGCACTAGCGGAGTGCGTTTGCCGGGCCATTCCCATGATGTCTGATTGGAGCAAGCACCTTGCAGGCATTAAGGGAGTGTTGTTAGATATTAGCGGGGTGCTTTATGATAGTGGCGGTGAAGAAGGCGGAGTCCCCATTCCTGGATCAATAGACGCTGTTAAAAAGTAAGTGGGAGTGGGACTCATTTAGTGAGTGGGCTAGAAGTTCCTTAGCGCTCCCCGCCACTCAGACAGAGCGATGTCCTGATCGTCTCGCGCAGTTTATAATGCTGGGCTGGGCTTTCGCTGGAGTAGCGAGCCGGGGTGAGGCGGGTATGAAATGCAGCGGTCCTGCACAGTCGCTTCTCAGCAAGCTGCACTTCGGCCGGGGAGCTGGCTGGCTTAGTTTTCCTCTTGGAATTCCCGCCTTCTAGGCGCTTGCAGTTCCCAACTTCGGAAAAAGGGTCAGGTGCAAACCGAAACCTTCTACCGTGGTTGCAGGGCGGGTAGAGCTGCCACAGTGGTTTCTAAAGAGAGAGAAAGCGCAGGAGTCCACGAAGACCGCCTGGAAGCCACGCCCCCTAGTCAGCCTGGCCACGTGTGCCTTCAATCAATGCTTGGTCTGGCTATTTGCACCTCAGTCATTCTCAAACTTTTTAGCACCGGGACCCACTTCTTAGAATGACAATCTGTCCGGGACCCACCAGAAGTGATGTCCTGGCAGGAGGTGTGACCCAAAGTCTGCTGCTTTTCTGAGAATGCAGTAATAAGTTGGGTTATTTCTCAGACGTTTTCCAATAGCAAAGTGAATCAGGAAAAAAAAGCCTGTTTGCAACCTTGACAGAAGCAAAGTAACCACACAGACCTTTACTTCCCCTTTTCAGCGTCCCATATTTTCAACTGCTGTAGGTGCTTTGCAACCCACCTGAAACTGGCTCACAATCCACTTAGTGGGTCCCACCAGGGTGACCAGACAATGACATCCTCTTTTTCCACGACATGTCCTACATTTCCGCCTTCTTTCCTTGCTAAATGTCAAAATGTCCTAGGCAGACAGGGGTTGCCAGTGTCAAGTGGGCTGCCTGCATCACTTGCTTGCATGTTTGTCCTTCGTTCCTTCATTTGTTGGGTTGCATTAAAGGACACCCCAAAATCAATATATACGTGTTTAGCCTTTATTTTGTAATGTCCTACATTTTTCTTGAATGTCCTACATGTGGGGTTCTGCATCCTCCTTTGTGATTATGACATCTGGTCACCCTGGTCCCAACCCACCTTTTGAGAAACAGTGCTCTATACCATTAGTGCACTTTGTGCATCCAAGACACAAAGTATCTTTTTTTTTTTGTATCTTTCACAAGCTCACCTGGCACTGCTAGTGACACACAACAGATATTGGTATACTTGCAAACAGCTTGCAAAAGCTTATGTCTCAACAATAGTTGTAATTTTTAAGATGCTATAACAGGTGCTTTCCTTTGGCTTCACAGTTCCTTTTGCAAATCACAGTTTAGTGATTGTACAGTTGCAGGTGAACAGGATATAATTTCCTTTACTTTGCTATGTAGCAATGTATGTTTGAAAATGTGAAAGTGATTCTACTTGTACTTCAAAAGTAGCATTGCATTTTTTAAAAAGTTAAGGAGCAATTCAACTGTAACTTTTATGAAATGCACATTTAACAGAATGAGCATTAAGATTGACAGGTCAACTTTAAAGACTGACAAGATCAAATGAACCAGCTGAAGTGCAAGATCATCTCTAATGTAAAAGCTATATTTTTTCATTGAGAAAGAGTGATGTGCAATCTGTATGCTAAAAGCCATACCAACTGTTAAAGTATTCATGTATCTAAATACATGTATCTGGTAGCAAATAGAGCTACAATGTAGCTACATTACTGCAATGGAGGGAAAATGTGGAATATCTGCAGTAATTACAATGGATGGAAAATGTAGAATTGTGACATTAACATAGGATTATCCAATTACTTCCCCTTGCAAGGTGAGATCATGCAGACCCCAAGCCTGTGTGGATTGATTCATGCAATCCAAATTAAAGGTATCAAGCACACACCAGGTACATTGCAGAAAAGTGATATGTTATATTTGGTACAGTAATTACCAATCCCCACCAACACACACACACACACACACACACACTGATGCCAGTTTGTGGGACTTTTTTCCCTCCACATGTGTTCTAGAATTTCACACTTCAAAGCTAAAAGTGTTTTGTTTTGTTTTTAATTTCCAGCCTCTTAGCCATTGGTTCTTAAATGCAGTTATTTTTATCTACCATATTTAGCTGATCTCACTTGAATGTGGGCTGCAGAAGAAACATATAAACCAAGCATTCTGTATGACAAAATTTATAGCTTAGGATACCTATGTATGTAAATTTAAGCAGCCATATGAATCTTGATAGGAGCAGGACCTGGAATTGCTGCATTTATTTCACTGGACAGGCAAATATCTTTAATTCATGCATGTGCTGCCGGAGGCATGTGTCAAAATAAATGGTGAGGGTAAAATTAAGAACAAAATGATAAATCTATGGTAGATAACCATACAGCCAGGATGAGTTTATACTTACAGAGATATCAATAGGTAGAATATTTGGAGTTACTTGCTCTATACTGTGCACAACTCACAACGTTTTTGGTAAAATTGATACCATTTAGGGTGCAGTCCTAACCAGCGCTGAAACAGCGCAGGCTGGCGGGCCTGCATTGTATCCAGTGCAGGTTCGAACTGTGCTGGAGCCTCCATGGGAAAAGGGCATGTTCATGCCCTTGTCCTGGGATAGGCACCAGCCACCCCAATGGGCTTGCTTGGATCTGTGCCCACTATATAGCAGGTGTAGGTCTGAGCGAGCCACATAGCCCAAATTGGGGCCACGTGGCCCGGGGACAGAGGTTCAGATGCGGGCTAACGGTTGCATTCTGTTTCCAACCCCCTCCCCAAGCTGGCATGCCTCCCGGCCCGCCTACCCCCAGCCAGAAATGTTCTCCCTCCTGCCCTTCCCCGCGTAGAAACGACCCTGCGCCAGCCGAACTTGGCTGGTGCAGGAGCAGCACACCAGCAGCTTGTGTAGATGCTGCAGCAGCTTTACAGCAAATGCTTTACGGCATTGAGCCAAAGCAAGCCGCTCTCATCGACCCAAGGCAGCGCATGGATTGCACTGCCCATGGTTTTACTAAAAATCAAATACACTGTATTGCTCTTTGTTTTTTAGTGCAGAATTTCCTGCACTCTTTGATAAACTGAAAAAAATCCTAAACCAAAATCCTATGACCGTAAATAGCTGTCTTATACTGGCAGTCTAATCCTATCTAAATCTCTGCATGGCAATGCAGCTGCGCCAGCATGGTTTTCACTAGTGCATTTCACTGGTGCAAGTGTGCGTTGATCTGTGTCAGTGGATCAGGCCCAGGAAAGGGTTTTTGATATAGCACATGCCAGCGCTGTTGACCCTGCCCCTCTCCCTGGCCATTGGGGTCACTGCCCTGTTCCATCCTCCTGATAACCACCAGCATGCACAGGAAGTGTTGAAAAGTGCGGTTGAAAAGTGTTTTACAGCACTTTTGTGATAGCAAGCGCAGGTGGAACATACGCTTTGCCGATACAGGTCCTCAGTAGGATTGCGCCTTGATTCATCTGATTCAGTGCTGTCTGTGTCTTTTGACAGTGATACTGCGGGGATTAGGTGAAGGGTCTGACAGCCCTCCCTGCAGATCCCTGGCAGGGATTGAACCAGGAACTTTGTGTATCCAAAGCAGTTGCGATACCGCTGAGCTACAGTCACTCAGTTGAAAGGGTTTTTAGGGGTCTTGTTTTTCCTGTGTTTGTCTTCTGGAGCTTCTTTTTCCGGGCAGGCTATAACATATTACTGTACTGTTTGTCATTGCGCTTATTACAGTTTCTGCACCATGATCTATGTAGACAACTTAAGTTGTAATTTAACTTAGAGTAATATAATGTCAGAATAGAAATATGTTGGTTGAAATGGCAGCAAAGCGGGAGCCTCCAGGCAAACTGCAAGATGTTGAGTTTTTGTTTGAAATGCTAGAAACCCCTGAGCCCTAGTTGTTCATTAGGGATTGGTATGTTTCAACAGTTAATTAGGGAGAGAGGGAGAACATATTGAATCTTCAAAGTGTGCCTTGACATGCTAACTAATGATGGTCCCCAGGATGTGTAGTCAAAACAGTCAAATACATTTGGGCTAGGTTTGCAGTTAAGTGGTAGAGGAAGGGAGTGAAATTTGCTCAAAGACCCCTGAGCTTAAAATAACTGTTGCATCTCCTGCATCTGTAAGGTAGCCTTGGGTCATGTTTGATGTATGTTCCCTTTGCTCCCTTACATTTAGTTCAGTCGTACTCTGTCACCACACCTAAGGATCATTATGAGCTTGTGCTTACAAGTTAGCTTGGTCGACAGATAATGGTTGTAGTTTCATGTCTCTAGAATGGGCGGCTGATCAGATGTGCGGTTCAAGTCACATCCACATGCTGCTTTGGAAGAGGTTGGAATGTAAGAACAGTGTACTTCCGAACCTCCAGTACACAAACTCAGAGGTAGCGCTGCAGTGTTAGGGCCCAATCCTAAGGCTCTCATTGCCGGCAATATGCTTGCACCACTGGCTAAAAGTGTCACGAACATGTCGTAAAGCACATTCACGACACCGCAGGAGGAGGGGCCATTGGCGCTGGCCCCGGGCTCACCGCCGAGAAGAAGGGCTGCTGGTGCTCCAGCAGTGCCAGCAACCAGTGAGTGCATTCAAGGTGGGGGGAGAGGTGGGGAGGGGTGGAACTCAGTGCAGGGAGGGGAAGATCGGGTCCATGCGAGAGGTGGGACCTGGCAGTGACTTCCACTGCTGGATCCTGTGCCCCGCTTCTGGTTGGGCAGCTTGACGTGGGGCTGCTTGAGTCTCCACCGGCAAAACAGTCAGTGGAGACTCAAGGAACCCCATTGCAGGGCCCTTGGCTTTCCTCATGGGAAGGGGCCAAAAGTCCCCTTCCCCCAAGGCGACCCCAGTGGCTGCTGCAGATCCCACTGGATGCAGCAGCGGTAGCCATTTTGCTACTGGGGTTTCTACGGGAGCTGGGCAGCTCAGGATTGGGCTGCTCATTTTCAGCATGGCCCTGACAATTTACACCAGAGCAGGAGATCACCTGCTGGATATCAGCATTGCTCCTGGAATCTGCCCAGCTGGTTTTTCACTTGTTCAGCAGATCAGTTTTGGGAAATACTGTGTTTGAGTTGTGTCTGATCAGTTACAAAGTTACAAAGATGGAGATTTTCAACGTTTAAAATTCCCTGAATTGAACCGATCATTTCTACAGATTTCTACATCATTTGTACAAAGTTGCAGTAACAGGCTGTATGCCAGATCGCAACACATATATAATATATAAATGAGGTTTCTTGACTGTCACAACAAGTGTATCCGTATTCTTGATTTAACTTGGGTTTCCAGGAAGTCATTCTGCCCTGGCCTCAGTTTCTTATCCGTGAAATGATAAACCTTAAAATGGCTGCTGAAGGGAGAATGAGTGAGTGTGACTGTGTGGGAAGAAGAATGGGAGGTATAGAGAGGCTTCCTTAACAAAAGATTTGGCATTCAGAGAGCTGTACACAAAGGAATCACTCAAATTGCAATTTGTAACCTGCACACTATCCAATAATAGCCTGTTCTTGGGCATAGGGCCTATTATGGCTGGCCCAATAATGAAGCTACCTGATGTAGCAGCAGGAGACCTGGGGGGAGCAGTGGATTTGGGGCACCCTTCACCCCATCTGCCACTGCCTCTCCTCTGCCTGCCATGGATGCAAACTACATTGATCACTAAAAGTGAGCAAAAATCCATGTTGTTCCCTATGCTCAGTCTTCGCAGGAGGTTGAAAGTTTAATGGGAATACATCCCTTTACAGTTTAAACCCTGTGCATGCCAGCACAATGGAGCACAATGAGGAGGTAAAGAGCTTTGGGTGGGGGGTTGACCAATGTGGCAGTGGCGAGTCACAGACAGTGTCAGGCAGCAAATCTGGTTGGGTGTGCTGGCCTTCAGTTGGAAAAATAAGATTGCAGCATCAAAAGCATCTCGTCCCTTCTTAGCATTTGTGTCATGCTTTTGAAATGATGAAGGATGCTCTAAGAAGTCTTTAACTTTTTCTGTAGTTCAAACTGGCATAGGATCTAATACGTGCTAGAAAGTAAAATCAGATTGGGAACTGAAGAGCAAAAGAAAAGAAGACACTTCTCTTTGCTTTTGATTACAGGATAATTTGGTTCATTTATTTGTACTGCAGAAAAAGCTTTTTATCCATAAACTTGCAATTGGTTCTTAAGGTGTAATTGGTGCCAGGGTATATGCGTTTGTTGTCTAAATGGACCTTACTGTAGGGCTGAATAACCAAAAACAATTGCTGGGTCACATTTCATATTAAGGTTTGATTTATGTGTGGCATGCAAAGGTTAACACACATTAGCTTATGCTAATATATTATAATGTTTATAGCCGGCTACTGGCTTATTTGGCTAACTGTGTTATGGGTCATTATAGAACAGCCTATTGCATTCCAAAATAGCCACTCTGTTCCATTATTTTATAAAAACACCTGTTGAGGATGCAAGCCTTTATGTGCTTTTTAGATGCGAATATGAAGTGTGACCATAGTATACCCTCTCTAGCAATTGTAGGTATAGACCAGGTTATTGTCCTAATAGGCAAGAACACAAGTCAGAATCTTAAAAGCCTTTATCAAATCAGCTATAGCATCTCCTCTGTTCTGTGCCATTATTGCCCTGATTGGTTTGTAAAGCATCAACATGAGGCAAGCTATTTGCTTTTCATGTAACAACCAGTGAGGAGTTGGCTGGTGACAATACAGAAGGTGGTTAAAGAGCCATAAAACATGCCTTGCCTGAGACCTGTTATTAGCATTTACAGCTGTATGCTGATAGCATACCTATTAGCATATACATATGAAAAGGCCGCAGCAGTTGGACATTTACAACATCCTGTTGTTTGGCCACTATAGGGCATCTGTTAGCTCAACTTTCAACAAGGCTCTTTAAAAGACTAACGGAAATCTTGGGCATCATGAGATGGTGGAGCAGCTGGACAGTAGTGTTAGACGAAGATACCTGCAGAGTCTTACAAGGCTAGGATTGTTAGAGGAGCAAGCAGAATTGGAATTGTAAAGCAATTCAAAATGCGGAGGGCTCAGGGAGTTGGTGCAGATGTACCTGCAAGCCGATCTACAAAGACCCTTCTGGAGGCGCATGCAAAACGGGAAGCGGACACACATTGTGGCATCTGCTAAATTCTACGACTGGCATTATTGGTGATTCTGATGCATTTACAATCAAGCTTCATTAAAACAAAATAAAAATAATCACCAGCCACTTTTCATTTTGCACGTGGAATGTAACTTCTACCTGTATTGCTTTTGTCAGAAGTGACCTTTGGTTTTAACTCTGTAATTTATATTTTCTCCTAGAAAGGGCTTACGCCATATGCTAAAGTGACTTTAACTTATTGAGGTCACAATGCAGATTATGATAAAAAAAAAAGATGATACTACTACTAATGGTTCCTTAAAACAAGTTTAACTGGTGTGTAGCACAGACTGTTTCTGACAAACCTGCTTTATGACTTTTGCTTCTCCATGACACTGTGCACAGCTTCTACCATGTTGACTTCTTAGGTTTGCAGCTCAGGAAATGCAGATATCGGCAGATAAAACCATATTACTTTCTAGTAATGTTGCAACAGCTTTTATAAAGTTTATCATATAAATTTGTATTTTACAATTAAAATATTCAAACTGCAAATAACCCCCCCCACTAAGAGTTAACCTTCTTACTTAAATATTGCTATAAAAGACGGCTACCAAATAATATTGGCAATTATACATGTCCATGACTTTGATGTGTTTTTAGTATGAAACTGTAAAGCAAAATAATTATGTTCTTAAAGTATTTGATATTGCAAGCAGAATGTTTCATCCAACAGTTTTCATGTTTTGGTCTTGGTCCAGATTCTAATAAAAGGACGGCATTTTTCCAATAGTTGCTGCCCAAACTACTGCCCAAGTAGTTGCTGCGCAAGATCTACCCTCCGACAGCCATTTAAAATGAGTTACTGTAATAATCAATAACACCTGCCAAGACCTTCTTTTCTATTCTTCCACACCAATGTTAGTCTTCCAGTTTTTGGCTATGGTCATCCTTGCAGCAAGCAATAAATTACCCCCAGACCAGTATTGCATATATAATTCTATTGGGACAGTTGGATTTGTAAATTCACTCCCCATGTTCTTCTTATACCTGAGAAGTATATGTAATGTTTCCATAGACATTTCATAATAGTTTTCTCCAAAGTTCTTTATGGGGGACCGGAATTCACTTACTAGTCTTTCCAACTTGGTTTTTCTCACTGTATCTGAAGTGTTGTAATTAAATTCCTGATTTGCAATTAACAGAAAAATATAAGGTTCTGAATTTTGGAAATCTCCCACTTCCTCACACGTAATGAATCTATTTTCTCTGAGAATGTACCGGCATCTCTTTAAAGCTATGGATTTCTCATATTGAAAAATCTCCAAGTCTTCTTGCCACACCAAGGTACTTGTGAAATAAAAAATGTCAGAAAAATTTGTGAGAGGATGGAAACCAATTTTTTCTCTTTGTTGATTCCAAACCTTTCATGGTTGTCTCCCCCGGTTGGTACTGGCCTGTCTTGTGTTTATGGTTCTCCTCCTTCCATTTCTTGGGTTTTGCCCACAAGTTATGTGGATGAAAAGCTACAATATTACTGCCAGAATAAAAAGACTGTGTCTGAACTAATAAAACAGCAAATAATATCCTAGGGATACCATGGAGTCATTTGCCGCTACTTGGTTTGGCGACATCTGATAACTGGTAGAGCTGATTACTGCTTTCAGATGTTGCATCAATCATCTCAGCACTGAGAATTATAATAATAGACAATGACTGGAGAGCTCATCATGTTGCATCATTAATGTTAAGCATGTCCTGGTCAGTGGTGGAAGACTGCCTTGGAGCCCCAACCTAAGCTGCTGTGGAGGCCAAAGTAGATGTGACTGTGTCAGAGTCATCTTGTTAAATGTTAATCTGCCCCAGGAATGACTGGGGTGTTCAGCGATAAGAACAAAATGGCCTGAAGCCTGCCCCACTTGAATTATAGTGGGGCTAAAAAGGGTCTGGCTCAATCAGCTTGGGCAATGACCCGCTTAGCAACAGTTCTAGAAAGCTAAGGGAGTATAATTTAGTTAAAACTAGGGAGGGGGGCTAAGAGGGCTTGTGGATTTCATTAAGAACCTTCTACGTTCCCCTTCCCATAATTTGAGCACTGATCTGTTTCCCGATTTCCAGCCGCGTCTAGAAAAGGTCATGTCAAGGCTTAGGGGATTGCTTTTCCCACAATACTACAAATGTAAATGCATAACCTAACACATTGCATATTCCGGGTATAGACCTTAGCTTTGGAAACCTTTCTTGCCCCTGAAACTCAACTATTTTCCTGTTCGAAAATGCCACAAGGAAGACTGAATGTAGATAACAATCTCAGAGATGTGAATGGCTACTTCTGAGGCTTGAGGAACACTGTTATAATTTGGGAAGGGGATGTGAAGTGCAGGCAGAAGTAATGTGTCCGCTGTTGTATTGTTGATCAATGATCAATTGGAGAACTCAGGATGCCTCATTCCAGTTCTCATTCATACATTTTGTTTCTTTTTAGTTTGCTGTATTGCCCCTTCCCCCAAAAAGAAAACCCAAAGAAAAAACAATAACAAGAGGCAAACTTCAAAAGGTGGTCAGAAATTTGTTTAGATGTTGACTGTACTCAAGTGCTATACTTGAGTCCAACATGGATCTACTGGAGTCCAACATGTTTCCAGGTCAGGCACTGGCCAGAAGCCCATGCCCATCAGTGGGCCCACCAATTCTGTGCTAATGGCAGTATTAGAACCCAAGTCACCCCTAAGGGGTGGGGGAGTATCGGTACAGGGCTCTCCCCAGGGCCCCCAGAAACCTGGCAGTGGTGTAGCTAAGGCATCTGCTACCTGGAGTCAAAGATTTTGTAGTGCCTCTCCCCCACAATGTGTCCGCCATTGTATTGTTGATCAGTGATCAATTGGAGAACTCAGGATGCCTCATTCCAGTTCTCATTCATATATTTTGTTTCTTTTTAGTTTGCTGTACTGCCCCCTCCCCCAAAAAGAAAACCCAAAGAAAAAACAATAACAAGAGGCAAACTTGAGCCCAATTTATTAAGTACAGGTATGCCCCAGTATCCATGGGGATAGGGTCCTGGGCCCCCTGCTAATAGTAGAAACCGTGGATAAGAGGCAACCTGTGTTAAATATAGGGTTCTCCCATGCCACAACCCCCAAGCAAGAAGATTTTTTAGCAACTCATAATAAGAATATAGAAAGAGAAGGGGGGGGCCATCTGATCAGTAGATAATTAAAACTGCATCTACGAACTCGTAGAATGGGGGGCCCACCTGTACATAAATTTTAAAAAAGGTTTTCCGATTAATTGGCCAAAACTTTTGATATAATATAAATGTTACATTTATATTCATTTCATATTTGTTTCATTGCATTCTGCATTCTGTATATCTGTTTCATTGCATTCTGTATTAAATTATCTTTGCAATGATACATTAACATGATGGTATTATTAAAACGTACAAAGGTTTTCAGGGGACATGATGGTGCTGTGGGTTAAACCGCTGCTGCTGGGCTTTCTGATCGGAAGGTTGGGAGTTCAAGAACATGCAACGGAGTGAGCTCCCATTGCTTGTCCCAGCTCCTGCCAACCTAGCAGTTGGAAAGCACGTAAAAAATGTGAGTAGATAAATAGGTACCACTTCGGTGGGAAGATAATGGCATTCTGTGCGCTACGGCATATAGTCATGCTGGCCACATGACCACAGAAGCTTGTCCTCGGACAAATGCCGGCTCTACAGGCTTAGAAACTGAGATGAGCACCGCCCTCTACAGTCGGTCACGACTAGACCATTCGGTTGTGGGGAAACCTTTACCTTTTTTTTTTTTTTTTACAAAGGTTTTCACAATTTTGGCCCCTAATGTCAAGCTCAGCTTTTGCCCCCCCTAATGTTTGCTGCCCAGTGCCGTTGAACCCCTTAGCTACACCACTGCACCCATGTAACTGAAATTGCTACCCTTTGGGCTTTGTGGCTTAGTTGATGTTGCCCCTCCCTCGTTGCATTTTTGTGGTCCCAGAATTATTCTTGATCATACATTTGATATGACTGTATCCCAACAAGGCCAAAACCAACTCTTGTGACATACTATTGGCATTCACACAAAATTATTTGCAGAGGCATGTTACTATGGCTAAAGCAGCCTTCAGTAGTCTCAATTAATAGTTCCTACTAATATTTTGCATGGAAACAGTTCATCGTTCTGTTCCGAGTTTGCCAAACCCACTTACGTTGAGCATAAACCATCCTTTCAATATTATTAACTTCAAATAAATGCACACAAAATACACTCTTGTCAGGAGTTCACAGAATCTCGGTAATAGGTGGTTCCTTTGCAGGAACATACAGTAATTTGGCCAGCTATTTTACTTCCTGTAGCAGGGCACTGGATCAGTAATTGTTAAAATGAGGCAAAGAATTGCTTCCTTTCCATTAGACTCAAGTGTAATTGTTTACCAACAGATGCTCTTTATATACAAAGTATAATAATGATTTCACACTGGAAGTGTTGTATTGAATTTGATTGAGTTTTATAGATGATAATTAGCGGCTTCAAAGGCAAACTGTTAACTATCCATCAGTATGAAACAAAGACCACAGTAATATGATTACCGGATTATATTGTCCATAAAAATGTTGTGATTAAGGCAGCTCAGTATAGTAGTAATGACAAATAAATTTATTTCCAGGGCTGTTTGCGCTAATTAAATAATGGCTGAACTATAAAGGGTTGTAGGTGTCTTTGGGCTAAATGGAGGCAAGCAGGGAAGACACTTTGAGCTGTAGTCTGCAAGGCAAGCTTCTCCCCCGCCCCATGCAGTTTCATCTTACAATGAGATTCCCATTACTGTGCTATCAGGCTCAAAGATCAGAGGGCTAATTGGTGAACTTTTAATCAGTTGGTGGCAGTTAATAGATGCTTAACCCCGAGGCTACTAGTTTTATGCTTTGAATTAGAACAATAGGGTGGGGAACCAGTTAAGTGCCTGTACCTATCCTTGTTAAAGCTGAATGTTTTATAGATTGTCCTTGGTTGCATTTGAGGTTTGTTTTCCTATTAATAGGCTTGTATTAGTAGGACCAAACTAAGAACATCTTTTTAAAGAGTTTACGAATAGCAGCTGCCCAAGAGGGATGATCTGGATAAGGACAAAAACAGGGGAAGTGGGTTAACCCTGAATGCATTCTGCTTTTACTAATCCGGCAAGTAGCTTCAGGGCAGGAGTTAAAAGGGATGGTGAAGATTTCATATTTCTATTTTGTCTGGTTTGGTCCTATAATGAGCTTTTAACCCAGTGCTTCCCAAACGTTTTAGCATCGAGACCACCTTAAAAAAAAAAAAAAAAAGGTTTCACTTTGCCAGGCACTCAAGCCTCTGTGGTTATAATGGTGATTGGGCAGCAGTTCTTTCCTTGAGTTGTAGGTTGCTTAACCCTTGATGCAGATAGCCTAATCTACACTATCAGTTTCACAAACCACCAAAAATTGGGTTGTGACCCATTTGTGGACCCCAGAACCACAATTTGGGAACCACTGTATTCTTCATGCTGCTTGTTTTTTTGTGTTTGCCCATCTGTCCTGTGGCTTTTATTATCATGTGAAGATCAGTAGTGGCCTTCCTACAAGGAGGGGAGAACGCTAAATCTTGCAGGAGCCTGAGCTCCTGTGTAACACAGCCCTTCCCCCTCCCCTTCAGAGCCATTTGTGGCTTGGAGAGCTTTTGTGTCCGTGCCTTGAATGGCTCTGGAGGTAAGGGAGGGGCAACATTACACAGGAGCTTAGACTCTTGCAGGACTTAGTATTTGGTGTGTGTCCCGTCTCCCCCGTAGGAATGCCACTGAAGATCAGGCAATTATTTCCTGGGCACTAACATCAAATTTTTAGGTGTCAAACATGTAGTCTCCCCAGTCCTAAATGCTTATATTTTCTAATGTGGAAGGCCATAGAGTGGCACAGGACATGTGTTGCGTATATAAGGTCTTAAATTCAACCTCTGCCATCTCTAGTAATAGAACTGCAGGTGGTAGTGCTGGCAAAGACGTCTGCCAATGACCCTGGCAAACTGCTACAGGTGAGAAGATCAAAATTGGCCTACAGATGGACTAATAATTCTAGTTAGTATAAGGCAGTTCTTTGAATTCTTAACAGCTTAACAATTTTCCATTCTCAGTCATGCTTTTTAGTCAGCACTCCAAAATAAGATCATCTTTATTGCACTAACATACCACAAAGCTATAAATTCAACCACAAGAGGATGTCTGAGATGCAGATGGCATTTGCCCTGGTTGTAAAACCATTCAGTGGTTTTAAACATTCTGGTATTATTTGACCTTTGCAGAAGTGCTTAATTCTTGAGGTTATACAGCTATTTTGACCCTGACTTCTGCTCAAATGTATAGATAACATTGCAGCTTCATTCTAAGGGCGCAATCCTAACCTGCAGTTAGGCTAGCAGGTTAGAGTGGGCGCAGCTCCAAGGAGACTGCTTGGCCCGAATCAGGACTGCGCGGCCTCCCTGACCGGCTTAGGATGTGGCCATATGGCCACCTCCCAAGCCCGCCCAGGTCACGCCCAAGTCCTGCCCCATGTCCCTCCCTCCCTCCAATCCCCGTGCTGCCTCGGCACGGAGCCTCCCTCACACTGACCGGCTTCGGTTGGTGCAAGAGAGGCGCAGTGCGGGTGCAACAGCGCCAGTCCTGTTGCCTTAGCGCCAATGTGGGGTGCTGATTGGAGCTCCCGCGTTGGCGCTAAGGGCGCAGTGTCAGTGCAACCCCGTTGCGCTGACACTGAGCGGGGTTAAGGATTGCGCTGCCCGAGTCAGGGAGGGTGGCACATGTCTGTGTGCTGGCCTCTCTGACTCCGAGTGGTTCAAGCGTACTTTCCGGTGTCCCTTGTGCTGGCCAAACTTTGCTGGCCTAACTGTGCCAGCCTAACTCCAGCTTAAGACTGCGCCCTAAACATCTTCAATAAAATAAATAAATAAATAACAAACCATTCCACATAGCAAGCATGTCATATGTAAGATTTTTTTTGGTTAACAATCCATTTTTGGCTTGGCTAATGATTTCTTAATGCTGTTCTTTGTGTTCTTTGCCGATTGAGAAGAAGTTAACCATGTCAAAATGTGTTTGCGTTCATGTTTATTTTGAAGCTCTTATTTTGTGGTTCCCTCATTTTTCAAT
This sequence comes from Lerista edwardsae, assembly GCA_029204185.1. Lineage (NCBI taxonomy): Eukaryota > Metazoa > Chordata > Lepidosauria > Squamata > Scincidae > Lerista > Lerista edwardsae. The sequence goes on along the minus strand of JAJKFI010000002.1, from coordinate 9,793,909 downwards.
CTGAGTACAGCAGAAGTCGTATGAAGCTCAAGTAAATGCAGTGCCCTGTGCTGTGTTGCCAAGGAACTGCATTCTGGATGCTGTTTGTACATTTCTGGTTGTTTTCAATACTGTGCTCCACGTATCCTGCCTATATATTGACCAGGATTGGAGTAAACCAGCTGAGCAAAACAGACAGAGCATCTTAGCTTGACTGATAACTGGGAGGTGGCTCTACTCTAGAGCAGTATATTCTTAAACTGGGACTATAGTGGCATTAAAATTAGATCTGCCACTCAGTTAAAGACATCTTGGCTATTTAATTGAAACTAATGAGTTCTAACTGATTTAAATTTGCATATAAGGAAAATTTTGCATTATGGTGTTGCATGTATGTGTCTTGGCAAGCAACAGGTATAATCTTAGAAGGATAGATATGTCCTCCTTTGCATGGGGAGGGAGGGTAAAACCTCTTTTAAGATGCCTTCTACACTTTATACGAGCACTTGCATTAAAACACACACATGCATATATCCATGTCACTTAGTTAATTGGTGGAACTAGAGATGTAAAATTTTCAGAAATTTTGAATTTCCAGTTTTTTTCAGAAAAAAATGAAAATTTTTTGGAAAAATTAAAAAAAGCTACATTAGCACTTTTTCTTTTCTTTTCCAGATTGAAAGTCATTCTGTTACTTTAGGAACATAAAATATGACTATGGACAATTTGACTTGGCATAAAATTATCACAACTAGCATATTAAAAATATAGTGTATCCAAACAATTATTACAAACAGAATTTACTTTTTTATTTTTATTTGTAACTGTAACAAATGGAGCAACAATTTCCTGAACTGTTTACTAGTTTATGTGGAACAGACTAAAAACCTCCACAAAACAGTTTTTAAAAATCCAAGAGGAACAATTATTCATATTTCCTCTCCACAGTATTAAATAAAAATTTAAAAAAAGACACAATTCATAAAAAGAATTGAAAGGAGGAAGTGCATAAAAGGGAATGGGACTAAATTTCAAAGAATGGGCATGAAATTTAATCAGAATCATTTTATGAGCTGTAATTATCAGTATCAGGTTCAGTCTCTGCTTCTGCAATTTTTTTCTTTTCCTTTTTTCAATTTTTCCAATTTTTTGGAAAAAAACAAAAAAAAGGCTTCAGGAAAAAAATGGAAAAAAATGTTTTTTCCTGAATTTTTCCGGGGTTTTTTTCCGGGCCTTCACATCTCTAGGTGAAACCTTTTTTTATTGCATTCCTATGCATGTCTACTTAGAAGAGCCCTGCTGAATCAGGCCAAATGCCCATCTTGTCCAGCTTCCTATATTGCAAATGGGAGTCTCATTGCAAATAGGAGCCTCAGGGAGTCTCATTGTATTCAGAAATATGTTTCATTGTATTCAGTGGGGCTTACTCCCAGGAAAGTGTGCATAGGATTGCAGCCATAGAGAACTTAAAATGTAACCAGATAATTGAGCAAGCACTGGAGTCCATTTTAAGTTCAGGCCAATTCTACAGTTAAGAAGAATAAAGGGCCATGCCTCAAGTGGATGGTATTCATGTACCAAACAGGGACAACATGTGTCAATTTATGTTATTATACGTTGTCCACAGGTGACATTGGCCACAAACATCACTTAGGCCATTCTTATGAGCATTTTGAACAAACTGAAGGAGGAGGCTTCTGCTGTGCAGTACTGTGGTCTTTTTCCACTGCTTCCAACCTTGGTTCTGCATGTGCCTCTTTCGTGGTTGTGGGGTTAAGGCTTTAGAATGGTGTTGCTGTATTCTCGTTTCCATGGTTGAAATTCCCTTCTTTTGTTGTTCCAGATGGTCCTCAACCAGTCTCTTGCATTTGGGGAAAATTATGCTTGATGGATTTATTCTGTTTCCAGGACCCCAGTAATGCATTTCTGGGAGAGTTCTGTCCCAAACACTCTGTAGTGTTGCTGTCCAATTCTTTATACGTTTTTCTTCGCTCTTGAAATTATGCTACTTTTAACCAGTGTCCTTTTGCCATTCTGTGGCACAGCTGTACTCATTAAATATTCTCTCAGGTGACCCAATTTGTCTCTGCCCCACATAGTGACTTGGATCTCCTGTGTTCTAGTCGTTGTTGAGCTTGCTTCTTTTTGCTTCTTTTTGCTTCAAGTCTCTACTGTATATACATCTATCACCTTTCTCACCCCATTTCCTTTTGGCTGCTTTTAACCTTATCATTAAAAAAAGGTAAATAAGAAGATCCTTAAGGTAAGTAAATGAAAGTGAAAGGGGCATTGCCCCTAGACACAAGCAAAGGGAGCTTAATAGGCAAATGTTTTGAGCAAAGACAAAATGGACACAAAAAAAGAAGTAGTAGGTTATGATGAACTAAGGTTTCCTGGGATGAGATAATAAGGGAAAGTACTGCGATTGTAGGAGAAACCATTAAAGAGTTGCTTTTTGGTATAGCTCTATATTTGATCATAACAATTTTATTGTGTTGTGTGTAGGACTACTGGGTATGGGAATCTAAGGAGACATTCAGACTTTGCGTTTTATTCATTTATATGGGATAGCTTTCTTGACCGTTGGCAGATGGATGGCTAGATCTATGATGGGAGAAGCGTGCTACAGAATGTCTCCTGGCAGCTAGAAAAAAGCCCACTTATGATTGGTTAATGACAGTGTTCATGTTACCTCAGAATGCCAGATACAAGGGAGTGGTAACAGGATGCAGACATCTTGTTGTCTTTGTGCTCCCTGAGGCATCTGGTGGGCCATTGGGAGATATAAGAAGCTGGACTAGATGGGCCTTTGGCCGAATCCAGCAGGGCTTTTCTTAGGTTCTTAAGAAGAACCAGCATATAAAAAAATAAGATGAATTTATGCTATCTTGTCATGTATCAACCCCATTTTGTTACTCAGGCAGGAGAAAGTACAGGCATCTTGCACTGTCCATCCAAACAGAAGTATCACCTCTTGAAGTCAGCACTGTGTTATTGGCAGGGGGGTTCTGGTTTAACACCCTGTGGGCGCAATCCTAACCTGGAGTTAGGCCAGGATAAGGGACGTGCTGGCCCAGGAGTGTTGCAAACGCACCGTAAAGCGCATTTGCACCACCCTCAGAGTCAAGGAGGCTGGCACACGGATGTGAGCTGTCCTCCCTGACTCTGAGAGTGGTTCAAATGTGCTTTATTGTTAGGTAAACGGGTTATGTAAACAGGTAAACTGTTTACTCCAGGCTAGGATTGTGCCCTCTGTTTAATAGTCCTGCAGCATGTCCCCAGTCCTTGCTGTTTTGTGTGGTTCTGAATACACATCTAGCTTGTATTTTGGCAAAGCCCAAGCTATTTCTGCAAAGCACAGTTCTGAAACTGATTTCCAGCTAAGGTAGAATTCAGGGGAGATGACACAATTCATAATTGTGATTGTGTTGCTTATCTTGATGTCCTTAAAGGAAGGTTAGTTTATAATTTAAAAACAAAGAAAGAAAGGGTTTTCTATATAAAGAAAACTAAATGTATAGACCAGTGGTTCTCAAACGTTTTAGCACTAGGACCCACTTTTTAGAATTACAATCTGTCTGGGACCCACCAGAAGAGATATAATGGCCGGAAGTGCCGTTCTTGTGACACCAGAGCCTGCTGCTTTCCTGATAATGAAGCAGTAAGTTGGGTTGTATCTTAGTCATTTTCCAATAGCAAAGTGAATCAGAAAGAAAACAAGCCTATTTACAACCTTGACACAAGCAAAACAACCACACAGCCGTCCCCCTTTCCGGCATCCCATCTTCCCATATTTTCAATGGTGGCTGCCCTAGGTGCTATACAACCCACTTGAAATTGGTTCGCGACCCACTGGTGAGTCCTGACTCATGGTTTGGGACCATTGGCATAGATAATTGAACAAAGAATAATATCTACAAGTTGGTATCTGAAAAAGCATGGTACTGTACTTCAAGATCTATACAAATGAGAGTGCAGTCGTAACCAACTTTCCAGCACCAGGTAAGCGCAATGCAGCTCCGACGTAAGGGAACAATATTACCTAGAGGAAGCCTCTGTGACTGCCCCCCCCCAACTGCAGAATGCTGCACATGCCCCATTGGCACAGCTATGGCAGTGCTGGAAAGTTGGTTAGGATTGCACCCTAAGAAAATCACACACTTTAAAGTTCCTCAGGCAACTCCACAAGTCATAACAGTGAGCACATTCCTGCGTTTCATCAGGTTGTTGGTTGGGTACGTCTGAGAGATATGAAAATATTTTTTAATTTCCGCAAAGAGCTGTCCCTTATGCTATGCCAGTTCTTTGAACTGACCTTTACCTCTTTCTGACAGAACAGGACAAGACTCTGAGTGACAATGTCCCACAATGCAATTACTGTGCGTCAGATGAGCTGGTCCTTTACAAATCACCTCGAACTTTACACATCTGCTGGCTGTCAGCATCTGCCAGGTTCATTCACCCGAAAATAATGAAAAAAAACTCTCATTATTGTGCCATAACAGGTAAACTGTTAGGACAATTATTGGACATCCTGAGTGACCTTGCACAGTCTTAGCCAACTGCCCTTGCCAACATTTTTTGGGTCAGCCAATGGGTATGTTAAACACAAACCCTTTTCCCCACCCCCGTTTCCTGCTTGTAGGTGACATAAAGGCTATGGCAGGAGTAAAGAAAAATCAAGGGACCAAGTCGGAGCTATCCTTACTTCCTAAATTGCTGTAGTTGTTCCTTTTTGAAATAAAGTCAGAATGAAGACCAGATTTCAACCCACTGGTAGAGTTCGTTTGAGTATTGGGAGGCTGGATATCTGAAGTTGTTGTGAAGTCCTTGGTGCATTTTTCTTCTTTTATTTAACTGTTGTTTACACTTCCTTGTGCCAGTATATCATTCCTCTTTGGCAGTGGCAGACCTGGAGCAGGTCAAGGTGGGCATATGTTCTTGGGTGCCACCCAGCAGGGGGTGGCAATAAAAAACCCTCCCCACCTCTCGCAGCAGTGTCTGCCCTCTCCAAGTATCCACTTGGAACGGTGCGAAGCTGCTCCAGGAAGCCACTTTATGCAGCTCCAAGCAGGGCCTGACTGCAGTGCCAAGCAGCACTAACTGAGCTGTAGGCTACCTTTTCCTTCCCCCTTTTTTTTATACGGGGGGGGGGGGTGAAAGGAGGCGGAAGCCCAAAACCCCACCAATGCTGGAAGTAATTGCGGTGACGCAATGACGTCACCGCAATTACTTCCAGGTCAGGGGCGGCTGATTGGGGGTTGATCCCAAGGCAGTCAATTCCCCAAGACCGCCATTGCTCATTAGTCCTCTGCAACCTTTTGGCCACTTGCAGTATGTTCATTTGTGGGAGTTGTGGCTTGTTTGTGGGAGTAGGTGCTCTGGCCTGCTGCTTGAAACAAACGTTTGCTGCATATTGATTTGCAAACAAACTAATTAATGGGTAAGTTAACAGGCTTGTCATGTCCACCAGTAAGGGACAGCAGTCGCCACACATAGCAGCCAACGAACAGAAGAGAACAAGAACTTTATATATATAAAAGAGAACGTGTGTCCGTATGTTTCGCATAGGCTCCGCAATGCCTGGACCGATTGACACCAAACTAGGCATGCATACACCTGGCGGCCTGGCGACAAACACTGCAGGGGTCAGACCCCCCTTGGACCTCTGGGAGGGTGCGGTGGGGTTTGAAACGTAAACATGACTGCAAACGGCCGACATCGGTGTTGAATCCGTCGTTTCTGGGGTCGCCGAGATGAGCGGTGATGCCCCTGACGCCGTTTGACTCCGGGGCCGGCCCCCCCTTAGCGTGGAGGGGAAGGAAGGGGTGCAAAACAAACCGTCCACCATGTCCTCCTGGAACGCCTGGAGCGATTGACGCCAAATGTGGCATGCGTATCCCTTCCAGTCTGGCGACAAAGGTGGGGGTCAGACCCCCCTCACGCCCCCAGGGTGGGGGTATGCGGGGGCCCCCGTGTGAAAACGGTCGAAAATGGCAGAAATCGGCATTGAATCTATAGTTTCTGGGGTCACCAGGATGACCGGCGATGCTCCTGATGCATCTGGGTTTGGAGTCTGGGTTTGGGGCCCCCTCGCCGGGGGGGGGGAAGGGGTGCTAAACAAAACGTCCACCATGCCCCGCTGGAACGCCTGGACTGATTGGCACCAAACTTGGCATGCAGATGCCAGGTGGCCTGGGGACAAACACTGCGGGGGCAAGGCCCCCTACCGCCCCCGGGGGTGGGGTACGCAGGGGGCCCCACGTGAAAATGGCTAAAACGGCTGAAATCGCTTTTGGATCCATAGTTTCTGGGGCCGCCGAGACTAGCGGTGACGCTCCTGACGCTGTTGGAGTCCAGGTTTTGCCCCCCCTTGGCGTGGGGGAGCGAGAAGGGGTGCAAAACAAAATGTCTGCCATGCCCCGCTGGAATGCCTGGAGCGATTGACACCAGTATGCTTTACGGTCTCGGGACAAACACTGTGGGGGTCAGACCCCCCTACCACCCCCAGGGGTGGGGGTGCACAGCGGCCCCATGTGAACATGGTTGAAAAAGGCCAAAATTGGTGTCAAATCTGTAGTTTCTGGGGTCGCCGACATGAATCCTGACGCTCCCGATACCGTTTGAGTCCACTTTCGGACTTGGGATAATTTGTTGCCCGGGCAACGCCGGGTAAAAAAAGTTAGTAAGACATAAGAAAAGCCCAGCTGGATCAGTCAAAGGCTGATTTGATCCATTCAGTCCATCTAGTCCAGCATCCTGTTTTTTCCCATTGCCCACCAGTTGCTTCTAGGAAGCCAACAAGCAGGAGAGAAAGTACTGATCACCTACCAGGACGTATCTTGAGGCAGAGCTTAACAATGATCTGTTTTCAGTGTTAATTCTTAATCCTGAAACCCGTAATGAAATAATAAGGAAAAGTGTGGGCTTTAGCTGTTTGCAGAATCCTAATATCATTGTGACACCACTATTAAATTACAGGCATCTAAGAAGAAAAGGATGGGATTCTAAATCAGATTTGAGCCTTGGCACTTCAGATGTTGAGCATTTGCCTCATGCTAAGTTCACAGTGGCTACAAGTAATGGCTAGCACCAGGAATTGAATCAGGGTTGCAAAGAACATCATTTTGTAGACTTCAGTCCATATCAAATAAATAACAGGTTTGAGGAACATTTCTCTTGAGGTTAATTTGCATGCCCTCGTTTAATTAGTGTGAAAATCACTGTTGTGATTGGCCACGAGCAAGAAATTGTCTATAGCTTCTTTTAAAAAAAACAACTCAAAAATAAGTTATAGCTTCTTTATTAATTGTGAGATAACCAGGATACTGTACTTTTAAAGTTTGAAGTAAGTGGCAAAAATGGTGTTTTCCATATGGCCTTATGCTGTGGTATACTTGCTCTGTAATGTTCACTATTACTTACTGTGGAGACCACACTATTGGACAGTCCTAGAAGACTTGTTTTTATGCAGCAATGTACCTTTTGTTAGTGTCTGTCATGTTGGATGTAGGTGCCCTACACCTTTCTTCTTTGCTTATCTGTGCAGTTCTGTGCTGTTCCTTGCTGGACAAAAGTTTCTGTTGTTCTGCTGTTCCTTTGTTCTCAAGGTCTTGGCAGCCAGGGAGAAGAAAAGGTGGTGATCTATTCCAAGTGTATTGTTGCGGACTTCATATTCAGTGCATGCGAAATGTCTTCAGTATGAAGTGTATGGCGTCGCTTATTTCAAGGACTTTTAGGATGAACTCTTAGGGTGCTTCTATATTGCACTTCTTTCAGTGAGCATAGCATCCAGTAGGACAGTGTTATTCAGACTGTAGGTCAAGACCTCCTTGGTGGGTTGGGACCTGATGTCAGGTGGGTTGCGGAAACCTGGGAGCAGCCATCTTGAAAACTGCAGGCAGGTCTTACTCTTCTTATATTTCTTCTGTGAATGTTAACAGTTTGAATTTTCAAGGGCGGGTTTAAAAAAAAAATTACTTCAGTGCTTTTATATTGTATTATATCCTAATCTTGCTTTCTGTCACAGCTGTTTCATGGTTGTGCAATTGCTACAGTCCAAGAATGCCAATTTGCATTCCAAGAGTGTCATTTGATTATGTCACACTGATTGCACTTCCTGCTTGATATTGTCACTTCCAGCTATGACATCACATCCAGGTTAATGACACCACCCAGTGGGTCCCCACATGAGTACCATTCTAAAAAGTGGGTCCCAGTCTAAAAAGTTTGAGAACCGCTGCAATAGGAAATAAACTGGAAAGCGAGGTGTTTGCTAGAATGCACATTTGGCCTAGGCATTGCTATTTTCTGCTGCAGTTGCTGTGCTTTCCCTGTTAGTTCCTTTGGTCTAATAGCCCAGGGAATGGCAGGTCTCCACATTGTTGGTTTCAGGATGTTGATTCGCACACTTGACACTTGATTTGCTCGTATTTTATGGATCTGAATTAAAACGTTGCCACCGCAGTTGAAATATATGGGGGTAGCTTTATCTGCCCATACAATTTTATTGCTTCCCATTGTTCCAGATTTTTGTGCATTGACCTTTTCAGATATCTGAATGAAGAATTAAATTACTCTTCTAGTGTTCCTGCAATTCGGTATGTGATGATTTGCCCTTAAATGTGAGATTGTTTGTTTGGATGGTGTGATTCTTCCTAAAGCCCTTGTAGAATATAAAATACACAGTATTCTTGTTTTTGTTTTTATACTACACTTTAAGCCATATTTGGAATAACAGATGTGAAGTACTGTCATCTAACTGTCAGACCAATTGTTCATTGTTCTGAGAAGGTCACATCATAATTCATTAACAATAATTATTCCCTGGGTACATGCTGCACTTCTTTACTCAATTGCTTCATTAGCTCATGAGTGATTCTCACATTCGCTGCTCCAATCAATGAAGATATATTTATAGTGTACAAGTGGATGCTATTAGTTACAATATATTAACTGCTTAATTTAAAATAGAAAAGCTATCTTTATGAAGGGCAATTATCCACTAAGTGTAATTGATAATTCACATACCTATGATTAGGAAAGACAAATAATACAAAAGGAATGAATCTAGAGATGACATCTTTGGACATTTCAAATGATCATAGGCTGTTCCTTTTCAATGGGATCACATTTTTTCTAAATTGCTTCTGTTGGTTATATATTGCCTGAATTCGTCTGAGAGATATGTTTTACTATGTGACAAAAAATGTCATTACTATATGGCATGCAGAGACAAAAAAAATGCATGATTAACACCCCCAGTGGCGTTTCTACGGGGATGGCAAAGCTCTAAGTTTTGCAAGAAGCCTTACTTTGCAGTGGAAGTCACTCCTCTCCTGCACCGTTGTAGCCAATCCTCACAGGGAACAGCAACATCTTGGCGTTGCTTACTGGCTACAGCAGCAAGGGAGAGGAGGGGTTTACACGACAGGGTAAGGCTTCTTGCAACACTTAGAGCTTTGCCATCCCTGTAGAAACGCCTCTGAACACCCCCCCCCCCCGAGCCCTTAGATTTTGGCCTCTGGCAAGGCTGCACAATTGGGAGGATAGGACTGGACTGCTAATGTCTCACCATTTTGTTCCAACAGGATCAAGGCATCTGGCCTGAAGTTGCGGTTTTGCACCAATGAAACCCAGGTCACACGAGACAAGCTTGTGGGAAAGTTGCAGCGTTTGGGTTTTGACATGGTGGTGAATGAAGTCACTGCTCCAGCCCCAGCAGCGTGCCGGGTCCTGAAGGCGCGTAACTTGAGGCCGCACCTTCTCATACATGACGGTTTGTTAGACTTCAGTTTATAGTCAGGCATGATATGTGCAGATAGTCTGGAGAAGCTGCAGTCTCATTTCCGCATTGAGAATGAAAATGTTTCCGATGCAGCTAGAGGGTGTAATTGAGGATGGAAATTAGGTCAATTTCACAGGTTGGACCCAAAGGTGCGCTCCTCAACCAGAGGGCATCTTTCCCATGTGGAAAGGTAGTCTTTTACCTACTATGTTGTTCACTTACTGCATTGAACAAGAAAAATAAAATCCAAAGTTGTTTTCCTGCATGAGCTTGCACAACCTCTTGCTGAAGTGTGGGAAATGCTATAGAATCTACCTATAACAGCACAGTACGAACTCTTGCAGTAGTTCTTGCTTGTTGTGCCAAGCAAGACCTGGCTTGACTAAATCTTGGACCTTGTCCTGCCTTCATTTCTATGGGAACCTGTTTCTAGTGTGGGGCAAATTCAATTAACGGCGCAATTCTAACCTGCGCTGGAACAGGCCAGCTGGCTTGTGCTGTATCCAGCGCAGGTTGGGAGCCTCCGTGGGGCAAAGGCACATTCATCCCTTACCCTAGCGTAGGTGCCAGCTACCCTGATAGGGCTGCTGGGATCTGTGCCACCTGTGCAAGTGGCTTGTGTCGGCCGAAAGGGGTGGTTGGATTACATCCTAAGCCTCTTCCTCAGCTGTGTTTGATGGGACCAGCTTCCATAAGTCCTTGCGTACCTTGACCATAATG
>JAJKFI010000002.1:9757735-9776697 GCA_029204185.1 Lerista edwardsae | reverse complement strand
CACACACACACACACACACACACACACACACACACACACACACACACCATAATATTCTGAACTTGAGGAAAGTCCTCAATATTTTTGAAACATAAGGCTAGTATTAGACTTCCTTGCTAAGCACGGTTATTTGGAAGGAAGTTCGCTGAAGTAACCCTTCCAAGGATTCATGGTTGGAGTAGTTTTGGCGGCAAACCTCAGATCACTTAACGTTGCATGTCTGGTCGGATTCAGTGAGGGCCAAACTTGCCCGTGACTTTAATTGCATCATTGGCTCTGCCTTTCTTATCCATGGTAAATAGTATGTGCCTTGAGGGCCCAATCTGAGTCAGAACTGCAGCAGAGGGTAGAAGGGCATTAACCCCTACCCTTGTGGTTTCCATTTGGAAAACAACTCTTCTAACAAACATACATGCACTCTTTGTTCAGCAAAAAGCTTAACTTGATCCAGATGGGAGCTTTCCCCCCAGTCAAATAGTGTGTGTGGGATGTGTGACTGAGATTATAACTGTGGAGGGGTAGGTTGAAAGCCCTTCCCCCATGGTTTTGATCTGGATCCGGCTCCTTAGTGTTTGCTGTTACCAGGAGAAAAAAAAGGAAATGTCGGAACCAATAATGTATTAAAGTTGCATCTAGTTTGGCTGTGGTAGGGTCAGCATGTGACACACAATAAATGGGCTTTAAAAGTATGTTGTGCATGCAACCAGGGTCCCTACCCATTGCCATCTTTAATGGAAATGTATGTGACATGTAGTGCAGTCTTATGGATGTTTACTCAAGCAAATTTGCTGCTTTCAGGACACAATCCTAAACTGAGTTAGGCTGGCATAAGCTAAGCCAGCAAAGTTTGGCGAGCACAAGGGCCACCATAAAAAGTTTTTGGACTGCTCTCGGAGTCAGGGAGGATGGCGCATGACTGTGTGTTGGCCTCTCTGACTCCAAGAGTGGTCCAAACATACTTTACGGTGTCCCTTGTGCCGGCCAAACTTTGCTGGCTTAGCCTATGCCGGCCTAACTCCAGTTTAGGACTGCGCTCTCAGTGTGGCATACTCCCAAGCAGGTTCGATTCCATCCTTAGCGCCGTTTTGAATAAAAGCAAATGCATGCTTTAACTGGTACATTCATTATCTAATGCTTTAGAAGTGAATAAGGCCTCAGTGTTGATTGGTGAGGGCAAATTTGAGTTAGCTCTGCAGGAAATTAGGGCACACTGATTTATTTTAAAGCTATTATGATTCTGTTCTGTCTAGGATGGGGTTTCAGCCAAGCCTAAACCCAACTCACTTCTGCTCAATAGGTATAATTGAGGGCGCAATCCTAACCTGAAGTGAGGCCAGCACAGTTTGGCTCGCACCAGGGCCACCGTAAAGTGCATTATTATTCCAAATGCATGGGACCACATTCTTTCACCATCAATTTCCAAATACTTACCGCTGCCACAAAGTATTTTGTGACACTATTTTGCAACACTATATGTAATTATTGGGTCTGTGTCGGTTAACAGCAGATGAGTATATTGTTGACACGTATGACCCAGAAATTGGTTCAGCAGTGGAGAGATGAGAGTGGCACGAATGTCTCTATAATAGGAGCAGTACAGCAGCACATGCTCGGTGGTTTCAATTTCATCCGAACCGCAAGGGCAAAGATGCTGCATGAAAGGAATCTTTTTATATCATCCCTCAGATACTGCTGAGGGGAGCCCTCGGAGACGGGCCAAGGTAAATGCTCTTCTGTGCTTGTGGTTCTCCAGCTGGGTGAAATAGGCAAAAACAACAACAGTATACCTGAGATTCTCCCTGATACAGAATTCAGAGATGCTGGTAAGATGGCTCTGTCTTTCAGTGTCCAGGATGGTTGCCCTTGACCGTTCATGTATCTGCTGGCATGGAAAGGCCCAGGGAAGCTGTTTTCAGCTCTAATAATAATAAATAATAATACTTGGATTTATATACCGCCTTTCTTAGGTCACTACACCAGATTTCTCTAATGACTATAACTCAAGGCGGTTTACATGGGCAGACTTTATTCAGAAACCCGAAGGTTTTTACAATTTATACAGAAATGTTCTATCTTTCAAGAACTACACACATACAGATGGATCTTTCTGGATTTAGTCCTTCTTTCTGGCCACCCGTTTGTCTTCTTGCTGGCTGATAAATGGCTTCCCTGCTCCCACCAGAGAAGTGGCTGAACTTCGGCACAACTCCCCCTCACACAAGGCAGCCGAAGCTCAGCTGTTAATCAGCCGCAATTAACGAGGTCTGCCGCTCACAGAGACTTCCGGCTGTCCCAAACTGGCGACCTTCAGATCTTCAGCTCTTATCTTCAGGCAAACGGAGGCATTAACCCTCTCGACTAAATCTTCTGCCCTAAATCTTCTGCGACTAAATCTCTATTAGTTGTATCCAGCTGGATTTGAAGGCGCCTTCAAACTAGTGATTGATTGATTGATTGATTGATTCCATACTCTATACATTGTTATTGTACTGATTTCGTTTTTGGGCTGGTCTGTGACCGCAATAAAGTTTTATTAGTAGTATTGTGGTTAGCTTCACTAACCTGGAACACCCCTGGAACACCTACCTACCACCCTCTCCTACCCCCTGCCCCACCTGGTGCAAATCTACCTTCCTCAGCTGGTGCAGGGATGGGATCTGGTGCATGTCCTTGTGCCAGTGTGGCCTACTCCCGAGTCATCTCAAACATGCCTTACAGCTTGCTTGCGACTCTCAGAGCACAATCCTAAACTGGAGTTAGGCCGGCATAAGCTAAGCCAGCAAAGTTTGGCTGGCACAAGGGCCACCATAAAGCGTGTTTGGACCACTCTCGAAGTCAGGGAGGATGGCTCATGTCTGTGTGCTGGCCTCTCTGTCTCCGAGAGTGGTCCAAACATACTTTATGGTGTCCAAACTTTGCTGGCTTAGTTTATGCCCGCCTAACTCAGTTTGTGCCCTCAGGAACTGGCTCAGGGGGCCTGCGCCGGCTCAAGTCACAGTTTGGATCCAGCTGTGAATTGTTTAAAAAGAACATTTGAATTTAATTTGAACTCTTTCCTTTTCAGACGCTATTACAAGGAAACTGATGGTCTCAAACTAGATGTTGGCGTGTACATGAAGGCTTTGGAGGTATACTTATCATTCAAAAGGACATGTTTTTAGACTTACAGTTCAGTAATTTCATTGTTGTTTGTCTCATCTGCTCATAATGTAGGGCTGGTGCAAGATTTCTGCATGTCTTAGGCAGCAAGTCAAATGGTAACCTGATGATATGCCAGCCTCTGCTCCTTTCACTTCCTGGATTGGAGAAGGAAGAGGGGATGGAGTGGGAGAGGAGGTGTGGAGGAGAGTGGTGGGCTAGAATGGCTCCCTTTTTCACTTTGCCCCGCCACACCCTCCTGCTACACCCACTTCTCCCTTTTACAATCTAGGACTGCTGTGCAGCAAAAAAAAACCTTCCCCAAGTGGCGCTTACTATTCCATATGAAACTCTGCTCCATTTCCAAGCTGGTGGAAGGGACGCTCTGGGTAGTTGTGTCTATTGCCCACTGTCCCAGAAGCCTGTGCAGCAGCATGACAGCCATAGATGCAACTGCCCAAATATCCCTGCCACCAGATCAGCTTGGAAATGGAGCAGTGCTTCAGTGCATCAGTAAGTGCTGCTCAAAGGGCAGAATGGTTTTTCTAAACCCCAAATCTGGCCTGCGGGGAGCCCAGATCTACAGAGTTGGAGGAAGACCAGTGAAGGCAAGTAGGTGGATGGAGGTGGCCAGTCCCTGCCATGACTTTCTCAGTTGGTCTTATCACTGGCTCTATCAGTCAGTATTCAGGCACAAAGGAGTTGCAAGTTCCTTGTACAAGAGATTGCCAGTGTGTCTCTTTACTTGACTGCTTTGTTTGCAAACAATGGTGTGAATGTAAATGCTTTGCTTGTTGTTTGGAAAGTCCTTTTTGTTGGATGGGAGGATGTATTGCCAGCACTGAAGAAATGCCCAGCTAGGACAGTGATCTCATTTGATCTAGTGTTGGCCCTCTTTTCCCTTAAGCCCAAGGTTCAAAATGTTCAAAAGCGAAGGACCAAATAAAAAGTAAGTGGGTATGGGAGAGAAGGCTCCTCCCCTTTGTTAAAAATGGATACAGTTCACAAGACTTCTGGGTGGATGTCATGGCCCTTTAAGACAAATGCACCTTCCTTTACACACGTTTCTTCTCTGTTTCAATTTTAAAATACTTGTATGGAAGGCTGCATAGAATAGCATGCTGAATTCTGTGAACTACATGGAATAGCACACTGATCAGGCAACTTACTGCCATTTCAGTGGCATTTAATGTCAGATGTGAACAGTGTTTTTGAGACACCCTGTATATAGTTATATGCAGTGGTGGACCTAGAGGGGGATCACAGCACTACGTTTTGCGAGGAGCTGCTCCCCCTTCGCTTTGGAGCCATTCTCAGTGGCTAGAGCAAAATGGAGGCTACGTTGAATACGAATTGCTCCGAAGAGGAGGGGGAGCAGATGCTTGCAAAACTTAGTACTGTGATCCCCCTCTAAATACACCACTGGTTATATGTCTACAGACATATGCACACACATAGAACTTTCATTAGGTGAGCTTCTCAATCTGCTTCATTTATATGTAACTGAGGCTGCAATCCTATGCTCACTTTCATGGGAGTAAGCTGCACTGAACACAATGAGACTTACTTCTGAATAGACATGCATAGGCCTGCACTGTGATTCCAAACATGCCCCCCTCTATAACACAACGTTAATTCTTGTTTTGTCACCTAGTATGCCTGTGATGTTCAAGCAGAGGTTGTGGGAAAGCCAGCCAAAATGTTTTTCCAATCAGCATTGGCAGAAATGGGTGTTGAACCACATCAGGTAAGACATTTTGTTTAACTTTTCCCTGTGTTGAGTCTATTAATAAAAAAGACTCATTAAAGCCTGGCCAGGAGTCCAGAGATCACTCCAAGGAGTACCCCAGCTCCTGTGGTGTGGAGTTGGGCTATGCGTGGCAGGAATGACAATGACTCAGTAAGTGCTCATGACAGCATGTACCTCTTTGACTAGACGTTTTGAGTGGGATGCTGTATCTGTGACAAGGCAAATGCTGTCGCTGCCATGACATTTTGCCCTTCGTACAAACTGTGTGACATGTCCCTGCAGAGCATGTGCGTCATTTGCATTGTCGCATGGATTCAGGCACATCCAGTTCCTGACAGTCAGCTTTGCTTGTAGACTGTGAAAGCTGATAGCCAGGTGATAGCACTAGCTCATGATGTTGGGAGGGGAGACCTTGCCACAAAGGAGAACAACAAAGTGAACGGGGAAAATCCTGGAGACATCGATGTACTGCATAGACACCACCGCTGCTTAAGCAGGATAATGAATCTTTTTTTTCCATGTCAGGATCTGGAATTTGGGTTTGGGAAAGAAATATTGGGTTATAATGATCCTGCCACTCATGTAAGATGGCTTGTGCACCTGGAAATGACAGTACAAGGTTCTTGCACACAGAAATCCAAATAGAGTGCCAACTTGGCTTTGTGCTTGCACAATATGTTGCACAAGACATAACACATAGCATTTGTAGTACCTCATTGTTGGGCAATTTCTTCCACACAATGCTTGACCAAACTCTTGCAGAACAGCACAAAGTGCCACCTTATTTCTATGTGCTGTTGATATTATATATCATTGATATCATATATCTGGAGTTTCACATAGTACCCTCATTTGACATGGTCCCTCAAGTGCCTTTAAGCTTAAAGGCATAACTCCTGACATGGGTTTCATCTGGAAGGTATAAGAGAATTATGAATTACACGATAATTCCATTCAACAGCTTGAATGGTTGTTGTTTTTTTTAAAGAACGGGTTGTCAGCCCATGACTGCCTGGGAGTACAGCAGTAGCCAGGCAGCTATTGCTGCATCCTGTGGCAGCCAAGCAGCCATGGGAGTCTCTGTGGGGAAAGGGGACATTTGTCTCCTTACCCTGCAGTGAGTACGATGTGTCTACTTGCTTCTGCACCGGCTATTTAGCAAGGTGCAGGGCCTCCAAATAAGGCTGCATGGCCTTCCTCGGAGGTCAGAAACTGGCAATGAGAGTCGTCGCCAGTCCTGCTCCGCCCCTCCCTCCTACCCTGGAACACCCTCCTGCTCTGCCCCGAAAGGCCTCATCACCGGCAAGTTGCAGATTCAGCGCTCGCTGGCAACTGCTACTCCCTCCAAGGGCATGGCTGGCTTACCGCCAGCGTTGGAGGCGCTTTATGGAACCATGTGTGACACTTGCCCGGGCAGTATGAGTGTACCTCCTGTGGTAAGGGGTATAGGATTGGGCACTGTGTCTTGGAACCATGATGATGCCATGACCCTGCATTTCATGTGTCTCTATTTTATCTCTATTTTATCTATTTTATCTCTATTATAGAGTGCAGGTATTAAGAATGACCTAGTACAGAGCTGTAACGTCCTACCCCAGCACCCTGGGGCACTGACATCATAACTCTGTCCATTTGTGCCCCCCCCCGGCAGTGACATCATCATGGGTTCTCCCCAGAGGAGGGTGGCAGCACCACTTCCTTCAGGGAAAACCCCCTGCCTTTGCGCTTTCGTGTCTCCCTGGAGAAGGGGGTGCGGTCAAAGCAGCAGCACCTTCTTTCCCCAGAGAGAGCTTCTTTCCTCCAGGGAGACACGGAAGAAGCTCTTTCGCACTCTCCCCGGAGAAGGAGGCACTGCTGCTTTCCCTGCACGCCGTCCTCCTGGGAGACAAAGAAGGGCTCCACCCTAGTTCTGGTTCTGACCTAGTAAGTCGTCCAGGCTCAGATGCCTCTGTCTTGATGATTGTCTCTTAAAACAGGTTTTAGAAGTGCAGCACTCATTTTACTTTTGAATATATCTAATGTTAGAAATTGAAAGACAGGTTTCCCTTATTATTGTATAAAACGTTGAGATTTGGTATTAGGGACAAATGTCAGTTCAGGCTGTGAGTATGTGTAATGTCTTCTGTGTATTCCCTATTCACTCTTTCATACACTCTTCCACACAAGTATCTATCCCGCACCATTGACACAAATACTGTATGCATATGTCTTATGCATACAAATCCATATGCCCTTGTACTTATACATGTGTGCCTACACTCTCTCACAATCGATTAGAGCTGTGATTAGTGCTACCGAGTCCCTTCTTTGCTTTTCCACTAACAATACAGAGCTTGTTCCGTCCCTATGCCTTGTGTACTGACCACATTCTGTAATTAGAGTGTTAGTACAGTGAACGTTGCAGAACACCGCAGCAGTGGTAGAGCACTTCAATATATTGACACCCTGAGTTTTACAGCCAGTAGTTATTGAGCTTTCTCAAGACTGCAGCCTGCATTTTCCTTAGCTGTCTCTGCTGATATGGTTGAGTTTGTCTCAAGCTGGGTGGGGAAAAACACAACTGTCCAAATCCCAATCTTCCTGCCTCTCTCCATGTTCTGCGCTTTTCTATTTGATGCCTCATTTGTCTCTCTTTGACCAAAATGCTCCCTCATGTATTATTGGAAACTGACTGTGCAAATAGAAGTATAGTTGATAAAATAATACTAGAGGACATTACTCCACTGATGCAGAATTCCATCAGTGTTGTAAAGTTGAATATATCTTGGAATCAAAGACATCATTT
The DNA here is from genome assembly GCA_029204185.1 of Lerista edwardsae. Taxonomy (NCBI): domain Eukaryota; kingdom Metazoa; phylum Chordata; class Lepidosauria; order Squamata; family Scincidae; genus Lerista; species Lerista edwardsae. Next base: position 9,769,024 of record JAJKFI010000002.1, on the reverse strand, counting down.
CTGTCATAGAGTTCAGTTTGGCACTCTTTAAAATTTCATCTCATTAGGCCTAATGTTGCCAAGTTGTGTTCCCGAAAATGCTACTTGCTCTGATGGTTCGGTTTTTTGCAGTCTGCTGCTTGTAGACCCTTGTCCCGATCTTTCCTCTCGGTTATCGCGGAGGTAAGCTATATGTTTCACTTTTTGTAATCTTCCTTCACAAGTCAATCCCTCAGCCTTCTTAACTATTTTTGCCACTCTTCTCCAAGCTTCTTCCAATTTGTTGCTATCTTTCTGGTAATGAGATGGCCAGAACTGAACACAGTATTCCACTTGTACTAATCCATTAATCCCAACTACTTGAAGAGCCAGGCAGACCAAAAAACCCATTTCAGAAAAAATGCATTTGTTGGAAAAGTGGGGAAGATTTTGAGGAAAGAGCTAACTGGGCTCAATTCTGATTGCTTCAAAAATAAACAGTTTAGGAACTACATAGGAAAGTCAGTGTTTGGACTCAGTAAGGCTTGAGAACAGGAGTCCCCAAACTATGGCCCATAGGCCACATCCAGCCTACTGACACATTTTGACTAGTCTTGTAGCATTACAATCACATGCAACTACCATTATTTTCCTTATCCAGTGAATCCTTTTTGTCAGGTCTGTAGTTCTGCAGACCAAAAGTAATTGTTGTTTTGTTTGGATAATATTTCAGTTTGTTATACAACATTCATTCATTCATTCATTCATTCATTCATTCATTCATTCATTCATTTGAAGAATTAGTGTTCTTACTTTCTCATGCTGAAGCAAATGCCCACAGTGGCTTACGTGGGCAGGTTAGTCTAAACCACCATTTTCAACGGTATTTTGTTTTTTACAAATATACAGTCCTCTGCGATTCACCGAATCCTCAGTCCCAGATGTAGCCTTCACAGTGTGGTTCTCTCCTCTGGCTGCGTGCCATCGAGCTTCAGCCGGCAATCATAAGCCTGGAACCAATTTTCACAACATCCCCAGCACTGAGTCTATCTGGTGCTAGAAGTGAATATGCTGCTATCTATAAAGTGCTGTTCCAGGCTCACGTCTGGGAGTGGTATAGTGGAATTCAAATCTTGCCCTGAGGGAACTCCTTTTTCACCGAATCCCTGCACGTGAGAATGCATTTTGGGGCATCTCTTCAGTTGGTCCCAGCAGACGGCTCTTGGGTCCAGCCGTCATTTTGTGTGAATTGAGACTGCATCCAAGAATTTATCCGATATCCCCCGGTAACTACATGTTGCAAGGGAATATTGATAATAGCTCCCATTTACCTGCTTGCTAACTGCAGGATCCCTGCTAAGATTCTGCAGAACTCCAGGATTCCCATGAACTCCTTTTTGAAAACCACTGGCTTGGCATTCAGATTGGCTTTGACATTACACGACAGTGAAGACATCACAATGTGTGTGCGTTTGTGTCAAATCGTTTGTGAACTGTGTCTGTCACCCTAGTTTCTCCTGATTTTCATTTATTTATTTCAGTGCACTATATATCCATTCCCTTTTTTTTTTTTTTACAGGAAGTAGCATTATCCACTTATTTTAGTTCCCCCCCCCAGCCTTCTTAGAAATAACATTTTTCCTACACAGAAAATTTCACCCCTCAAAGTGTGCATGCCAGCAGTTTTCCAACCTGTGCACCTCCTGCAGAAAGTGCAGCTGTATGTTCTTTACGCCGGCGATTCTTATACGTTGTGTGCACATTCTTTTCCAGCACAAAGATTCTGTGTTGTATATGAAGCCGTTTCAAGTGGTCCATTGCCGTTTTTGGCTAGCAGCTGCCAGTTCTATCTGGTCCATGTCACTGACTGTTTACATGTAAGTGTTGTGTATGGTAGTCTCTGCTGAGGGTAATAAAATAAGGGCCAGCAGGATGACTTTTATCCCATGAAATTGTTCAGGGCCATTTTATGTATTGCACTTAAGTATAAAATTAACTGCATCATTAAATCACGCTAAATCACCATCTGTGCTTGATAAAACCTATTACCGCTTTCCGCTCCCTTCATTTTGCCGCTGCAGTGTCTCTAAATTGTCTCTCTGCAGTGGAGCTAGACAGTGGCTAAAGTTTGAATTTTTTGGAGTTGCTTTAATCAATAAAGTTATCACCAGTCATTTCCCTTGATAACAGCTTTGTAAAGAGAGCCTGACTTTGCTTGCTACAGCTGAGATGTTTTCAACCTGCTCTTGGAATAGAAGGTACTCCCTAAAGTCCAATTTTCATTTTAACCTTTCCTCAATAGCCTAGAAAAAAAAAAACAGGTTGCTGATATTACTTTAATAGATAGGAAATTTAAACCTCTTTGAAGTCAGCAGCCCCTTCTTATGATTCAGTAATATGACAAAGAATAACACCTCTTTAAAGGTGACGGAAATAGCCCAATTCATATGTTTTAAGGCTATTGTAACAGTGGGTGGTTTTTACTGCATTACGATAAAACCTCAATACTGTTAAGGTTCCAGTGGTTTAATGCTAGCATAAAAAAGGTCTATCTGTAGGAAATTGTCCTGTTCTAATGATAGTTGCAATAGGTCAGACTAGAGTGTGTAAACTACTGCTAGTTGCAAATCCCTAATGCTGATAGCGTCAAATACAGGTATGTAACTGGATGTCCCTTGTATCTGTGGGTGCATAAGGCAACTTTCTTGCCTTTCCTCAATGTCATTGTGCTACACCAAAAGGCCAGAATGTCATTTGCCTGGTCAGATTCTTTTGTGTGTGTCACAGCATTCTGGGTTTTCTTGAAAACAAGAACAGTCGCCACATTTTATAGCTTGTTGAACTCTGGGGTCGGGCGTACTGGACTTCCTTTCTTCCCTTTTCTGAAAAGGGATGCTGCACATGAGCCACAGACTAGGGCAAGAACATAGCGCTTTGTTCCTGCACTGTGGTCTCTCTTTCCCTCAGGGGAAGCCCGGTCCTATACTGTGCTGTATTCAGCACAGTGTAAGAGGGAGTTGGAGGCAGCCTTGGAGTAAGGGGATATTTTCCCCTTACCCTGGGGTAAGCCCCAGCAGTACCAATAGGGCTCCTTGGAGCTGTGCCAATGAAATTGCTCACACAACTCTGAGTGCAAAACCGACCAGGACGGGGCTGGGGAAAGGCATGCGTGCTGGATCCACACTCCATCCCCTCCCTGGGCCGACCTGAGCATGGGCTGGCCCTCCCTCTGCCCTTCCCATGCCCTGAAATGCTTCCCTCCCACCCTTCCCAACCCGCTACATCAGCCGAGCTTGGCCAGTGTGGCCCCAGCTTACCTAGGTGGCGCAGAGGCCAAGTTCGGCCTCCATGGGCTGGCACAACTACCCACAACTACCCACCTGCCTCCAGGCCTGGGGAAGACATGCCTTACGGCACATTTGTGACAGTGCTGGGCCGGCATAAAGGACTTATGCCGGCCCAGCGCATTAATAGGATTGTGCTCTGAATTGCACATTCTAACCTCCTACTTTAATACTTGATTGCTTCCATTGGACACAGTTACAATATCAAGGGAGCACATTCTGTCCTCTGAGTACCTTGGCAAAGATGGTAAACATCAAAGATACTGGTTTGCGTGGCCTAGCGGAAATAGTGCTGAATTCTGGCACGGATTGCAGTGCTACCATAGCCATGGACCATCTGAGTGGTACGTGTTGGCCAGGCTGTGGTTTCTCAGCTAAATACCTGTCAGATGGACATAGCATTCATCCAAGCACTCAAATGGGCACAAGTATTCCAGAGCAAGAGTGTGTAAGTGGGGGGGGGGAGAGAATTCATGTTCAGATCTTATCTGTCACTGTAACCCTCTCTCCATGTATTGGCAGTGAATTCTGATTGGTTTGCATGTATTAAACAACAAGCACTATTCATGCCACCACATCTTCAAGTATCTCAGTGTGCCACACTGACAAGGATATTAGGAGGGGATGGGGAAAAAATGTCCAGTAGATAGGGGTGTTTGAAAATGGTGGTGGTTTTGTTATTGTTGCAGATTTTGTGATTTGAAAGGCAGAAAGCAATTGTATGTGTTTTTATTCTGTTATCATTCCAAGTTCTCATTTTTCTTAATTTTAAATGCTTCAAAAGTGTACTAAATAGGTGACATAGGCGATATAGTGTCAGTATTATTTCCAATTGGAAAAGTAATCTATTTTTACAGTATATCTGAAAAAAACCTTAAACACCAAAATGCAGTGTTGTATGTTTTTATTCTAAAATCCAGACACTTTGGGTTAAGACTTAAAAAAAAAACTTCCTGTAGTATGAACACTAGAAGGACTTGTGCTCATTCTTACTTACAGGCTGTTAGTTCTGTTCTCTGCTCTTTGGTGTGTACCTGTAGACATAGTTGAAAAATGTCAAAGAGGCCTTATGGGTAAGTGAAAAGAGCAAAAGGAAGCAAAGCCAAAATCCAGATATCTCCCCCCCCCCCCAAACAGTCCAGATAAGGGATACTGAACCTGTATTTGGATTTTGGTTCTCCCCACTTCATCCGGATAAAAGTGGGGAAACGGCAAACTACAAGACCCAGATGCAGTGCAGAATCCTAATGCAGACTATAAGCATTTTCTCCAGAAAACTGCTTTTCTCTGTAGATGTGGTTTTCTTTTTTCATGGTAGTTATCTCTTATTTCTTGAGATTTCAGTATGATTAAAAAAAAAACCCACACACAGATGTTTCTTGTAATATGCAGCCCATTCTAATTCCTTAACGGAAATTTCAGGTGATTTCAAATGATTTCCCCACATTAGCTGAACTAAACAACAACTGTGCCCCTTGTGTAAAACGTGAGGACAAACTGAAGATCTTTTAATTCTGGGCTTCAGTGGGTGTGTGACCTTTCAGTTTTATCTTTCCCTCTTGCTCTCTCTCTCTTTTCTCGGACTATATTGCAGTCAGAGAGGAAGTTAAACCTAGGTTTGACAGGTAGAGTTTTTTATTTCCCTTGACAGTGCACCTCTTGACCTCTATCTTCTTGCCAATGATTTTTTAAATCCTAAATGATTTGGGAATAATTGCTCCTCCTTTCGTGATTATTGCCCTTCACTGATAGTAAATCTGTGAAATCCCAAGGGGCTGGAGTACATTTTTGTATGCGTATGCCACAAGCTGGCCTGGATAGGCACTGCTGCTCATGTGCAGCCGCACTTCCAGTGTGGATGATCTTCCTGAGTGAAACTTCTGTACAGATGGACTGAAATACTTACACCAGTCAGCAGACAGTCCAAGGTAATTGCAGCAAAAGATTTGATCCTTTAGAAATGGACCCGTTTTTAAAGTCCTCCATTTTGCAAAGCTCCTCCTATTCAGAGCATTATAAATAACAGGAGAACTGTGTTTCCTCCAGCATTTATTTTCAATAGAAAAAGCCACAAAGGCTTCCTGCTTCTGTGGAAACGAACTCAAAGTGCAATCCTAACCTGGAGTTAGGCCAGCAACGTTTGGCCAGCACAAGGGCCACCGAAAAGCGCATTTGGACCACTCTCTGAGTCAGGGAGAATGGCGCATGTCTGTGGGCTGGCATCTCTGGCTCCGAGAGTGGTCCAAACACACTTTATGATGTCCGTTGTGCCAGCCAAACTTTGCTGGTCTAACTGTGCCGGCCTAACTCCAGGTTAGGATTGTGCCCTCAGCACTGAGCTTGCAAGGAGAGCAAAACTGAGGGCCCAATCCTATCCAACTTTCCAGTACTGATGAAGCTGTAATGCAGCCTCAGGATGAGGAAACAAATGTTCCTGTACCCGGTGGAGACCTCAGTGACTACATCCCACCACAGGATGCAGTGCATGCCCCATTGGCATAGCTGCATCAGCCTTAGAAATTGATAGGATTGGGCCCTAAGTCTGCAGGTTATCTCTCGGACTGGCCTCACAATGAATTGCATTTAAAATCCTCCTATTAAAACAAAAACTTGTGAGCTGCCAGACATTCGTCTAGTCTTTGCTTATGCTCTTGAATTATATGGCTTTCTTGAATTGTATCTGGGCCATATCTGGGATGAAGTTGACAAGATCAACCATTGCTGCCACTTCATTCTTGTCCACCAGAATTGGTTCCTGCTGCCACCTGCTTGCCACCTGCTTGCTCCCTCCCAGCCATCTCTTTTAAACACCGGATGCTATGGTAGTTATATTCCATGGTCCAGCGCAGCCACAGCCACAGCACAGTTCTGTATTTTAGGAATGGCTGAAATTTTGATTGGTGCTTTTAACATGAATAACACTTGCCAAAACGCGCTTTGGAATCCGTTTTTGATTGGATTTGTGTCATCAAAAGTAGCCATTCTCAACTATTTTTTGGCTATGGCCCCTTAGGAGCTTTTAGGATCCTGGGCTCCCCTGTCAAACATGGCTATAACATGAACAGATAAAACATGAAATCCCCGACTCAAAGTTTTCAGGCTGTGGCCCCCTTCAAATATGTCAGATCTCCTTGAGAATGGATGATCTAACCTTTTTTTTCCTATTAAATTTTAAGAGAAGAGAAACTTGAAATGTTCTTTATTGTGTTTTCTATGACTTCAATTTCCACTCTTCGAAATTTGGAACCAATTCCTCAGCGTGCAGTTAGTTGGAACATGTTGCATAGTGAACAATATTGTTTAAGCAGTGCACATAAAGAAAAGATGGGCTTAAAACTATGGAAGAGAAAGAAGGGGGAAAGGGGGTAAATTTAACCACTTAGGATTTTAAAGACATGATAGGAACTTCTTGGAAGTATCAGAATCCCATTGCACTATGTCAAACTCAGGTTGACTCTTCTGATGACTTCCAAATTGCCTGGCTGTTTACTGCTTGGCTGTATAGTCCCTCTAGGTAGATGTTGAATTATATTCAAGGTAGGCTGACTTTTAATCAATATGGTGACAATATTATCTTGTTTAATTTGTACGATGGCTATATTAAACATCAAATCAAGCAGTTTATTATGTCAAAAAAGATGAAGCATGACAGACATCAAATGCACTTGACATCACTTTTGCCTATATTTCATTTCTGTGACAGGCCATCATGATTGGGGACGATATTGTGAATGATGTAGGAGGTGCCCAGCAAAGCGGTATGAGAGCTCTACAAGTACGGACGGGAAAGTACAGGTCAGTACATGCTCTTATGCCCCGTATGTATATAGTTGGCAAAATAAAACCAAACCTGTTTGATGATCTCTTTGCCACTGTGATTTCTTTGCCCTCTTCTCCTACCTTTTCTTCATGTAATTCAAAATACTTGGATTGCAAGGATTTAGAATAGGAAAATCAACTGTGCTTCATGAAGTGCAGTTTTGCAACATGGCATTTGTCAATTCTGGGGAGGCAACATCTGTATCTGCAGTGTCTTGGTACTTTAAACCAGCGGTCTCCAACCACTGGCCTGTGGGCCAGCTCTGGTGCAACGCGTGAGCAACACTTACTGTTCCGCTGTGTTGCAAACTGAATGACCACTCAATTGCTGCAGAGCTAGCCTCTGCGCAGTCGCATTTGCCCAGAAATCCAGGCAGAAAGCCTGCTGGGGCAGCAGGCTACAGGTGCAACTGCCCAGAGCGTCACACTACAGCAATCGGGTTGGTCCACAGCATGGCGGAATGGTAGGCACTGTTCCGAATGGGGACAGCTTTATTACAGCACAGCGGTCCACGGTTTAGAGACCTCTACTTTGAAAGCTCATTTGAAATGAAGAAAATGTGTGTGTGACAGATGAAATAAGAATTAGGAAGTGAAGTATGTTTTGAATGCCAAACAGCAGGAGGAGTGTGCCACCTGGGTAGGAACTATGGCAAGGCCTAGATGCTGAAGCTCCCAATCCCCTTGCCACAGTGTATTGGCAGTTTACCATCTTCCCCTCTCTTTGGAGAATAGGAAAGCTGCACCCCTCTCCTCTACTCCTCCATATATAGGATGCATAGTATGAGAGGGTAGAGCAAACATTTTCCTACTAAGTACCTTTCTAATTTTGCCAAAAACAAAAAGTACCCAGTTGCAGAAAGAGACCACTCACTGCTAGAGAACTCCAGAGACACATTTATAGAGGAGAATCAACAGGCGTGGAGAACATGACCTCCCACTTGCCAGTTGTCTCCTGCAAATGCCCCTCCCAATATTTTCCTTATAAGGAACCCATGGGGATGAGAGTCCCCACTTTGTAACATGTAGTTCTGCCCTATTCCGGAATGAGGAAATCCCTGGCCCACAGGGACATTTTGAAACATCTTGCCCTAGAGGCCATTTCTTGGTGAATGGGGTATTTTCTTCTGGCTAGGCACCAGTGTTGGGATAATCTTTTCTCTTGTGGTGGTAGATGAGATCAGTTACCTAGTACAACCTCTCAGCTCACTGTGACGGCAAAACTGTGGGACTCGTCAGTTTGCAGTGCAGTTCTCTGGCTGCCTGAAGGCCTCTATGGATTTCTCAACTTGTTGTTTAGGAACACTGTGTTGCTGGCTTGTGTATGTTTTGCATATTCTTCCCCATTTATCATTGCTTCTGCTTCTTCCTCCCTTCCTTTGTTGCTGCCCTGTGTGTGTTTCTAGACTGAAAGATGTAACCTGCTTTGAGAATTCTTTGTTTATAAGTGGCATATAAATATGTACATAAAGATACTGCTATTTAAAACCAAGGTTCCATGGTTACAAAAGCCAGATTGTGCAATTCTGTTTTGAACAGATAGGATAGGTGGTGCAATCCTGTTCCCCTCTGCACAAAGACCTCAGCTGGTCTGTCTATTTCTCAATAGAGTATCCCTAGCAACTGTGCTTGTCTGGTTCCAGGGTTCACTAATGCCCAGTTACCAACTTGCAAGCTGTTGAAGCTCAGGATAACTTTTTGAGCAACACAAGGAGGTACAATTGAGAATAAAATGCAGGAGCCCCCCGTTTGGCACTGTGGCACACTTCAGACCCCAGTTAAATGTGTGAAGAAAAATATATCAGTTTATTAAGAATGATAACTTAGTTATCAGATAGCTTAGTTTTTTTAAAAAAAAAATTCAGTGTAGATTTCTAAGAACTATGAGAACAAAAGTAAATGAAAAAGTGGACATTTTTTGGGGGGGAGGGGGAAGGAATTATACTATTTGGAAGCCAAACTGCTATATTCTGTGTTGCTTTCCATATTTTGACCGTAATTGCAGTGCACACAGGATGTGCTTTCTGACACAGAGATGTGTACTACATCCTTGTGCCCTTAGATGGTGCCATTAGAACACTCACTGCAACACTTGACTGACATTCTTTCCTGGAGATGCTGGCAGCATTTGCCAAATTGCAGTAAAGCTTGAACGCTTCAGTAGGTGCTTATGCAGCATGTTGGTTGTCACTACACTGGGCTTTTTTTTTCAGCGACTTGACGGATCAAAAGTTTCCAACTTGCTAAATTCAGGGAAGGTTGTTCTTTTGTATTCCTCACAACTCCACGCCTGGATTGTCAAAAGTGTTGTCTTTTCTTTGCACTCAACTAAAACATTGGAGCAGGACATGGGGGGGGGGGAAACTGAGTGAAAACAGTATCTAGATGCAAAGATGCCATTTCTGACACCTCCAGTTAGGATAAGGAAGTACGTGTGTGTGTGTGTGTGTGTGTGTGTGTGTGTGTGTGTGTGTGTGATTACTAATAAAGCCTACAAACACTCAAAGTACTCTGAAGGGTAGAGTAGGAGTCATTCATAGATGTGTGCAACATATTTGAATATCTGGAGACCATTCCTCAATAAAATACCTTTAAGCCTCATGAAGCATATAAATATATTTACCCAACGTATTTTTATGATATATCATAAATATATAAATACATATATATTTAGATTACTTATATATCCTTTCCCCTTTTTTCTGGCAACTTTCAAATCTGTAATGATTACATTTATTTACAGTAATATTCTTTTTTCATTACAGTACAGTATTAGGGTTTTTTAGTTCATATTTAGGGCGCAATCCTTTGCAGCGCCGGAATGGCAAGGCCGACTCGGCAGCGCCATATCCGACGCTGCATAGGAGAGGCTGGAGCCCCCCCCCATGTCAAGGGAGCGTTCGCTCCCTTACAGTAGGGGAGGCTCCAGCCTCCTCTATGTGCTCCTTGGATCTATGCCCGCTAAAGAGCGAGTGCAGATCTGAGGAGATTGCGTGGCCAGAATTGGGGCCTTGCAGATGGGCTTAGGATATGGCCATACGGCCACCTCCCAAGCCCTCCGAAGTCCTGCCCGAGTCCTGCCCCCCACCTCCCTCCCTCCCTCCAATCCCTGTGCAGCCTCGGCACGGAGCTTCCCTCGCGCTGACCGGCTTTGGCTGCTAGGCGCTCCCTCATCAGCACTAAGGCCTTACTGTAATATACTGTACTACTGTTAGTTCATATTGGAATTTTCCAATTCCAACTTGTAGGGTTCTATTATGAAACCGTCTAGTGTCTAGTAGAAACCATGGGGTGAGTTCACAAGTCTGCTGTGCCCATATAATAAGCATAGGGCTTGTTTCCAGATCTCCAAACCACATTTGAAGGATCAGAAAGATTGTATTTGAACCAACAGAGTATGTTCTAGTATGACCATGACATTCTTCTACAACTTGACTGACGTGTTTTTAGGTAGCCTTTGTTTAGGTAACCTTTCTTAAGTAGGATGTATTATAAATTATCTGTATTGAGCTCCTGAAAGACTGCTTAAATTTGGTGAGGTGTGGAGTGCCTATCCTTTTTAACCTCTGAGAGCGCAATCCTAATGTGGAGTTAGGCCAGTAAAGTTTGGCCAGCACAAGGGCCACCATAAAGTGCATTTGGACCACTCTCTGAGTCAGGGAGGGTAGTTCACGTCTGTGTGCTGGCCTCTCTGACTCGTGGTTCAAACATACTTTACCGTGTCCCTTGTGTCAGCCGAATTTTGCTGGCCTAACTGTGCTGGCCTAACTCCAGGTTAGGATTGCACTCTGAGGTGGGAACACATCCTCCCTATTGCAAGTTTCAAACCAAGGTGCACCCTATAAATTCTGCAATATAGTTTATTATCTTGGTCCTCTGTTGCATAGAATTAGGTGTGGTGAAGACAAAAAAGAGTCTGAGACGTATTTGTAATTATTGTCTCCCTATCCAATCAGAGAAGAGTACAAAATGAGTCATTTTGTGCAGGTAACTTTTGGTAGTATCAAGGAGGCTCTTTTTTAAAGGAACATCTGTTGCTGTGCAGAGAGCAGGTTCTGGTTGAAACTGGGCTCAGTACCAGGATCCCTTGGTCTGTGCCTGGTTGCTGAGCTTTATAATAATAATAATAATAATAATAATAATAATAATAATAATAATAATAATAATA
>JAJKFI010000002.1:9745636-9757725 GCA_029204185.1 Lerista edwardsae | reverse complement strand
TAATAATAATAATAATAATAATAATAATAATAATAATAATAATAATACTTGGATTTATATACCGCCTTTCTTAGGTCACCAGATTTCTCTGATGACTATAACTTGTTGCAGTTTCACACCACACACTCCAGAACTGGTTGAAACTGGCATTCCGTCTCTCCGTCTTCGGATCAGATAGAGCACCTGCGTGTCCTTGGGTGTTCAGCTTCCCAGCTTGTTAGTGCAATCTGCTACACAGTAGCTGAACTCCCTTTAGTTAGTATAACATAATCAGGCAAAGTTTCTCACGGGAAACGCTGGCTAGCAAACATCCACTTTCTCATGAGATCATGATGTTCAAGGAGCACCCCATTGGGTAACATGGGGCACAAGGGTCTCCAGGTATCCACCTACCAGATATACTCTAGTTGCACCCTTTGTTCTTCTGTCTGTATCATGTGTGCACTGCAACTGCAACTGAAAATGTAACTACATGCGCTGAAACGCCGCTTGTACGCGGCAAGCCTTCGCCGGCTTTCGCTGACCGGCAAATAGAACTTCTCACCTTCTCACTTTCGCTACTGTAACTCAATAAAAGACTTTGTTATTGAAATGTAGCGATCGCTTCCTTCCTTCGCTCCGATCGCGCTAGGCAAGCGCTGAATGGGTCCACAAGCCCCCAACTCTGCTATAAACACTCCAAACAAACAACAGGTTATGGGGTCCATAACTGCAACAGGTTATGGAAGATTCAGCCGTAACCCTGCAGGGGTTTGCTACGGACCCGATCCATGGAGCAGAGACTGAGTGGTGAATGTGGCTGCATCCCTGCACTCGCGGACATACTGACCGATGTCTGATGAGGAAGGAGCTGTCGGTGGAGTGAAGGAGGAAACAGAGGAAGACCTCGGAGACGGAGCGGGGGAAGAGGACGTTGGCGACCCAGGAGAACCCGAGCAATCCGGGGAAAGCGAAGAGGGCGAATCGGAAGACGACGATCTCGGACCTCTCCTTCCCCCTCCGGAGGCTCCCGTCGGCCAAGCACCTGCCCCGCCGCCGCCGCCGCTCGTCCCAGGACAAGGTCCTTTCTTCCCTCTGATACCACCTCAAGTACCACCGTTGCAGCCCGCTGGACCCGGAGCCGGGATGGCGCAGCAACCTCCCGCCGCCCCGCCGGCGCCTTTCAACACTTTCATTCCACTTCTCAACGACAGCAACTATGTGCAATGGGCACACAAGATGCGGTTGCTGCTGGAAAAGGACGACCTTTGGCAGCGCACTCAAGCGCTCCCCACGAACCCTGCAGAGGAAGCAGCTGACAGGAAGGCAAAGGCGACCATCGGTCTTGCAATCTCTGAGGATCTCTTAGTTTATTGTCGCGATCTTGGACATGCTATGGACTATTGGACCACATTAAGAGAGCTGTTTGCACGTGCATCCCTGACTTCCAGCATGGTTCTGACACGCAAGCTGTGGCGATCGCGTCTTGAACCTGGAGGCGACTTACGAGTCCACCTAAGAGCAATGCAGCAAAACCTCAAAGATCTTGAGGCAATCGGGGAACGTGTTGAGGAAAGGCTCAAAGTTTTTGCAATCCTCAATTCCCTGGATGAAACGTGGGACATGTTTACCCTGACTTTGGAATCTATCCCTGCAGCACAACTGACTGTCACCCATGTTGTTGCACGGCTTCTCGAGGAAGCGCAAAAAAGGGCAGACAACCAGAGGGAGCGAGAATTCAGAAAGGGGAGAAACAATATTCCTGGGAAAAAGCAGCAGCAGCAGCCCAAGAATGAGTCCCAGGCGCAAGTGTGCGCCGGTGTGAGACAGTGCTATGTGTGCGGGTCAAATCAACATCTTGCGCACCAGTGTGCCAAGAAAAAAGGAGGCTCTAAAAAGGAGAAAAAGCCCCAAGGTAAGCAGGGCACAGGGCAAGGAAAGCCCCATGCACAGCAACCCAAAGCGAGCATCGCTTTCGTGGGTTCAGCGGAAGGTAGGCGCACGCGAGGATCCTGGCTGTTGGACTCGGGAGCAAGCCACCACATCGTAACATCCGCTGACTTACTCACGAGTAGGTGCGAGACAGATCGTGAAACTGTCGCACTCGCAAATGGAACAACAGCGCCAGTAAAATGCGCTGGAGAGGTTTTTCTGCCACAACTGCAGGCTACCTTGAAGAATGTGCTGTGTGTGCCAACAATGTCGAGGAATCTGCTCAGCCTTGGCACCCTTCAAGAAGATGGATTTAAAGTGACTTTCCAAGACGACGTCTGCACACTTGAGAGGGGGAATCTTTGTGTGGCTGTCCCCCGCGTGTATCGGCTTTTCGTGCTTGGAGCAAAGACGGCAGGGAGTCAACAGGCAACTGTGTGCTTCAATCAACCAAAGCACCGATCCTGTGGACATTTGTGGCATCTGCGATTAGGACATTTAAATCATGACTATGTGAGGAAGACAGCTGAACTTGTGCACGGAATGGACTTAAAAGATTGCGATGCTTTTGTGGACTGTGATGTGTGCAAACTGACTAAATCGCATCGAGCATCCATCCCGAAGTTCAGCAGCCGTCAGACTCAAACCCCCTTGCAGCTGGTGCATATGGACTTAATTGGACCCTTGAAGAAGACAGCAGGGGGGGGCGCAATATGTTCTTACGCTCGTGGACGATGCTACGAGGTATAGTTTTGCATATTTATTGCGCCAGAAGTCTGAGGCTTTTAATAAAATCCGCAATTGGGTCAGGTGGGCGGAAAGGCGGTTTGGCCATCAGCTAGTGGCGATCCAAACCGACCGGGGAGGTGAATTTCTGAGTAGGGAGATGTCTCAATGGTTGGAAAAGCAGGGCATCACCCACAGACTCACCGCTCCCCGCACCCCAGAGCACAATGGGGTGGCGGAGAGGAAAAACGGTGAGCTCCAGAGCATGGTAAGAGCGCTGATGGAGCAGTCAAAGCTACCCAAAGGGTTGTGGGGAGAGGCAATGAAATATTCTGTATTTATTTCAAATAGAGTTTACCACCGTTCGATTGACGGGGTCCCCTACACCAAGCTGTTCGGCAAACCACCCAATCTTGCATTTCTAAAGACGTTCGGATCACACGCCTTTGTACATGCAGATCGGGAAACGCGCAGAAAAGATGACCCGCGTGCCAGGCGGCTGCAGTTCATTGGGTTTGAACCGAATTGCAAAGCGCTCAAATTCCTCAATCCTGACCACAAAACTGTCACAATATCCAACTCTTACGATTTCTCTGAGCAAGAGTTACTGCCAGATCATGCTGACAGAACAGTCAGCATCCCCACACAAGCTGCAGAAAGTGGGGGGGGAGGCAAGATTAGAAAGCGTTCCCGATCAACCAGCATCACCTCAGCTCCAGCCATCTCCTGCCACACCAGCACGTCCTGACAGGCTGCTGGAAGAGGGGGGGGCCACTCCGGGGTTAGATACAAGCACGTCTTCTGAGGAAGCCACACCGGAACAAGCTGTTCCAACCAGACGCATCCTTCCTCCAAGGGCTTTGCGTGGGGTCCCACCCCAAAGATTAACCTACCAAGTAGAGGCAGGAAAGGTACCTCAGACTTACCAAGATGTAATGGAGTTACCACAAGCCCAAAAGGAAGAATGGCTGCAAGCTATTCGGACTGAATTAAGGGCAATGCACGACTTAAAGGTTTTTGAGCCAGCAACATTACCAGCTGGAAAACATGCAATTGATTCCAGATGGGTGTTTGTTCTCAAGGATCGGGAAGGTGCTGAGCCGTTAAAGAAAGCCCGGTTAGTCATCCGTGGCTGTAAACAAATTCCAGGTGTGGATTTCGAGGAAATCTATTCACCCACACTCTCAGCCACAACGCTACGCGCCGCGCTTGCCGTAGCAGCCAGCAAAGGTTTTCAAGTTCACCATTTTGATGTTGGGACGGCTTACATGCACGCAAACCTGCAAGAGGAAGTGTACATCACAATACCTCCAGGGGTGCAAAGCGATTACTCACATTTTCGCCTTCGGAAAGCTGTTTATGGGTTGAAGCAAAGTGGGAGAAGCTGGCACTTATGCCTTAAAGAGCAGCTGCAAAAATTGGGGTTCACCCCCTCAACAGCTGACCCATGTCTTTTCAGAAGAGGAAAAGGAGAAAAGTTATGTGTTCTGTTATGTTTTGTTGATGATTTGCTGGTCCTCGCAAAGACAACACAACAGATCAATCAGATCACACTCCAACTTCAAAAGGCATTCACACTTAAATGTCTTGGTCCTGTCAACCAATACCTAGGAGTGGAAATCGAACGCACAGCTGACAGTGCTGGTTTTCTCCTCAGTCAGGAGAAAAAGATCTCCGATCTACTCCAAATCTGGGGCATGCAAGACTGCAAGGCTGTTTCATCTCCAATAGTGATAGGGAGAGGGGAAAAAGCAGAGGAGTCTGCACCATTTCCAAACCAGAATATGTTCCTTTCACTGCTGGGTTCACTCACACATCTTGCGTGCTGGACGCGCCCAGACATTAGTGTTGCAGTTAATCACATGAGCAGAAAAGCTGCAAATCCCACACAGGCAGATTGGATAGCCTTGAAACGCATCCTCAGGTACTTGAAAGGCACAAGTAACCACAAGTACCACATCACCCCAAAAGGAGCACTGCAATTGGAAGTTTTTGCAGACAGTGACTTTGGGGGGGGATGACACAAGGAAATCTACCACAGGCTATGCCATACGCCTTGGGAATTGCGTGATAGATTGGGGCTCACACAAACAGAAAACTGTAGCGTGTTCCACTCTAGAGAGTGAGTACACAGCCCTGAGTCATGTGACCAACTACCTACACATGCTCAGGCAATTGATGTTGGATTTGGATGCTCCACAAACAAATCCAATCCGGATCTGGATGGACAACCAGTCCGCAATCCAGGTTGCTGGGTCAGAACGAGTCCGGATGCACTCTAAGCATGTTGACATAAAGCATAAACATGTCAGAGAAGCAGTCCAAAATGGGGACATTGACGTGCTTTACTGTCCATCGCAAGAGAACATCGCAGATGTCCTGACCAAAGCACTTCCTGCGCCACAATTCAAACAAGCAGTTCAAATGTTAGATTTGGCGCCAAAAGATGACTTCCGAGACGTAATGGGGGGGTGTTGCAGTTTCACACCACACACTCCAGAACTGGTTGAAACTGGCATTCCGTCTCTCCGTCTTCGGATCAGATAGAGCACCTGCGTGTCCTTGGGTGTTCAGCTTCCCAGCTTGTTAGTGCAATCTGCTACACAGTAGCTGAACTCCCTTTAGTTAGTATAACATAATCAGGCAAAGTTTCTCACGGGAAACGCTGGCTAGCAAACATCCACTTTCTCATGAGATCATGATGTTCAAGGAGCACCCCATTGGGTAACATGGGGCACAAGGGTCTCCAGGTATCCACCTACCAGATATACTCTAGTTGCACCCTTTGTTCTTCTGTCTGTATCATGTGTGCGCTGCAACTGCAACTGAAAATGTAACTACATGCGCTGAAACGCCGCTTGTACGCGGCAAGCCTTCGCCGGCTTTCGCTGACCGGCAAATAGAACTTCTCACCTTCTCACTTTCGCTACTGTAACTCAATAAAAGACTTTGTTATTGAAATGTAGCGATCGCTTCCTTCCTTCGCTCCGATCGCGCTAGGCAAGCGCTGAATGGGTCCACAAGCCCCCAACTCTGCTATAAACACTCCAAACAAACAACAGGTTATGGGGTCCATAACTGCAACATAACTCAAGGCGGTTTACATAGGCAGACTTTATTCAGAAACCCGAAGGTTTTTACAATTTATACAGAAATGTTCTATCTTTCAAGAACTACACAAAATGATACCAAAAGCTTATAAAAAGTGTAGCTGTTTGGGCAGGCTGGAAGAAGAGATTCACAGAGTCCTTGTTTTGTGCTGCAGCAGATTGAAATATTCAGACAAGCTGCATCAAATAGTCCCAGAGGGAAAACAGACCAGCCTAGTCACAGAGCCCAGCTCATCATGCCATGAGTCTTTAAGTTTTCCCTTGGCATTCATTCTCCTGCATACCAGATGACTGTGGACAGAAGGCGGCAGTGTACTTTTTCTGCTTGCAACACAGAACCATTCTGTGCAGTAGATTGGAAACAAAATAAGCGTGATGTCCTGTATTATTCTCACCCTGATCTTGATTTAAGAACTTCCTGGCTAGCATGCAGTGTAGGATTGTGGATTTTTTTAAAAAAAAACTTTCAGTGAAAGCTCTGAAACATTTGGTCAACAAAGCCCCATTTTGAGCAGCTTAATCCTTTGGCACCAGGGGTTCATTTCAGGGCGCTATTGACAAAGTCAAGTTTTTGGTAATAATCCGGAGTTAAAACTTGCAGTACTCTTGAAACAGTGGCGCTTCTTATTTTGTTCTGTGTTGCAAGTGTAGAGCTAATTAGAATGTTCTCTTTTAAAGAAACAATGAACTGATAATAAGAGCGCAATCCAAACTAACCTTCCAGCACTGACATAGATGTTTCAGTGGGGCCTGTGCCACATTCTGCAGTGGAGTAGTAGTCATGGAGGCTTCCTCAAGGTAAGGGAATGTTTGTTCCTTTACCTCAGAGCTGCATTGCCTTTACCCCAGTGCTGGGTATTACCCTAAGAGTAACTGCAGTAAATGGGCATGTAGTCAACAAAGGGCCAAATCCTATCCAACTTTCCAGCCCTGATGTAGCCGTGCCAATTGGGTGTGGTGGGAGTTGCAGAGGCCTCCTCAAGGTAAGGGAATGTTTGTTCCCTTGCCTTGGGGCTTCATTGCAAGCTGCATGAGTGCTGGAACACTGGATAGGATTGAATCCAAAGTCTTCCTATGAAATGGTGGATGTGAAGGGGATGTGGCAGTGACAGCCATGAGTAGATTTTGTTTGCAGTAAAATGGATCAGGCCAATGAGCAAAAGGAAGAACATCTTGTGGAGCTTGAGAAGTAGTGTCCCATTTAGGGGTGTGTTAAGCAAATTTCATGGGAATGTCCTGGTATCGGATTCCGGAGAAGAACAATTGTAGTGTCTTAACTAGGCACAGAAATACCGGAATACTTTGTAGCCGAGATCAAGAAAATGGCAAGTGAAGGAAGGATGAGGGCCAAGACATAGAACAAGGTTAGCAAGGTCATCCTGCAATAAGATGTAAGTTGGCCTTTACAAGATGCCCACCAAACCAAGATGCAAGCCGTGATGACGTCCAGCTAGGAAAAAAAGTAATAGCAGCGGCACTGGCACGAGAGCACTGACCAGGACCCTTGTGTCAGCACTGCTACCAATGGGCTGAGGGTAGCAGCAGTGTCCTAAATCTGTGCTGCGCCACTCCTGTGCCAGCTAAGTTTGGCTGGCGCAAGAGTGGTTCTGAGTGGAGGGGAGGCAGGAGGGAGGGTGTTTCTGGGTGTGGGTGGGTGGGCCGGGAGGCGTGCCAGCCCAGGGAGTGGAGTAGAGTTGGGATGCGACCGTCAGGCCGCGTTCCTGCTCCCATACAGGCCGCACAGCCCCAATTCGGGCCATGCAGCATCCATGGCTCTGCACCTGATAAACAGACCCACTGGCCTACCTATTCCAGCGCAGTTTAGAATTGCGTCCTTACTCTGTTTTTATTTATCTTTAACTTTGCTTCTTGATGTCAAGTACAGAATTTAATGACTGTTTGCCTGGGTTTTTTTCCTTTTTCTATTTTAATCCACAGTAACTCTTTTTTCCCCTTTGATTTGAATGAAACCAACCTGTCTAGCACTTTAACCCAAAGAACAACTGGCCTAACATCCCTGACACCTTGCACACTACCCAGAGAAGGGCTTGGGTGTGCATGTGTGATTATGCAGGGATGGATGGATGAGGGAGAGGTGAAGCAAGGTCAGGATGCTAGTTCATCCTCCTGCATCTTCAGGGAACTCAGCATGAAGGCTATCAGTTAGCCAAGAGACACCCCCACCCCCAAACTGGGTGAAAGGGTGAAAATGTGACCTTGATTCCGTGTTTCTGGTGGCAGCTTGATTCTCCCCACAAATTCAGCCAGGGCATGTAATGAGGATATGTGTGGTTTTGATCTCAGGGGTGAGGAGAAGGACTATTTCCCGGAGGGGAATATGGTGCCATCCTGGAGATCGCCATACCTCCTCCCAGACAGATGTTAATATAAACCTCATGATTAAGTAATCAAAACTGACATGGCTTGTTGGACTGGACTCCCATCAATTAGTTAGCAGGGACATACCTGGGGACTTTATTAAGGCTGTTTATATAATTTTACTATGGATATTTAGCATTCAGTCCGATTCAGGTCACCCATGTCATCATTTCTTGATTGGTTGTCAAGTCCTGGCAATCCCTCAGATGCCAAATGACACAGCACACATTATTTCCAGGAGAGCTAGCTCGTGATTGGGTTGGTGTCAGTCACCCATTGTGTCCTCTGTGGACTGGGTAGACCAGACAAACTTGAGAGCCCACTTTAGTGTATTCAGGTTGCCTGTCAAGCCAATTTATATTTCTCCTGTCCCTCCAAAATGCATTATTCATGAAGCAGTGTGGGTAACTGAAGTGAATACATGAAAAGAAAAGCATTCTGTGCAGGCCTCTCCAAAGTTTCACACCATGTTTTTGTGAACCCCTGCACAATCTAATCTGGAAAAGAAAAGAAAAAGAACTTTCTTCCATTTTGAAGGCATACAACATGTAGTTGACGCTGCGGGTCTGTTCCAATATGCTGTCTCGTCTTTCTCCCTGCTGCAAATTTTTGAACGCAAAGAGACAGAGATCATACCATTTTCTGTGTATTAATCCAACCTTTTGATAGGGAAGTCCACTGCAGAATGACCATGGTAGTTAAACAAACATTACAATGTTTTCCTGTGCTCCCATGACCTGTGATGTGACATACAGCTGCTAGCTCATCATTTAACAGCCCCCCCCCCTGAATATTGTTGCAAACAGCTACAGAGATTGCTGTCCTAACTCTGCCGGCGTATTTGCTGAAATGTGCTTGAGAAGCATTAAGGCTGGAGACAGCTGCGCAATTGTGGTTTCACTGGAGATTTCCTTCCTTCAGACTGTGGTTCCTCCTTTCTCTGTCAAGTTTTTGACTTTCTGGTTTGCACGGTTCATGTGGGAACCGTGCAGTTGCTTTTCATGGGCATCGCACAGAAGGGGCTAACTGCTGTTTATTCTGCAGAATGAAATAAAAGCAGAAACTTGATTCCCTGACAATGATACATTCGAACCAATATTGCCAGCTAACGCCATGTAAATATTCAATTTAAACTTGGATGGCTATTGCCCAAGGCTGGACATAACATATCATTCACTTCAAATGTGTTAGAGACTTCAAATGTGGTTGTGTGGTCTGGTGTAAGTGTGGTGGTTTCACTATTCTGCCAAGTGCCAGTGGGCTTTTTTGCAGTGATTACAACCTAGTCGCACATTAATCCAGGCCAGAGCCAGTCCATCCATATCGACTACTGAAGCAGTTGCCTCAGACAGCAGATTGGTGGGGGGACTCTCATCTCTGCCTGCCTCCATTGGTCGTCCTCCCACTTCTTGGATTGGAAAAGGAAGAGGGGAACAAGGAGCAAAAGACAAAACATGGAAAGGAGGAGAGTTCTATGCTAGAACAGTAAAGGTGGGAGGAGCAGAGGTTGGCATTTCATTGGATAAGAGGTGCACCATTTAGCACATTCATTGTCAGAGGGTCTTGGGCCAGTCTTGATCAATGCCATAGATCAGTGGTTCTCAAACATTTTAGCATTGGGACTCTGACAATCTGTCCAAGACCCATCTAAAGTGATGTTGTGGCTGGAAGTGCCGTCATTGTGACTCCAGAGCCTGCGGCTTTCCTGAGAAGGCAGCAATCAGTTTGGTAGTTTCTCAGAAATTTTCCAGTAGCAAAATGAATTAGAAAAAAAACACCCTATTTACAACTTTGACACAAGCAAAACAACCACACGGCCCTTCCCCTTTCCAGCATCCCATCTTCCCATATTTTCAATATGGCTGCTCTGAAAGTGGTCCAAGTGTGCTTGTGCCGGTCAAATTTTGCCGGCTTCACTCCAGGTTAGGATTGCGTCTTTAATGTCCTAATGGTAAGAGAAGTTTGACAATGGAACTAGTTACCTTGGGAGATGCTGAGCTTTCCTTTGTTGGCGGTCTCCAAGTAGACACCTGGATAGCCTTTTGTTGGAGATGCTCTAGCTCTGGATTTTCAGGCCTAGGGGCAGGGGATTGAACTAGATTACCTGTAAGGTACCTTCCTATTCTCATAGTGCTATTCCTGTAAATGACTGAAGGGAAGGATCTCATTTCATGCCTGGATTCTGGTATCACCTTCTCCAGCCTCAGTCTAGCAGGTTCTTCAAGGTTCAATCTTTGACCTTGTGTAGGTTTGCACTTTTGAAGGGGACAGTAAGGATATTTATTTATTTATTTATTTATTTATTTATTTATTTATTTATTATTAAATTTGTACCCCGCCTTATTGTGCCCGAAGGCACCCAAGGCGGCATTACAATATAGATATAAAAACAATATAACAATTCACAATTAAAAACAATTAAAACAGAATTAAACAATACAATCAAAAATTAAGAACACAATTAAAAACAAATTTAAAAACAATATAAAAAACAACAAGCCCCGTGGGTTATAATAACCAGCCAGCCTGTCAACAATTAAAAGCTTTTTGGAATGATATGGGTTATCAGATACAAATGGAGACAGAGTGCCTACTTTATCTTTTAACCATTGTACAGAAGAGGAAATTTCTGCAGACACAGCTCAACATGGAAGGATTTAAAAAGGTGCACCTGCAAGTAATTCCTTCTTCTATCCATATCCAATAGTTAAAGGTATTGGCATTCTGTCCCCATTTGTATCTGGCAAGAGCCACATTCAGGTTTCTGTGACGCCATCTTATAAGTCTGGGAAGGCAAGCCGAGGAGTTATTGTACATCTGCTGCTGGTTTTATGGGCCTTAATGGTAGCAATGAAAACATGCTGAACTCAGGACTGTGGAGTTTGTGGAAGGATACCTTGGGAGTGGCAGTCTGCACAACCCCTCGTGACTTTATGCCAAGGTTATTATCATTATGAATCCTAGCAACGTACATTTGTTGCCAGTAAGAATAATTGGTTGCTTTCCCTCCCTTGTAACTGGTGGCCTGCCAGAGCATTTGCTTATTGAGATTTGATTGCAAATACTTCTGATTATGCATTTTATTGCCCACAGCAGTCACTGTCATTCAAATCCCATTTTTTTCTATCCTTAAAAGGATAAATGAATCATGGATTTGAAGGCCTGGAAGAGATCTGATTCGCGTCTGTTGTAATGCCCTGCTCTGTGCCAGAATCTCTCATAGCCAAATACTTCCACTAGAATAGCCCCTATCATTCAGGGCTTTTTAATGCAATCATGTGTCCTCTTTCTCACTCTCTTCTCCCCATCCCCTGGAAATGCCACAGAGCTTTTATAAATGTGTGGCTTGGGTTGAATGAGAGTCATGAACACATATTGGGTACAGTCTGTGGTGTTATTTCTGATGGAGATTAATCTGACATCTTATTCCTGTTCAGTCCCTTAGCTGCTGTGCCATTTTGCTGAATGTGCATTTTAAATGCCTTATGTTGCCTCCCTCCATGACATTCACCCCATCCATACTTTATAATACCATGCTGTTGTTGCTGCAGTGTTACTTTCATGGGTATTGTGGGATGGGTAAACATGTGCTTCACAAATGCTTGGAATGAATTTATGGGAAAGCTTCTACATTATGCTAAACTGTGGGCAAAACAGAGGTGCTTTGAGAAGGATTCCTATAAGATAGAAAAAAGTCATGCTAAAATATAAATACAGATGAATCACACATACATGCAAATTAGGTCATGCAAATTAGATAGATTGTAATTTTAAGGATTTTTAAAATGCAAAATGGAAGTGTTTACAATTGGTGTACTATAATCATATTCTAGCTGCTAATTATAATTCTTTTTCTTAATTTTCCACAACTGTAAATAAATAGCTAGAAAACTTCTATAAATACATAGCTTTTGTTACACACACACACACACACACACACACACACACACACACACACACACA
>JAJKFI010000002.1:9719095-9745626 GCA_029204185.1 Lerista edwardsae | reverse complement strand
ACACACACACACACACACACACACACACACACACACACACACACACAAGGGCACAGTCCAAAGCATGTCCCCTGCACTGGCCTACGACTGTCACAAACGTGCCATAAGGACGAGAGGCATCTGGGCTGGCGCAAGTAGTTGTGCCAGGCCGTGGGTCAGTATGGGAAGTACCGCCCAAGTTCAGCTGGTGCAGCGGGTTGGGGATGGCAGAGGGAAGGTGGAACAGAGCAGGGGGAGGCAGGGGGGCAGGATGATCTGGGGAGGAGGGTGGAGACAGGATCCAGCACTTAGGCCAGATCCTAACCCCCGTCCCCAGTTGGCCCCAATCTAGGCTGCTCCAATTTGCGCCAGCGATTTCGAGTAGTCCTATGGGGAGGCTGCCGCTTTTTGCAGGGTAAGAGGAACTTATTCTCCTTACCCTATGCCAAGTGGCAGCTGGCCCCAAACGCTTGCTGGATACAGCACAGGCCAACCAGCCGGCCTGTTCCAGCGCAGGTTAGCTTTGGGCTACCTGTGGTGAATTCAGCATCCTATCCAGTTAGACACTGTCAAACATTACGTATTTACCTAGGCATGGTACAAAAAGTCAAGTCTTGTTGTCTCTCTGGATGTATGAATAATAAAACTTGCTGTGTTTTAAAGTTAGGAGTCATCGTTGTTCATTAAAAAGTATGGCAGATGTGGGAGTCAGTCCTGTGTGGAAAAATGTAATGCACAAATTGGGAACAAATGGCTCTGGGCCCCATCAAGTCCATGTTGCTGAGTACAAAGATTGGACCATAGGTGCCATCTGTGTGTTTCCAATTTGTACTTTTTATACTTTGCGGGAGTGTTCAGAAGAGCAATTGACTCTCTTGCAACTTTTTATAGCTATGGGGGAAAAAAGATAATATCCAGAACTGAGTTGGGGGAAAAACATTTTTCTGATGGTACAATTTTATTTACTGCATAATAAGAGTGAACAAAAGGAAGGAGGGTGAGCCCTGCAAGGTCATTGTGGGTCACGAAGCTGCCAGGATTGTATATTATTGAAAAGAAAAGAAAAAACAGGCCCTTACTCTTTTATAAGGAAGCAGAAGAAATTGGCAAGGTGTCTATGCTGAAAGGGTGAATGGACGTTGAGAAAAAACTAACATTATTACAAACATGTGTATTTCTTATAGCAGAGTCATTTTGTCTATAACCAAGACTTTCCTATGAGTGGCCTGTTACAAATTATGGTGTAAGGTCCAAATTGCCCAGGTTGCAGTTACCCCTGCTGACTAGACCAAGAGGTATTTTTTTTCAAGCGGTGTTCCTCTTATATTTAGCAGTGGGACAGTAACTGACCCTCTTCACCCCAGCAGAGTGTTTTCTCTAGTGGCAGTTAGCTGCTGTTTCTTCTGCAACTTTTTAGACTGTTATTTCTGAGTAGACGTGCATAAAATTATACAGCAAACACTTGACGATCCCCTAAAGCTGCTTTCCTATGCACACTTATCTGGAAGTAAGTATATTGAATACAGTGGGGACTTGCTTCTGAGTATATATGTATTTTAAATCTCTTGGGGCGCAATCCTAACCTGCAGTTAGGCCAGCAACGTTTGGCCAGCACAAGGGACACTGTAAAGTATGTTTGAACCACTCTCAGAATCAGAAAGCAGCATGCAGATGTGCACCATCCTCCCTGACTCAGAGAGTGGTCCAAATGTGCTTTACAGTGGCCCTTGTGCTAGCCGAACTTTGCTGGCCTAACTGTGCCAGCCTAACTCCAGGTTGGGATTGTTCTTTTAAGCGTGTGTAGTCTTCACTTCTTTGGCCACCAAGTTAACCTTGGATAATAATAATGTCCATATATTGTTGGCTTGGCTGCCTTGGTTTCAGTGCTGTTGAAGTACCTAATCACACAAAGTACTGTCAAAAGTTACTCCTCAGTTTGTTCAGTAACTTTTTTTTAGTACTGTAGTCAGATCCTTTTGGACTGGAATATTAACCACCAAGTAGCTTGCACCATGGCATGAACGTGATCGCCTTGTGCGAAGTTGACAGTTTTCCAGCTGGTATATGACGCAAAGTATTTCTTCTTGTGTGACCCTGCAGAAGTGCACTGTACATAATGTCCCCATTGGAAAACACATCCACGCCACTCTGAATTGAAGCCCTCATTTATCCTCTGCAACTTAGTTTATGGGCAGTGGGACCGTCAAGGGCTTCTGATCATCACGTGAACTGCCGGAGCCCAGAGCTCCGCAGAGCAGCTGCGCCGAGCTCTGTAACCTGCCACAAAGTGAACCTTTGTTCACACTATGAAAGACATTTTGCAGTTGAATAACATTAGCTTCTGCTAAACTATTGGCTGCTGGGGACTGAATTCAAACCTAAAAATAGGAGAATGTTTAAAGAGTCTGTCCAGCTCTGGAGTGAAGAATTTGCAGTTGTAACCAAGCTTGACATCTGCCCGAAAATTACATCATCTGGAGGGGAAGTTGGAAAACCTTTCAAAATGATGCTTTTCTGAAAAACTGCTGAACAGTTGTGTCAGCTAATAATCATGCAATGTATTTGTGGGGGGCTTAAGTTAAAAATAAAAAGTGCATAAAAAGTGCAGGAGGGAGATGTAGAAGAAACAAAACGATTGTTGTTTTTCCTCAACATACAAAGTCGGCTATTGAGTTGTAGCGTTTTAATATACAGCTAACAGTGAAAGACCATCCCTGTGCCTTAAAGGACCCACACCATGTCCAGAATTGTTCTGCTGAAGGAAAGTTTAATATGACCGCTCCCCAGACCACTGACTTGGGAAAAGAAAATTGTCTTCAGTACTGGTGACCTCCAACTCATACATTGAGGCTATGAGTAGAAATTGGAACCTTAAAAGGGTCAAGAAGAAAAGAACAAATCCTGTCCTTTATTGTGCTCTCAAGAGCTCTCCAACCACATTCCTACCCTTTATTGCCACAAGGGACACAGACAGATTTTCCCATACATACTGCAAGGAAGGGAGATTTGGCCTTAATGAGGATAAGCCAGTATGAGTTAAGGCACTATGTTCCCTCCTCTCCAATAGTTGAATAGTATATACATAAGCTCTGATTGGTTCATTGCTGCATTCTGTCATTTTCAGCCCACCCATGCTACATGTGGAAGACAAGTCAGTGGAATGCGTGGTCACCTTATGTGCCACTGACGTATGTGTGGCACACACGTGCACGCGCGCGCACACACGTGCACGCGCGCGCACATACCTGTATACTAGCTACTGTATGTGCTTGGACTTTCACAACAATTGATGCTCCTTGGAGACTGGCCCCCTCCAAAAGGGCAGTATATGCCCATACTGCCACTAAACAATCCTGGCAGCAGGTTGCAGTGGTATGAAGAAAATGGGCTTATCTGCATGGCAAGCTGGCATGCTCTAATGTAGCATTGGTGTCAGATTGCTGCACTGGTGGTCCTCATCGTACCTCCCCACTACCACAGCTACTGGTACTGATGGTCCAGGGTTGGCTTAGCCAGATGGATCCTTGACCAGTGTCTGGCCAGGCCAACCTGCTATAACAGTTTGCCTCATAGAGCAGCCTCTGTGTGTACCCACAGTCAAGTGACTCCTACAGATGTATCATGCACGTGATGTATACACTTCATAAAGTGCAATCCTACCTTGGCTGCTCAGCCTCCCAGACGGGCTTAGGATTTCGCCTTATGGCCCACCCATGTCCCACCCAGAACTGCCCTCCCCCTGCCCACTCCCTCCCCTGTTCCAAAACGGCGCTTCCCTTGTGCTGGGAGGAGCAGCGCGGGCGCAATGGGACCAGCGCTGTCTGCAGTTCCAGTCCCATTGCTGTAACGCCAGTGTGAATGTGCCGCTCGGCGCCCCCGTGTTGGCGCTAAGTACGCAGCACCAACGCAAACCCATTGTGTCAACGCCGTGCACTTCTTAGGATTGTGCTGCCCATGTAGTTGAGCTGATTATGTTATGTGAAAGTCCATGCTGTGTCTGAGAGCCCAATCCTAAGCTGGAGTTAGGCCAGCCCAAGGGCCATCGTAAAGCATTGGCCCTCAGAGTCCCGAAGGATGGTGCATGTCTGTGTGCTGGCACCTCTGACTCCCAGAGTGGTCCAAACATACTTTATGGTGTCCCTTGTGCCAGCCAAACTTTGCTGGCCTAACTGTGCCAGCCTAACTCCAGGTTAGAATTGTGCCCTGAGTCTGATTGCAGCATTGTGCTAAATGCAATCATTTTAAAACTTTTTTAAAGAAAAGAGCATGTAATAGTCTGAACTCTCTATTGTTTACAAAGGCAGTACCTTTTATACCCTCTTTTCATCTTATAAGCCTTATAAGCCTACCACTATTTAGCAGGTGCAGATCCAAGGAGCATATAGGGGAGGCTGGAACCTCTGCTAGGGTAAGGGAGCGAATGCTCCATTGCTGTGAGGAGGCTCCAGCCTCTCCTATACTGCACTGGATATGGTGTTGACAGCCAGCCTCACCATTCCAAGCGCAATATAGGATTGTGCCCTGAATCTGATACTCTCCTGCATCAGCATAGTATGGGATAGATACTTAGTAATGTATTAAGACTGTTTATATATGGTTCAATAACAAATGATTACAAAGCTGAATATATGGTTCTCTTCTCCCAGAAGGGCTCTCAATCTAAACATATAAAAGAAGCACAAGCAAGCTGCCACTGGAAAAAGACTCCAAGCTTGGGTGAATAGGGACAGTTACTCTCCCTCCGCTAAATATTAGAGGAACACTGCTTTAAAAAATGCCACTTTGCTCAGTTAGCAGGGCAAAACCATAAGCAAACTATTGCTTCTCACGGAAATTGGGTGGCCGTTACTGATCTACAAAGAGTCAAACTAGACCACACTCGCATATTCTTGAGTTAAAATCACCTCTGAATCCATACAAAGAAACCTGCCTCTTTGTATGCTTTTTGCTGCACCCCAATCATGGGGGATCCTGAAATCGGAAATAACTTTAACTGGAAGGAACCGTGCTGGGTTTGGGGCATGGGGTAATTAGGGCGCAAAGCCTAGGTGGACAAGTCTTCAGTTCCTGTTTCCTGCGTGGCCGTTCTGTGCTTCCGAACTCAATTCCAGCCCCCACTTTGTACTCCATAGCAGACGCAATTCTAACACATGGCTCTGCTGGTGCCACATCTAGTTTGGCCATTATTGAGGAGCCCTTGATAAGCCCCCAATGATTCCCAGAGCTCCCCAGAACACCACTTGCAAAACACCGCTGTGGAGGAACAGATTAGATTGTTCTCACTCAGCTGCACAGCTCAGCAGAGTGGCTGTTCTCAGACGTTTTAAATAGTCCGAAATGAGCCAGAGATTAATATCAGAGCTAAGTAAAGCTCCATTGTTTTAGTTATGGAGGAGTTGTGTGATATTTTCCTAGTGTTTGCTCAATGTGGGCTTCCTCTGCGTTGGAGGAGCCACATGAATCTTGTCTTTACAGCGGCAGAAAAAGGATTTCTGGCGTTATTTCATTTTTTATTGCTCACTAACTTTTATTAGGGTATCATAGCATGAGTAATTGTGTGAAAGGTGGGGATATAAACCTTAGCACATGAAATAAATCTTCTTTTTAATACAGCAGCACATGGCAGCTCAGCCATAGGTCAGCCGCACCATCCGACTCTCCTGGTTTCATGCAGCATTAACAGCATTAACTGACAGAAATGAATAAAGTTTCCACCACAGATAAGGTGGGACTTTATTTTTGTGGACTCAATTTGTTATTTTTTCCTGTTTTTTTCTGTTTTAAAAAAAGTATTCCAATTCCAAACCTATTTTCCTACCTTCTTGTTTCACAATATTTTTTAAAAGCTTGTCTTTTGCACCTTTTCAAGAAATAGGGACTTACCTTTTCTGACTCACCTAACCGGCCTCCTGGGATTCCTGGCATGGCTAAATAGCATTTTGTTCATCCGTCTCCCAGGCTTATATTGCAGGTTCTCATTTTGTTCTAAAAGAAAAATGAGGCCACACAATATATTTATTATTTACAAATATGTCAGCTGCCATTTAACAGTGTCCCTAGGGTTCTCAGAATTATTTTTCTTTCTTCGACATCTGTTTTCTAACTTATAGCAGAAACTCACAGATAAAAATTTCAGGTATGCAATTTTATTTTTCTTTACATTCCACATTTAACTTGGTTTACCTGTTGTGGTTTTCAAGAAGAAATAAGCTGCTAGTTTACTGCATTAGTAAGATATTGCCAGAGAGATTGTGACTTCCACCAAAAACCTAGTTGCACGATTGACCTTGTAGTTTTGTGAAATGGATTTTGTGTCTAGCTATGGGACAAAATTGTTGATTGTGCAAAGAAATAGGTTCTATGGTAATATTATGCATTGTAATGTACTGGGCCTGAAATCTTCAAAAGGCAAACTCATATCAAATGCATAGATTCTTGCCATCCAATAAACAATACGCATTAGGATACAACATTGCCTTATATAGAGTTGGAACTTGGGTCTATTTAGCTCAGCATTGTCTACACGGACTTTCAGTGGCTTTCCAGGGATTCAGATACAGGTATTTTCTGGCCCTTCTTGCAGATGCCAAGGATTGAGGGCTTTCTGTATGCAAAACATGTGCTTTGCCCACTGAGCTCCAGGCCCTTCTCATCTTTCCACCCACATAACTGTTGAATTGTAAGGGGCTAGTAAATGCTAGCTCTCAATGTTTGAAGGTTGAAAACAGAGAGTGTTCCTTTTGCAGAACTGATGTGGTGCAATTGCCCCACATCTGCTTTGCCACAGCAAAAAACTACTGTGAGAATTGGACTCTGGAGGATCTGGAGCAAAAGGCACTTTCCCATCTGGAACACATTGCATACATCATGGTTAGGCACGCTGCTGAGAAAGCAGAATGCTTCATTTGTCATTGTTATGAACTATTGAGCAGACCCTGTGTATGCTAAGTATTCTGTAGCAAGAGAGAGAACTCCATTAATTGCAGAGTTAAGGCATAAAGTTAAGACAATTTAAATGGCAAAAAAATAAGGAAATGACAAATGGAGCTGTTCTTGTTCTCATTGGTCAGCAGGGTAGCCTATATAAGGTAATAAGAAGACCCAGAGCCTGATCCTAAGGTCTCTATCGCTGGCAGTACAAACATACTGCTGGCTCTGGGTGTTGTAAATGTTCCGTAAAGCATGTATACTGCACCCGGTGAGGAGGGAGCACTGGTGCTGAGGCAGTGCCATTTGGCGCTGACCCTCAGCACTGCTCAACTGACCAACTGATCATTCCCCAGGAAGCTCTATTGGGGCAGGGTGGAGGTGGGGAGTGGGTGGAATGGGGCGGAGGGAGGGGAGGAACAGGCCCACTCAGGGGTGGGCATCCTAACCCCCCACATGAACCGGGTGGCCCAGCACGGGTCTCCTCGAATCTGTGCCTGCTCAATAGCAGGCGCAGAGCCCAGGAGACCCATTGGTGCCACAATGGTGCTTATTAGGGTAAGGGACCAAACACTGCCAGTGGCGTTTCTACAGGGATGGCAAAGCTCTAAGTTTTGCAAGAAGCCTTACCTTGCAGTGGAAATCACTCCTCTCCTGCACCGTTTTAGCCAATCCTCACAGGGAACAGCAACATCTTGGCGTTGCTTACTGGCTACAGCAGCAAGGGAGAGGAGGGATTTACATGACAGGGTAAGGCTTCCTGCAACACTTAGAGCTTTGCCCTTCCTGTAGAAACGCCTCTGAACACTGCCTTACTCCAAGGAGCCCCTGGTGGTGCCCTCAGCAGCCTCTGGAGGGAGTGGTTGCCACTTTGGCGCTGCTGCTCCTCTGGGTGCTGCCCCACATACCATTCATTTTTTGGTTTTGATAATCAAGATTAGGTGGCTTGGAATGGAAATTGTGTGCAATCTGCTTTACATATAAATCTCCACAATATATAGCTTCTATTGCTCTATTTGAGAGCTTGCCCTGGTGGAGTTTAGCAACATATTTTCTTCAGGTTCAATCACAAAATTTATATCCATTCAGTCGTGTTCTCAGAGGGGGCAAACACTAAGTTTTTCAGGCATCTAAACACCCTTGTAAAGCAGCCACCCTCACCTTCAGAGCCATATGTGGCTGTGAGAGCAATGCATCACTTCCACTTTGCTCTTGTAGCTACGAATGGCTCTGAAGGCAAGGGGGAAGGGCCTTTTTACACCAGCATTCAGGCCGTTGATTCATGGGCATTCATTCACAGAAAAATATAGTGTTTTGCCCCCCTCGGAATGCCACTGATGCAGTTCCAGGAATTTCCTTTGCCCATAATTATAGGGAATGTGAGAAATTCACTGGAATTGTACTGTGGGAAAAATGAGGCAATGGAAACCAAATTGGTTTATGAATGACCAAGTTTAAACTCCTGTAAGACAAGAAGTGGTAAGTCTGGATCTGCAACGGGGCAGGTAAGGAAAATAATTGCATGGTTTCACCTTGTGGAATTCCTCCTCCCCACTTTTTTTCAAGAGTGTACAAGAAATACGTATATCACTGAATCTTGGATTCCTTTATGGTTGCAGATGAATTCCCTAATTAGGGGAAGGCATAGTTAGAATACCATCTCTATGCACCAACAAGAAGAAACTTGGGAGGAGAGGGGGTATGGCACCAGTGCGAGTTTTAACATGAAACAATGCAAGGAGACACTTCCCACTGTGGATTCCAGAGAACTTTCCACTTTCCTACTTCTGACCTTCATCTGTGTGTCATTTAAAAAAAATGAGCTGTGGAGGGTGCCAGTTGTCTTTTTGCTCCAGGCATGAAAGCCAGTACTGTGTGGCACAGTGTTGAAGTTTCACATCAGAGAAGTTGGTGAGTTTCTGGTCATCTGCCCCCTTCCCCAGCTCACCTCAAGAGGGAAGGTGGGAACTCTCTCTCTCTCATTCTGTATATGCACACATACTGTATGCATGCACATCTATAAGAAAAACGGAGAGACCAGTGTCTCACGCTGCCCTTACCAGATGGAGAGAGGGATGGTCTCCCCCCTCCCGTCCCAAGAAATAAGCATGGACTCTGACCCGCACACCAATCTAAGTGAGACATCAACAAAGATGAATTGATCTGTCATCAACCTGCTGGTTGCATTTGGGAAGATGAATCTGTCTCCAGCTCTCACCATGAAACCAAGCAAGATGGTGGTAGAGAAGGATCAATTTCGGTCTTGCCCTCCTATCTGTAGCTGAAAAGCAAAACACAAGGCTAATTCTAATCACTCTGCTAGGCTACTTGTGGAGCTCTCTACATTAAAGGGCCATCAGTCTTTAAAGCAAAAGAAACATGGCAGCAGTCAGTTCCAGCTCTTCTTTGTTAGCGATATGCAGGGCTTCAGTAAGCTCTATAAGTGCTTTGGGACGCAGTTGTTACTTATACAGTATCAGGCCACTCACTCACTCACTGACTGCAGCTTTTCAAGGTTGGAGATGCTAGACTGAACGTGGGATCATTTGCATGCAAAGTATCAATGAGCTATGGCATCATCTTCATACTTGATTTGGGTGAACAGGCAAAATGCAATGCTACAAGCCATGCCTAGTAATAGATTTTTATATTTTGTTGTTGTTGTTCAGTCGCTAAATCGTATCTGACTCTTTGCGACCCAATGGACCACAGCACGCCAGGCCTCCACTAGCTTCCTCCACTAGCTTCTGGAGTTCGCCCAATTTCATGTTCATCGCTTCGGTGACACTCTCTAACCATCTCATCCTCTGCCGCCCCCTTCTCCTTTTGCCTTCAATCCAGTTTTGCCTCCTTTTGCCTTTTTCCAGCATGAGAGTCTTTTCTAAAGAGTCCTCTCTTCTCATGAGGTGGCCAAAGTACTTGAGCTTCAGCTTCAGGATTTGTCCTTCCAGGGAGCAATCAGGCTTGACTTCCTGTAGGATTGACCAATTGGATCTCCTTGCAGTCCAGGGGACTCGCAGGAGTCTTCTCCAACACCATAATTCAAAAGCATCTATTCTTCGGCGCTCTGCCTTTCTTATGGTCCAGCTCTCACATCCATACATCGCTATTTTTATATTTAGAATATATTTATATTTTTATAAATATATTTTATATTAAATCATGCTACCATGCTAGATGTATTCTTTTCATCAAGCAAGGTAGGAGCTACCAGCATACCCTCCCTTATAGTGAATGACATGGGGTGGATATTTCCACTATTTTTTATCTGCTGGGAATTTCAACAGCTATTGCTTGTCCATAGACCAGATCAAGCCTGTATTTGCTCAGAGTCCTCTCCATCATTGCTTTCACGACTGTTTTTTGTGCTGCTGCTTGGTATGCAAGTCCAGAGGTTTCTCATTAGTTTTTCACAGGGTGCCCTGAATACTCAGCTGGAAGACCTTTGAAAGGAAATGTGGCCCCCACCACTCTTGATCTGTAGACTGTGTGTTTGGTTAGAGTAAAACTCAGTTCTTCGCCACACCCATCCACAAATAACTGCTAGGCCTGTGTACCTATCTGTACTGTCAAGACAAAGGCATAATTATATTATTATTCTAAAATAATATGGTTTTTATTGGATTTTTTTCCTGCCATATGTTCAATAACCTGCTGCTGTAAAATATTATCATTAAAAGATGTTTCTAAAATTGCTTTGAGATTGGAATGCTTGAGAGATTGGAATGCTTGTGTCTTAATCTCTGTACGCCACCCTATGTATATCCCAAATCCTACCCTGATCCAGTAGAAGAAAATAAATAAAATTGATACAAAAAAAGAGAGAAGAGAGTGTTGGGAGCTATTATTATTAATAATAATGTATTATTATCAATTTTATCATTAATTTTATTATTAATTTTATTATTATTGATTTTATTAATTTTATTATAATACTATATTTCTATACCACCTTTCTCATTGACTCTCGCAAATCCTGAGCTGCCCGGCTTGTAGGAGTAGTGGTAGCAAAATGGCTACCACTGCATCCTGTGTGATCTGTGACAGCTGATGGGTCTCTTCAGGGGAAGATGAGTTTCGTCCGACTGGCGTGACCCCAGCGCAGGAGGTACCTTCTCCAGGTTCTGTAAATGTGCTTTACAGCACGTTTAAGACACCTAGAGCTGGTGGTATGAATGTACTGCAACCAATAAGGCTCAGAGGATTCGGTCCTGAGAACCTTACAGATCCAAGTTGGTTCACATACACAGGCTGTTAACAAACCCCATTTTTACAAATGAAGTTTTTACAACTAATGTTCTATAACAGTGTTATTTAAACTGTGGGTCGGGACCCACTTGATGGGTCACAACCTGATATCAGGTGGGTCATGGAAAGCTGGGAGCAGCCATCTTGGAAACTGCAGACCTTACTCTTGTTATCTTCCTTTTGTGTTAACAATTTGAATTTTCAACTGAGGATTTTTTTAAAATTTTGTTTTTAGTTTACCACTGTTACATCATAGTTTGTCCTCATCTTGCTTTCCGTCAGGGATATTTCATGCTTGTACAATTGCTGCAGTCCAAGAATACCAATTTGCATTTTAGGAGTGCCATTTTATTATGTTACAATAACTGTATTTCCTACTTGATGATGTCACTTCCTGCCACAACATCACTTCCAGGTTAATGACATCACTTCCGGTGGGTCCCAACACGACTGCCATTCTAAAAAGTGGGCCCCGGTCTAAAATGTTTGAATACCACTGTTTTATGAGAAGCTCATAGAACACTTCTAGAAGTTTTCCTTCCTGTGTGATGGTCATCATTCTTTAGCCAACAGATGCCTTCGGAACTTCCAGCAGCAGCAGCCACAAATCAGCCAGGTGTTATTTGTTCTTGGCAGCTGACCTCCACACTCCTCCACCTTTCTGCTGCTTATCACAGTTGACTCCTTTGTCTTCTCACAGCCTGGTGATCAACAGCAACAGCAACTCCTCCTGGCTCTGTTCTCTCACAACAGCTTATCAGCTGTGTGGGTCTCCCATCCAAATCACAGCCAGGGTTACTCCCACTTAACTTCTTCAGACAAGGCACAGAGAGAGCAAGAGCGAGAGCCAGAGAGAGTTTAGCAACTTATTTACTTTGTGTTGTAGTGTGTGTCCGAGCCAGGATATTTGACCCAAATGTGGATCTGTTGGCCTTCTGCTTTTGTGTGCTTGTGTACGACTATGGTGATTGTCAAGGGATTTGCTGATGCCAGAGCACAGCTTGTTACATAAAAGGACAATTGAGAGGAAGCAGTGAGATGCTGTGTATAAAATGACTTAAGATCTTCCCCGTATTCAGCAACTCAGAGCACACATTCATCCAGACAGATGCTTCCTGGATTAATTTGAACAACTGGACCTGATGGAAACTCAATTAAGCAGCTTTACTGTTCTGGATTCTTCAGTTTACAATACCACATGCTGCTTTTCCAATTCTAACATTGTTTCCAGCATTTGCTTTGGTTTTGTGGCTGTTTAAATAAGTGCCATGAAAATACTCTTTAAACATGTGCAGGCTGAAATGGGGTTTTCAGATATAGAGTGCAGCACTGTTAGTGCTTTCAGATGGTCTTTGCTCACAAGCTTAAAGTCCACCGACTTGGTCTGGGAGTCTGAGTCTGTAGTGGCAATGGTTGCATGTGGCTAGATGATGTCCTTAAAGAGCAGCTTTAGGGGTATCAGGACACAATCCTAACCCATTTTCCAGCACTGCCACTGCTGTGCCAATGGGGCATGTGATGCGTCCTGCAGTTGGGGGGGGGGGCAGTTACAGAGGCCTCCTCAAGGCCAGGGAATGTTTGTTCCCTTA
The DNA here is from genome assembly GCA_029204185.1 of Lerista edwardsae. NCBI lineage: Eukaryota > Metazoa > Chordata > Lepidosauria > Squamata > Scincidae > Lerista > Lerista edwardsae. The sequence continues at coordinate 9,732,883 of JAJKFI010000002.1, read as the reverse complement.
ACTCAGAGCTGCATTGCCCTTACCCTGGTGCTGGAAAGTTGGTTAGCATTGCACCCTTAATTAAACTGAGCTGAACAAATACAAATGGTGTTCAAAGTTGCATGCAGTCTAATGGAAAGCAGAGATTTCAGAACATCAGATGCAGACTGGTGTCCTGCAAATATTTGGACAGGAAACCCATTTGAAAATGAGGAGAGGCACATCTAGGTGCTTCTAACTCAAGGAGTTGAAGTTTCAGCACTTCTCCTTCTCGCAAGTGGTTGAGCTGGTCCCCTGTCAGCCCACCTCACTCATGGAGACTAGTAGAAGGTGTGCAGGACTCATAGTTACCATGGCTGGTTTCTTGCAGTGATCATGGGAGGTGCCTAGGGGTGGGTGGGTGGGTGGGGAGGTATTTGGGCTGTATCAGTGGTCTTCAACCTTTTTTGTGCTGCGAACCCGATAAACAGATAAATAACTGAAGTATGAGGCAGGAGACCCACTGCCAGTCCTGCCCCCATCTGGAACCTGATCTGCCCCCGTCACTGCACATCCCCTGCCCCTACTTGCCCCATTTTCCGCTCTTCATGTGTCTTTACAACAACCCTGTGAAGTAGTAGCCTGAACAAGGCTGGCCTTAGAAACTGGGGTGCAAGACGATGAGAAGATGCTGAGCAGGAATGCATCAAGAACTCAATTTTGATAAGGCAGTACCATTATTGAATTGGATCTGAGCCCTCTTTTGCATAGGCTTTGAAAGTTTGCCACAATCCCCGCCCCCCCAAAATGAGGCTTTGCAACCCCATTGGGGTCCCAACCCACAGGTTGAAAAATACTGGGTTATATTATCGGAAGCATTGTCGACACATATAAGAAGATTCTGGAAAGGCAACTAGGCGCTTCAGTCTTATCAGTTAAGGAAATTGTCACTTCAGGTTCCCAGCACACTCCTAACAACTTGAAAATATTCCATCCTGTCCGATTATTCTGTATTGCTGCTGTCCAGTTGCAATGGCACATGAGCAAATACAAATGCAGCGTTTCCTTCCGGACATGCTGGTATTGGTATGTGTCAGATGGAGAAGGTCACCAGAGTCTCCTTGAAAAACAGCCAAGGTAGAAATCTGATCTTGGAATTTTCTTCAATAGATATAGAATGAACTAATAAAAATGTCAGTGGCAATATCCTTTTTCACTTCTGTTTGTGACTACTTCCGGAATCTTGTAATTTAAATACCTGGCTATGCTCCTGTTCTCCCCTTTCACAGCTGAACAGCGTAGAAGGAAAGGAATCAAAAGAAGCAAACAAGCAACATGAGGGATAGTATTTATGGGGGGGGGGGAGAGAGAGAGAGAGAGAGAGAAATTGAAGCTTTTAGGACACTCTGGTAGTCCAAGAATTCATGGGCCCTAACCCAATCTTAACCCTAACCCAATCCTACCTAAGTTCCCCACCATGAAACAATGCAGCACTGCCCATGTGGCTTCTGCTGTATCCCGTGGGGGAATTTAAGAGGCTGGCAGTCTCCTCAAGGTAAGGGGATAATTGTTTCCTTGCCCAGTGGTAAGTCCCAGCCAGCACAATGGATCAACGTGGACCTGCGCCAGCTATATAGCTCATGCAAGTCTGTGTTAACCCATGTTGATGGCTAAGGCCTGGGAAGGAGGATAGGACATGGCGTACAGTGGTGCTGCCAATCCCGCCCCCTCCTGGGCTCGATCTGCCCACCTCCGCCCTCCCCATCCTTCCCCTGGGCTGCCCAATGTCGCATTTACTGCTCTGCCGGATGTAGCTCCAGCTGCTGGTGCACATGGGGACATTCTGGCTTCCTGCTCTTCCACCATTCCTGCCTTAAGTCCCCCAGCATTTCCCAGCCACTCACCCTCACACTGTGAAGCTGGCCTGGGCCTTTTGACTCTGCTGAACTTTGCCAGCATGCTGCAATGATGTCATTGCTGACCAGCCAGACTAGAGAAATGTGCTGCTTCCCTGCACCGTGAGGCCATGTGGGGCATCACACTCCTTTTTTATTTTACTGCTCAGTTTCTCTGTGTTTGTCAGTGCTGATATGCTTTTATTGTGGGTTTTTTTGGGGGGGCGGTATTTTTTAATATTATGGTATTAGCTACCTTGGGCCCCTTGAATGTAAGGGGGAAAGTGGGATATAAGTGTTTTAAAATACATAATAAGGAAATGATCAGTATCTTATCCAGGCTCTGAATTTATGAATGGTGCCCAGTATCCAGTTGTAACTTTTTAAAATAGGAAAATGCAATTCATTCCCATTATGATGCGGAGTTTATTCTGGTCGTTACCATGCGGAGTTTCGTATAGTACAGGCCACCACAAGAGTCAGTATATGTGTGTGCTCTACTACCTTTCAGGGCTATAGGCCCAAGTGACCATTAGGTGGCATTGTACACAAAGCCTGGCTCACCAAAGACTGGGGACTTTCCAGTGAAGTAGCCAGGATAGCGTCTCAGAAATTTGGCATTCAGAGAAGTGCTAGTGGAGCAGAAAGTCAGTGTGAAGCACAAAGGGAAGCCTCCGTCTTGGCTTTTTAGCCTGATCCTGTTCTCTGTTGATGCTGTCTTAGCTAAAGCAGAAGCTAGGCCTGAACTGCAAAGGTGGTATTTTATCCTGCCTCTCCCATTCAACTAACTTCATTTGTTTATGTTGCTGCTTGCAAGTGTGTTGTGGTACTAGATTTAGGACTATTTTGACATACCATAGGTAGGGTCAGTGATGTCATTCAGGGGGAACGGACCAGAACGGGTGTTCCGGATCCTAACGGGCTCCGTGGCTGCTTCCAGGTTTTTTTTTGTTTTTTTTTTTCAACATTTGAATTTGAACTCAAAAGTGAGTTCCTGTTCCTAAATCATTTGAATGACACCACTGGGTAGGCTGCTATACCAGGAACTGCCACTTCCCTCTGTGTTGTCCTTCATCAACACCCCAAGTCTATTGGATAGTACCTTGGTATTATAGATGCTTTTCTCCAGTTCAGGATCACAGATGGCTGGTGCTGATCTAGAAAAAGTTGTGCCAGTTTCCTATGCTAGGGTCTCTCTGCAGGACAACAGCAACACATAGGATCAGGTTGTTAGACCAATGTTATTCAAACTGTGGGTCAGGACCCACTTGGTGGGTCGCTACCTGATGTCAGGTGAGTCATGGAAAGCTGGGAGCAGCCATCTCGGAAACTGCAGACCTTAAACTTGTTATCTTCCTTGTGTGAGTGCTAACAGTTTGAATTTTCAAGTGAGGTTTTTTTTTAAATTTTGTTTTTAGTTCAGTGCTTTTATATAATATTTTGTCCTAATCTTGCTTTCTGTCAGGACTATTTCATGTTTGTACAATTGCTGCAGTCCAAGAATTTCAATTTGCATTTCAGGAGTCTCATTTTATTACGTTTATTATTAAGCACTTCTTGCTTGATGATGTCACTTTGTGCCACAGCCTCACTTCCGGGTTAATGACATCACTTCCGGTGGGTCCCAACACAAGTGCCATTCTAAAAAGTGGGTCCCGGTCTAAAAAGTTTGAATACCACTGTGTTAGACAATACTTTCCACTGCAGACAGTAAGAGATATTTTAGAGGTTGCCACTGTGACCTGCATCTTCTCTGAAGCAGAGCTTGTTTTCCACTATCGAATTTCCCTTACAATACACCAGAAGTGTACAGAGGGTGCCGTGAAGGGAGGTAGGCAAGGCAGGTGCTGGCTGCGGCAGGGTGCAGTGGCATGCAAAAACCCACGCGCTTTCCCCCGCCGTCCCTTGTGTCTGGATCGCTCCTAAATGGAGCAATTCCGGGCACTGGTGTGTGTGTAGGCAGGTGATGTCGCAGTGATGTTGCCCTGCCCGGCAGACCGCTAGCTGGGTGCGGCTCTGCAATGCACAACTACTATACCAGGGATTGTTGGGGACATTCTAGCTTTCAGCTACACAGACCTACAGGCCACATCGGTGTACTTAGAATGTAGCCCCAAAGCGTTCTTCTGCAAGATGGAGATACACAATGGCTCTGTGTAGATATCTCAATGTAAAAAGAACTATCTGATAATAGCACAGGTTTTAGTTTTTTTAAACCATTCATTATTCATCTCTCATGAATTCACCAACATCAGAATCTGGAAGCCTTTGGAATGCTTCTATGCTGCCTGGGATACTGGACTGCCACAGATGGAGCCTGTCTGGAAGGCAGTTCATTGCTTAAAGCTGTGTATATGTTGACCCTCAGGTCAAGTGTTAGAATGAAAATGTTTCAGGAACAACAAATTTAACAGTTAGAGACTGGCTGAGGACCACTGTATGGGGAGGCACTCTGCAGAATACCAAAATAGAGCCCTTTCCCTCTTCCTTCACAGAAGATGTTTATCTTCACAGTTGGGTGCAATGGCTTGCAGTCTTAAGCAACAGGCCTCCATCCTCTCCCTTGCTATCTGGATCTTGATGGGGCAAAATCTAGAAACTGCATGCACCAAATTTGTATTTCAGCACACACATGCTGAGACAGACAGAGACAGAAACATGCTCTCACGCACATGCGCGCACACACACAGTGTGTGTGTGTGTGTGTGTGTGTGTGTGTGAGAGAGAGAGAGAGAGAGAGAGAGAGAGAGAGAGAGATATTTCTGGTATTTAAGTATACCAGCACATCTCTGTTAAAAGTCTGAGCCTTGCTTTCACCTGGTAGCCTGGATTTCAGGAAGGAATTTGCATAAGGAAATGTATTTCTGTTCAACAGTTAGGCTACAATCCTATACCTGTTTTATTGGGAGTAAACTCCATTGAACATGAGGGATCTTACTTCTGAGTAGAAGTGCATAGGATTGCACTGTTAGTTGCAGGTAATGGTTCATATTCTCATTCTGTTCCAGTTCAGGAAAAAAATCAAATAAAGTTTGCTCTGGATTTCTGTTGATTCCCTGGCATGAATACGTTGCATGAACTGTGAATGAGAAGCCCCAGTTCTCTGCAGTGCAGACAGCCATTTTGGCCAATGATTTATTCATTTTTTTGTGAATTCATTTTCTGGGACTGTTTATTTTAGAAACCAGCGTGTCAGAGAATTGTTAATAATGTAAACATTTACAGGGCCTTAAGAGCGAATCTGACCAGGGTGGGGGGCGGCGGGAATGGGGATAGAAAGATTGCCCCTTCCCAATGGTGATTTTCAGAGGGAGCCAAAGTTTTCTCCTCCAACAGAAGAAGGCTGTTTAGCTGGCAAGGGTGTTTTGTTTCACTACTGAAGCCAAGCAGTAGGAAATTGCTGGTTGACGGATACTCCAGAACTTAAACACTCTGGCCCCAACCCAGCTCTTTTGTGGGGCTCTCACAGATGTCTGTGGCAGACAGATCTCAACAGACACATGGATCTCTTTCCCCTTCATAGTTAGCAGTGGGAAACTAGTTACCTTTTTAATTTTTTTTCCTGATTTCTGCTTTTTCTGCAAGAGATAAACCTCTGTGGACTCAAATCTCACTCTAGCAGACTACAAGGCAGTCTGCGGCAATGCCCAGGCGATTGTGTACAATCCATTAATATAATTTTAATTCATAAATAGACCTTTACAAAATTGAATTTTGCCACATGTCATGGCTGATGTTATTGATTGAGGAGGGCTTTCTATTACAGGAAAAAAAAACTTCTTTGGAACTAGAAGCCAACATTAAAAAACAAAAAAACTAAAGATAGAGATGTAATATTTCCTAGCACTGGAACTGATAGCTTGTTTGAGGTTTCAAAACTCAGCATAAAACTAGAGATTTTGTCAGATTAAGATAACATAAATGACACTAATTAAAACTACCATATACCTAAACTGTTTCAAAAGTTTAGAAAAGTCTAGGATTTAGTCAACCCTAAAGAGGCCAGCCATTGTCGGAACTCTGGTGCTGGCTGCAATAAAGCAAGCCACAGCAGCCACTATGAGTTAACTCGGATCTGCGCCAGCTCTATAGCTGGTACAAATCTGAGTTGATTTGTGCAGGCGGATTAGGCCAGGGAAGGGGGTTTGAATTCAGTGCGCTCCTCCACTGCTAAACCCGCCTTTCCCTGGCCCGATTCACCCACAACCCACCCCCCGCTTCATCTCCCCACCCTGTTACACTTCCTCCCCATCTTCCCCCACCCTGTTCCATCCCCTGCTCTGGGATTACTCCTCCAGCGAGCCTTCTGAGTGCCACCGGCATGCTAGGGAAGGCTCTAGCCTTCCCAGTGGCCTGCTGGCAGCGTGCGTTGGCATCCAGAGCTTTACAGCCCAACAGCCCAATAGGATAGGGCTGCCATAGTAAAGTTCATAACATTTAGGATGTTATTTTATAGTGAACATTCAGCAACAAATTGCATCAGTATCAATAAGCTTTTTACATAACTCTTTATACATGCTATTAAGGAAGCAGACAAAAATTCATCTTTGACATAAATGTTTTTTTTTAAGTGGCACAAAGTTATCGTTATTATTGCCACAAAACAGAATACTCAGCCTATCTTCAAGGGAATTTTTAATATCCTTGCCTGACACAGAGCCAGTTGCTTTATTTTATTTTTCCTGTAATGAAAAAAAGGATTATTTGAAATTACGCATATATACTGTAATATTAAAGATGTGTAAGAGATAAAGTAGTGAAAAAGGTTATGCAATAGACGTCAAGATTTGGTCAGGCTGAAAAATAATAATGAGGATAATGCATTTGTTTAAGATTTTAGATGTGAGAGCAAGATTAAACAATCAGGCTGTCAAGATGACAAACTCAAAAGTTAGGCTGATCCAAGAAAGATGCACATGAAAAGCTACAGTACAGCTTGGCTGTTGAAAAGGAAAAGGGGAGGCTTGGGCTCTCTTGATGCCCTTAGGGGCCTTTTGAAGCGCTTGGGAGGTTGTCAGTCTGATACACAGCGCAGATAGGCGTGTGTGGAAGCAATTTAAGCAAGTCTCTAGATCCCGTTCTTGCCCGTCAGCTTTCTGCTGATGGAAAGCAGGTTTGGGAAAAGTTTGGTGACTGTAAAGTTCAAACAGTTTGTGCCCAGATATTCTTATTGGGAGGGCTGGGACTACAGAAAAAGCAAATGTGCTTTTTCAAGTTATGGAAGATAAGATTCCCAAGGACAAACGGGAACTCATGATATAAAGTTGCACTGCCTTATATTCCCTATCGTTCACTTTGCTGCATGTATGTGATCTGAAATCCTCAACAGTTTTGCTATACATTAAGAAAGAGATAGGCAAAGGGTGAAATTACATGCTATGTTAAATGAATCATTGGGGAAGGACAAGTTTAATTTTTCTTTGTCAACAGTAACTGTGATGTAGCCTGATCCAAATAAGGGGTGGGGGGGATTATCCTTTGCTTCTGGCATTTTGGGACCTTCAATAGATATTATATGAACCAGAAGAAAAGCTGCCAGTAGTGCCATTGGTGTAAGGAAAATTCTTTTTCACACAACGTATAATTGATTTATGGGTTTTGCTAAGCCATAAGCTTCAATGGCTTTAAAATGGGTTTTAGACAATTTTATGGAGTAAAGTTCTATCAAAGGGTATTAGCCATGAGAGTTAAATGGGACCACCAAATCTAGAGGTAACATGTCTCCGAATTCCAGTTGCTGGTTGGGATTGGGAGATGCTGTTGTGTCTTGATGGTGAACTTCCTTGAAGCATCTGGTTGGCCACTTTGGGAAACAGGCAGTTGGACCGGAATGACCCTTGACCTGATCCATTAGGGCTCTTCTTCTGTTCTTCCTCACCCTCTCTCCTGCTGTCCTCAACTAGTAATTGCTTTGGGAAGAAAATGAACTTGCTGGTGCAGGTTAGCTGGTAGTGACAATGAAGAATGATTTCTCCAGTTCTCCACAGCATAATATTGATAGCATCGCTGAAAGAAGAAAATGCAGAGGTGGGTGGGAAGGATGTGTGCCCATGAAGGAAAGCACCTAGGAATGAGGGGGAAGAGGGAATGTGGCCCTGTGAGGTTGCTAGAAAAAGCCCCCTAGTCATTTGAGTTACGGATTATTGTTCTACAGATCTCTTTTCCAGAAATTTGCTCCAGATCAGCCCTTTGACCGATGAAACTGTACTGAGATTTTTGTTCATTTGGGTTGATAGAATTAGCCGTCTTGTATTGATGAAATTCTTCATTCCAATTTAGAGGCAGTTCCCAGAATGTATATTTGCACAGTAACCCCATACACTTTTACAGTGCCTGAAGAAAAAAAAAATTTTTTTCCAGTGTCCTCTGGGACAAACCCTTCTTGCCTTGCTGTCACAGGCAGACCTACTATAATAAATGTTCATGAGCAAGACAGGCCGGGTTTGGCTCTTTGTACATTTAAGAATGAATAAATAAATAATCTTTCTCGGCCTGGGCAATTCACCATTTATAGTAATGCAGCAAGCCCTTATAGTTTGGTTTTCCTAGAGCGGCTGCCATCTGGGAGATTAAAAAGAATCTCTTAAATTGACTTGCAATTGGAAGCTTGGTCCCTGAGCAACAGCAATTCATATGCTAAAAGGAGCCCATTCTTTTCCTAAAGCTTTATGGACTTCCATACACTTTAAGTTGCCTTGTCACATATTTCTATGGTAATCACACTGCAACACAACACTGTTGGGGAGATTCATTTTTCTATCAGATCTGTACACATGCCCAGAAGATACAGCTATGTTCTTATGGGCTGCTCTATTCCAGAACTATTTACAGTGGCGTAGTCCCATGAGCTTCACTGGGACTGCACCAATGTAAGTGGATTGTAAATCATCCTTTCGACTCTGATCCGTATACCAATGTGCTGGCATGAGTTGTCTTCATTGTGAAATGTTTGAAAATAGTCTTGCTCCAGTAACGTGTGCAACATGAAATGCAAACATTAAGTATGGTAGGTATATTCTACAATTGTGTGTTTCCACAAATGTGTATTTAATGCGAAAAAAAATAATCAAGCGGATTAAGCGAATCAAAGTGTGGTCATACTGGGGGGGAAAAAAAGCCCTCAGTGAAAGCACAAAAATCACCAGTTGCCTTATTCATATTTAACACACATAGCCTTTCCGCTAATCTCACAATTTACCCTATTTCTTTTGGAAAGCTCAGAGAGATGAAGGGATAGTTCAGAGGGATTTTTCAGCTCTTTTGATTGTCTTTTATTGTTGTTCTCATAAGAAAAAATGAAGAGGTGCCTTTTTATTTTATTTTTTTTAAATCGGCTGCATGAAAATTAACTAGGAAAGATGAAATGCACTACCATCTCAAAGCTGTGTTACCTCTTTACATCTCGCTGCGTAAATCCAGTTGCTAATAGGATTAACTGTGCTGAACCCTCCAGATGAAAATCTGGTTTTTAAAGAACTGAATAACTTAACACGATTTTCTCATTAAATCTTATTGCTTGTATTCATATGGTTATGTTCCTCTGATAGCACATCTGCCATATGCTTTCCTGTTTTTGATTGGGGCCAGGTGGTGTTTAATAGACCCTTGTATATTCTGAGATTCTTCCTGGGTTGCGGGTCGCAGAGTGGATAGCTGCTTGGCAAAATGCAGGTCTGGGAGCCTTTGTTAGATGCCGTTTTGCCTAGAACCCCCAAGGACTGGTTCAGACAATTAAACAAACCATACTTGGTTGGATCAAGAATGCAAGCCAAAAATGTACTGAGTCCCTCACATCAAATCTGATTTCCTATCCTGGTTTGCAATCAGGGGGTCACAGCTCCCAGGTTCTGATGATGCAGAAGACTAGAGTTGAACAGGCCAAGATTTCTCCATCACAGCTCTGTGCCAAGTTGAGGAAAAGGGAGGAGGAAGGAATGTGTGGGTTTGGCATTCCTTTGGGTCATGCTCCAGATCCAAGAAACCATGGTTAGTTGGATCTTCTGGACCAGGATGACTAACAGAAGTAAGTACCACTGAGTTCATGGGATTAACTCCCAGGTAAGCATGTATAGGATTGCAGCCTAGGAGACCTATACTCAAACTTGCCATCATTGCCATTGAATAGGCCCTGAAATGGGCAATAGCTTGTGAACCATTAAATTCCTCATGCGTTTTCCTCTGTCATTGTTCCAAGCGCCTGCCAAGTCGTTACATAGTTTGCAGCTCCTCAGTGAACTATGGAGTTGTCTGGGCTCGGCAGCAAGGCTGTTCAGGAGCAATCAGATCCAAGGCTCTAGCTGACCCCCTATACCAAAGGGCGACCACAGCATCAGATGAATCACCAGCTTGGGAAGCAGGAAAATTTCCCAGTGTCATCAGGAAGCCATCTGGATCCATCAGTCTCCAGGGCGAACTATATCAGTCAGTCCCCTTGCTTTGAAAGGGTGATCAATAGTTGCCAGCCTAAAGCTCACAAGATAGTGATCTGTCCATGATAAAGGCGTAATCTTAGGGCACAATCCTAGCCTGGAGTTAGGCCAGCATAGTTAGGCCAGCAAAGTTTGGCCGGCACAAGGGCCACTGTAAAGTATGTTTGGACCACTCTTGGAGTCAGAGAGGTCAACAGACAGATGTGCACCATCCCCCCTGACACAGAGAGTGGTCCAAACGCGCTTTATGGTGGCCCTTCTGTCTGCCAAACTTTGCTGGCCTTACTGTGCCAGCCTAACTCCAGGTTAGCATTGCGCCCTTAGCCTAACCCAGTGATGGCGAACCTTTTGGGCTTGGTGTTTCAAAACTTAGGAAAACGCTTAACTTGGTTCTGCGGGTGTGTCAACCCCCCTCTCCAAAAATGGAGAAACAATTCTTTATGCAAACAAAAAATACAGTCAAATCATTTGTGGTACTATATATTATAAAAAGAAACACCACATCATTACAACAATGAAAAATGAGTAGTAAAAACTCAGTTTTTGTCCGTTTTTGTGAATGCTGGTGTGTCACCCAAAATGTTATGGCGTGTCACCTTTGATACGTGTTCACGTTCGCGTTTTGATACACGTTATGGCGTGTCACCTTTGATAGGTTCACCATCACTGGCCTAACCATTGTCCCTATGCCCACCAGTGAACACCATGTCCAATGTTGCCATGGCAACTATGAAATCCTGAGCCACTGCTGTCTCAGGGGCATCAGCATGGACATTAGTGCAGGCTAGTCCCCCAGCACTGACAGGCGTGAGGAATCCAATGCCACAGTCGAGATCGTTGTGGACTGTTCAAGTAGGGAGACCAAGGGGCCACATGGAGAATTGTATACCAATAGAATAGCTAACCTGTCTTGCCCCTGTAATATGACTGAAGACACTCAAACCAGTACATTGCTTAGAGAAGGGGATGGAGTCCCTGAAAATCAATGCGACACCACCACACCGCCCCTGACGTCTGGGCTGGTGCATTATCTGGGATCCTGGTGGGCACAGCTGGAAGAGATTCACCCCACCAGCTGCATCCAGCCAGATCTCCGTAATGCAAACAACGTTGGTGTTTTCATCCAGAATTAAGTCCCGGATCAGGCAGATCTTATTGTTCACTGACCTGGTTTCCAATTTCCATTTCTGGTTTTGCAGATAGGTAATTCTGGAGTTTTTAGTTCATTTTAACTCATCTTCTTCATATGAAATTTACCAGCATGAGACTCTGTTTAGGAGGTTGAAGTATATCTTCAGCATACACTTGCCTCAGAATGTTTTCTGCATGTAGCATCTGGGATGCTGGCTCTTCTTTTGAATGGGTCTTTAATGGACATCATCACCAGCAATCAGAGGTTTTTTTTTGAAAACCTATTAAGAGCTCTCTAAAATTGTGGCACACATGCTGTTTTTTTTAAATGGAATAAGGAACAGTGTATCACATTCCTGTTTACTTTTCTCTACCCACTTCTTTTAATTACTTGAGACTCCCTCATTCCCCAGGTTTTTGAGATCAAAGCAGATATTGCAAACATATGTGTGCGGGCTAGAAACTTTATATTTAAACAAAATAAATAAAACTGAGGATTTCTGGGGGAAAAGGCTGCATTTCACACTTCCCTGCAGGCCTATATCTTGCTCATTTGCATACACATCTGGCACAATCCTAACCTGAAGTTAGGCCAGCACAGTTAGGTCAGCAAAGTTTGTCTGGCACAAGGGACACCATAAAGTATGTTTGGACCACTCTCGGAGTCAGCCAGCATGCAGACGTGTGCCATCCTCCCTGTCTCCGAGAGTGGTCAAAATGCGCTTTACTAGGGCCCTGGTGCCGGCCAAACTTTGCTGGCCAAACTCCAGGATAGGATTGCGCCCCTCATTTATTTTATTATTTATTTATTTTGAAGAATTTATACCCCACCTTTCCCATGCCGAAGCAAATGCCCAAGGCAGCTTACAGAGAACAAACAAAGTACAATGTAACCACAATAAGTAAAAAAGAAGAAGCAAAAACAAAAAACAAAACGTGAAACAGTTAACGGAAACACAGTGAATGTCAAAGAATGAAGCTAGACCCAATTCTTCTCATCAGGCCCTTTGGAGGGTAGGAAAACAATTGACCAGGGGAGTAAACAAACTATGAGAGTATCCCAGAGGGATAGAGGGTAGACAGCCAACCTTCATCCAATGGCCAGACGAGATAGGTATGATTTGAGCCTTCTCCGAAAGGCCATATGAAAGTGTGTAGTTAGTTCTTCTGGAAAGGAATTCCATATTTGTGGAGCCATTACAGAGAAGGCTCGCCGCCGAGCTGCCATCCCTTTAACTTGGGACAGAGGGGGTACTTGAAGGAGAGCCCCTTTAGATGATCTAAGAGGGCGAACTGGTATGTATGGGAGGAGGCGGTCCTTTAGGTAGGCTGGGCCTAAGTCATGAAGGGCCTTAAAGGTCAGTACCATCAACTTAAGTTGAGATCGAAAGTGAATGGGTAGCCACTGCAGCTGCTGAAGGAGTGGTCCTACTGAGTTAAACCATCTAAGTCCTGTAACCACTCGGGCTGCTGCATTTTGTACTAAGTGAAGCTTCCAAACTGTTCTTGAGGGAAGCCTTACATACAGCGAATTTCAGTAGTCCAGCCTTGAAATCACAAACATATGGATCACCATTTCATACTTTTGAACTACAGTATCTACTACTGTTATTTTTGATTGTGTGTCTTGTTCTCAGCAGGGAGTTCTTCTAACCCACCTGTTATACCTTTTGCTTTTCTTACCTGCCCTGGATAATAGCTTTACCTCTCTCCTCTTTCTCCGTCAACAAATGTTAATTCCTGAACAGGCGGTATAAACAGCTGATTGAGACATGCCATAATAGCCTTTGACCTCACCCTCATCTCTGCGTGCCCCTGCTTGAATTGCTTGCCTTGGCATGGCCATTTTATCTAAATTCCTTTGGCTGTAGGTGCCAACTTCTTCTGTATAAACTGGCTGTGTCATGTTCTTATCCTTGCCTGTGTTGCACACATTATATAATTTTGTCTCCTCCAAGGCTTTTGGCAACCTAATGGGAACATGATTGTACTTTAATACTAATATCTGTAACATCTCATTTATACGAGCTATGTATAATCAGTATACAGGCATGTTTTTTTTTAAACTCCCCCGCCCCGTGTATCATACTTACCTTTTGGCATTAGCACCTACAGTCAGTCCCCTTTATATGCATCCTCACTTATCTGCAAGGGGCAGAATTGCTACTTTCCTCATTATCTGCACCTCTGCCCTCCCACTATGCAGAGACCTTCCAAAGTCTCTGCAGCATTCAGCGATCTTTTGGCACTTCCTGCTGCACTCTGGTGGCTTCCTGAGGGTCTCTGCTGGGTTCTGATGGCAGATAAGGTACCCCTTGCACCTAACTCCACTGATCCCATAGGATCAATGATTCATTATCTGCACATTCACTATC
>JAJKFI010000002.1:9687720-9713459 GCA_029204185.1 Lerista edwardsae | reverse complement strand
TGTGTGTGTGTGTGTGTGTGTGTGTGTGTGTGTGTGTGTGTGTGTGTTAACATATGTAGACATGAAAACCTCCTTCCTACAGCTAGCTGGGCCATGCATAGTCTTGGTGGTTTAATCATCAAGGGACCGTAGCTCAGGGTTCATCTCCATCTTCTGTCCATGGATCCAGCTGCCTGCAGCTTTGTCTACTTTTCTGGGTGCAAGAAAATGTGTTTATATGAGACACATTTGTTTCTTCACAATCTAAGCATGTGAAAATTGGCAAGCCAGAAGTGTAAATTGTCAGGATTGCAGTCCCAATACACCATTCCAGATATTTTTTTCAAGTACACGAGAAAAGCTGATCACAAGAGATGTTTGATTGCGCATTAATATAGTTTAATGACATGACCCCAAAGAGCTGTTCAATCTGTTTTTGGCTGCTAATATATAAGCTACATCTTTTTTTGTTTAATTAGACAATGATTGTAATCCATACTTCAGTTAAGATAATTGCACTTATGAACCTAATGCAATCAAAAGATAAATCAGTCATTAGTTAATTAAGTCAGTTGGAATTAACATTTACCAAAAAAAAAAAACCCTTTAAATTTAGGACATATCTTTTAAGCTGTCCTTCACAGCAACTAATGAAAGACATGAATCAGCCATTCTATTTAAATGTCTTGTTTTTGTTTATGACTTTAATCTTTACAATGATGTTTCTACATGCCTGGATTGAGGATCAATTAGGCTCTCTTGTTAGGAATTACTTAAAAGAACCATGTTCATCCCAGCTGTTTGCTGGCATTTTGCATTTTTTTAGATTGTGAGTCCTTTTGAGACAAGGAGCTATTTAGTTATTTGATTTTTCTCTAAACTACTTCATGAACTTTTTTGTGGTGAACTACTGCTTTGTGAAAAGTGGTATATAAATACTCATCATATATAATCTACATCAGTGATTATATATGATTTCCCAAACTGTGGGTCAGGGCCCACCAGGGGGCCACGACCTAATGGTTGGTAGGTTTTAAAACTGACAAACTGACAACTGACAAGGCTATTAAGCCCAATGCAAGTAAAACTGAGCTGCATGTGCACGTTTCCTCACAAGTAGGAGACCGTTCCTCATGCCACCACAAAGAGCAGGCCGAGAGGAACGCAGCGCCACTAGAATGGTCCTGACCCAGTGAACGCAGCCCTCCCCAAAAATCACATAAGACAGAAATCCCCTGCCCCCAGCTGATAAGGAAAATGAATTGAGCCCTATGGAAAGTGAAATTGAGGCACTTGTGCACATTTACTCATGAGTAGATGAATGTGGCTCAGCTCCTGTCAAATACCAGGCAAAGGGGAATACAAGAACACCAGAATGGTTGCAATCGGATGAATCTGGAGCTCTACAAACACTCCAGAAGGTGCCCCCCCCCACCATAAAACGGTTAAAAACAGAGGCTCGAGTGGCTGGTAAAGTGAAACCTTTCTGAGTCTTGTAAAGCAAGGTGGGTCCTGATAGAGTGTCATTTTAAAAAGTGGGTCCTGGTTCTAAAATGTTTGGGGACCACTGATCTACACATTCTTAAGGCATAGTTGAGCATGAAGGCAGCTATATTTTTAGTAATGTTACCTGTCTCAGGAATAAAAAAAAGGCTGCAAGGTGACAATGGCCCTGTGCAAACAAACATGTAACCATGGTTTGTTTTTCTGCAGCATAGCTAAACATTAATGTCTGAATCCTAAACTTTACTCAGAAGCAACAACACAGGTGGGACCTTCTGGAATAAATGCTCACAGGCCCATAGCAGTGCTAAAATCCTCCCAGAACAGATACAATCCTGTGAAGCTTCTGTATGGATTGTAGCAGTCTGGAACAAGAAAATACAGCATCATGTGGTGAATTTGTGTGTAATTAATTCCATATGTGCGTTGCAGAATGCTATATTTTCTAGTTCTAGGTTGCAGTGACTCATGCCGCAGCCAGCAGGTAAGATTTGTCTCAACAGCCTTGCATTATCTTAGGACTGCCTGGGACAAAGCCAGCAGGGGCAGGAGCTCACTTACACCCTCTAAGGGTGCAAAGTGGCAGAGAGCAAGGGCCTATCAACCCTGTAGGTAAGCTGGAGGAATGGGTGCATCATGTTTGCAGACCCCAGATCCACATGCAGTCCAGCAAACTGCCCTGACCATGATTAAGGACCGGACACTAACCAGCAATCCTCTGTCTCATATTCATCAGGCAGTAATAAAAATAAATGCGTAGAAAGCCTCCTGCTCTCTCCGTTAATACTCTTACAAATTGCAGACCATGTGGTTTTTCCATCATGTCCAAACTTTTCTCCTCCCCCTACTTTGTTTTTCTCCCCTTAACATCCAGACTTAACCTCAAACTCAATGAAAAATCCTAGAGAACTCAAAAGCTTGCTGAATGCTGTGTGCTATTGTCGTTGGCCCGAACAAAGGTATTAGCCTACTTTTGACCCTCTCTCTAATTGACCGGGTGGAATGCCTGAAATGTTCATGGTTAAATATTGGGTCTGCACCAGTCCAGTAATGTACTTCTCTCCCAAGATCTTGTCATCTGACTATGCAGCAGCCAAAACCAACATCAGCATGGAGATTATCTCCACATAGGTACTATAGTGTGTGATGTGGGCATAGCACTACACTATTAGATATTGCAGGTGTGTTTTTTTCATGTAGTACTAATAGTCTCTTTGTTAGAGGGGAAAAATGAAGACATGTATTAACATAGACTTGAAACTTCTGGTCAGTAACCAAATATGGAATAACATGCATAATTGAAATCTATTGACTTTTCCATGAAAAATGTGCATGCAGAATGGAATATTTTGTTTTGAAAGGTGTTTCTGACTACATGTCTGTGTTGTAAAAGAGCTTGCAATAAATAAGGCCTGTACCATGAGAATGCCATCTGGTTTGATTTGTTAAAGTCTTCAAAGACGCTGGAGACCCCTGGGATAACTGAACCTCAGTGAGGCAGCATTAATGGACTGTCTGTTTTTACTGTAGTTCAGTCATCTGTTCTCTTGCAAACATTAAGAACAGTTTCTCCACAAATACTGGATGAATCTGCTGCCTTTGCATTTGAGGTTTTGCTTGGCTAGACCTGGGGCTGTTTGAACAACCAGGCATTATATCAACATGTTTCCATAAAGAAGCCTAATTTTTTAATCACATCTACACGGTAGTTAAAAGCCAACAGTTCCTTTATTTTTGAGGCCATTCCGGATCCCACTTCTGACAACACAACTTTATTAACTTTATTATTACTATTTGCCTGTAAACCGCTTTGTGAACTTTGTGTTGAAAAGCGGTATATAAGTACCTGTTGATTGATTGATTGATGATTGATTTCCAAGATGGCATGGGCCTTCTCATGCGGGTTGGGCCATAGCCACTGAAGCCACTGAAGTTGGCTACGGCCCAACCTGCATGATTCGGAGTTCAGTCTTATCCTCCCCCGCAATACTTGTGTAGCCATACCAAAAACAGGCACACTGTATCCAGTGTCAGGGGGTGGGGCAGGTCAGGAGGCTTACAGAGGAATAAGGGGATATAAATCCTCTGGGATGGATTTCCTTGGACTTGCACTAGCAAAAAAAGGGGACAAGGAAGCTGAAGAAAAGCTGGATATGATCTGGCATACACCTCCTCATTACACCTTCCCCACCCCACTTCTCCTGCTCCACTGCCTTATCTATTCTGATGGGCAACGGAAGAACCAACGATGCAGGCTGAAAGGCGACAGCCTTGCTGCCAGCCTCTCTAAGAGTATCCTGCTCAGCATGTTGTCAGAGTGTCCTTTACAGGTCCCCACTCGTAAGGAAAGTGGGATGCGCAGAAAACCCTCAAAGGACTTCCTGGACACAATCAGAAATGCCTTCCGGTCACATCCAGGATGTGTTTTGTGGTGTGGGAAGGCCGTACTTGGTCTCTCTGGGTCTCAGAAAGCTTTCCGGAGGCATTTGGCACTTCTGGTTCTCACTGAAAACAGGAAGTGACTTTCTGATGCCTCCTGGGGGCTTTCTGAGGCCCTTCAGATGCAGGGTCAGCACCCATGGTGAATCAAATCTGCAGGTTCCAAACCCGTGAATGATGAGGGCCAACTGTATAGGATTGGGCCAACAGAGTCCACAATCCATACTTACCTAGGAGTAAGCCCCAATGACTAGAATGGGACTTACTTCTGAGTAGACACGCATGATTGGGCTCAGAGTAATCTAGATCAGTGTTATTCAAACTTTTTAGATCGGGACCCACTTTTTAGAATGGCACTTGTGCCGGGACCCAACCGAGGTGATGTCATTAACCTGGAAGGGATGTTGTGGCAGGAAGTGACATCATTCAAGCAGGAAGTGCTGTCATTGTAACATAAATAAAATAACACTCCTGAAATGCAAATTGGCATTCTTGGATTGCAGCGACTGCAGTCATGAAACCATGGCAACCATGAAACATCCCTGACAGAAAGCAGGATTAGGACAAAATATTATGTAAAAGCACTGAACTAAAAACAAAATTTTAAAAAACTCTCACTTAAAAATTCAAACTATTAACACTCACAAAAGGAATATGACAAGAGTAAGATCTGCAGTTTCCAAGATGGCTGCTCCCAGCTTTCTGCAACCCACCTGACATCAAGTCACGACCCACCAAGTGGGTCCAGACCCACAGTTCGAATAACACTGATCTAGATCATCAGTTTTCCAAACTGGAGACTGCTGCAGCACCGAAAAGGCGCAACCCGAGCTTTTCGTTCCACTGGGGACCAAAGTTATGGCCGCGACTACAGAACCCAAGTGTCTCCGTAGCCAGCCGCTCCTGTCCAGAACGCCACATGTACAGCCTGCTGGGGTGACAGAACT
Source organism: Lerista edwardsae (assembly GCA_029204185.1). Classification (NCBI taxonomy): domain Eukaryota; kingdom Metazoa; phylum Chordata; class Lepidosauria; order Squamata; family Scincidae; genus Lerista; species Lerista edwardsae. The sequence goes on along the minus strand of JAJKFI010000002.1, from coordinate 9,708,591 downwards.
GGGAAATGGCTGGCCACGGCAACACTGGAGGGCTGTAGTCGCGGCTGTAACTTTGCTCCGCAGCAGAACGGTAAGTGTGGGTAACCCGGCAGAGGGAAACAGCAGTCTTTGGGTCCAGGTGGAATTTTGGAGAATGCTACCCTAGATCCTTACCATGATGCCTGAGTATTTTTTATGCTGTGTGTTGAGATGAGAACTTTTTCTCTTATAGTATCAGTCCAAGGACAATTTAAAGGCTTCTTTTCCTTTGAGCTGGAACAAATGTTAATTCTCCTCAATATAAGCAGTACAATTTCACAAGCACATGAATCACTCTTTGGTAATTAATTCAAAACTGAGTTTGTCTTTATGAGCTGGAATTTTTATTTGGAATGTCCAGGGGGTTGTCCTGAAAATAAAGAGAGTGCAGATGTCTTAAGAAAACAAAAATAGATCAAACCTGAAAATGTTTTTGCCATGCATAGTTCTCAGGCATTCTCTACAGACTTGGCGGTTGCCTGCCAAATGTGATTTCAGAAGAGGTCTGGAAGACATGTCATTTGTTCATTTCTTCCTTCAGGGGAAGTTCTGGTGCTTTTGTACAGGAAGAGAAAGTTATAAATGGACCAGAAAATTGGCTGCATTTTCACAAATGGACACTTATTCAAATGGGATCTTAGTATAGGAGCCAGATTCTGAAACCCTTCTCTTAGCTGAGTAGCTCTCTGCACGTTGTGTATTTGAGAGCCCAATTCTATCCTCCCTCCACCACTGGTACAGTCACACCAAAAACAGGTGTACTGTTTGCTGTATCCAGTGTGCAGTGGGGGGGGGGTAGGTCAGGAGACTGTAAAGGGTCAGTGGTAGCAGGAAGGCTAGCATAGGTCTGAGTTGACCTGTTCTGGCTGCTGGGGCTTACCCCACGGCAAAGGAACAAATGTCTCCTTTACTCCAAGTTGATCTCCAGCATCAAAAATCCTCTGCCTAACACAGCGGAAGCCACACTGGAGCCTCTGCACAAGGATTTAGGTAGGATTGGGCTGTTACTCATCCAGCAAGGATGATGATGATGATGATGATGATGATGATGATGATGATGATTTAATAAAGACTTTTTATTATATTATTTAGGGCGCAATCCTAAACTGAGTAAGGCCGGCATAAGCTAAGCCAGTGAAGTTTGGCCAGCACAAGAACCACCATAAAGTATGTTTGGACTACTCTCTGAGTCAAAGAGGCCATCACACAGGCATGCACCATCCTCCCTAACTCCGAGAGTAGTCCAAACACGTTTTATGGTGGCCCTTGTGCTGGCCAAACTTTGCTGGCTTAGTTTATGCCGGCCTAACTCCAGTTTAGGATTGTGCTCTTAGTTGCTCGCATTATCAGGCTTGTCTAGGCACGTCTTCCTTCCTGGACATTCCCATGACCACCACACTACCACCTATAGCAGCACTGCCATCTATTGCAGTGTTCTTCAGTTTTGGGGGTAGGACGCCAAAGGGGTTGTGAAGCCTCCGTTGTACAGTCGTGGCAACATACAGGAACAAAAAGGATTGAAGACCGCTGGACTAGAGCACCACCTGTCAAAGGGGGAGGCATCTGCTGTAGCCCTTCAAGTACCATGAGATTGTGTCCCAGTCCTGCTCAGATTCTTATTACTAAAATAGCTTTCACTAGTGCCAGGCTTCATGGCAACTTTGTCTGCTCTCTCTGATACTATTTGGTTACAGTGAGCAGTGTGGGAATTTCAGTCAAAGAAAGTGCCCTCAGTAATGGGGACAGGGAGTATGTGGAGAAGAGGGCAGGGGTGAGCAAATCGGGTCCCAGGAGAGGGGTGGCATCAGTAGTGAGTCCCCAGCCTCATACTTTTTATTTATTTATTTATTTGAGCTGTAGCACGAAAAATGTTGAAGACCACTGACCTATTGTTTTTGCCTAGATTGCCACGCGCTTCAGCTGCCTCACCTAAGTTTCAGCTCCCCTGGAGATGCTGTTTGTGGGAACAAGTATCCACACATGAGGATATTAACAGGCAGTGTTTCTGCAGCTAGTGTTCTCATATTGTTTTTTATATACACTTTCAGAAATGTTTCTGCTGTGAGAATAGGAGCAGCTTGATTCACAACCTACGTCGAGATGCCCATTTGTACAAATGGTATCCCCATATTAGCAGCACAAATAGTTGCACGTTGTGTCTGTACTGAGATACGTCATCCAGCATGGCCCTGGGTACTCCTGAGGCGATGGCATGGGAGCGGCCTCGTGTGTGAACTGGCTCCTGGCACTTTGGATTTCAACAGTCGGATTTTTTTTCATAGCTTTGATATGAAAACAGAAATGAGACAAAATCAATCAATTCTTCCGGAACTTAAAAAAAAAAAAACTTATTTGGAGTTATGAATTTCATTCTTTACAGTATGAACAAGATGAAGGTTGGAATGGATTAGAGAGTTATTATTACCTAAGTGATCAGGTAAACAAGACCAAACAGCAGTCTGATTCCCTTTATAGATAAAAGAATCGTATTTGCTAAAGGGCTGAGTACAGGTAGAAACTACCCGAACAAACATGTTTCCATTTAATCCTGATTAAATTGGCAGCAGTTTGGAATAGATCATTGTGTTCTCAATTTGCTGTTTGTTATCAATTCATCCATGAAGTCGTACAGGGCTCAAGGGTTCTGTTAATATTTTATATACCAAAGAGTCAACACAAAGACACCCACCCACAATTATGCATATCAATTGAATTACTCTGTGAATACAAATCATAAATCAGGGCGCAGTCCTACCCAGCGCTGGGGTAGGAGCACTGACCAGCCAATGCCCTATCCAGCGCTGGGTAGGTGGAGGCTGGAGCCTCCCTGCAGCAAGGGAGAGTGTGCTAAAGAGTATGCGCAGATCTGAGGAGTCCGCGCGGCCCCCCTGATGGGCTTAGGATGTTGCCATTTGGCCACCTCCCAAGCCCGCCCACGTCACGCCCAAGTCACGCCCTCGCCTCCCTCCCTCCCTCCAATCCCCGTGCCGCCTCAGTGCGGCGCCTCCCTCGCACCAACCGGCTTGGTCTGCGTGAGAGAGGCTCAGCACAGGCGCAGCAGGCCTGGCGCTGCCTGCAGCGCCGGTCTGTTGCCTTAGTGCCGACGCGGGGGTGCCAATCAGCGCTCCTGCGTCAGTGCTAAGGGCGCAGCATCAGCACAACCCCATTACGCTGACGCTGCGCAGGGTTTAGGATTGTGCAGTCAATTAAGATAAACTGGGTGTGCAGCCCATCCTGTGCATACTTACTCAGAAGTAAGTCTTAACTGAGTTAAGTGCAGTGGTGTCATTCAAATGATTTAGGAACAGGAACTCACTTTTGATCGGCACTTGTCGGGAACCTGGAACCAGCCACAAAGCCCGTTAGGATCCGGAACACCCGTTCTGGTCCGTTCCCCCTGAATGACATCACTGGTTAAGTGGTTCCTGCCCACAAGTAAGAGCCTGATCCTATGGACTTGTATAACTGGCACTGCTGCTCAGTGCCAACTCCAGGTGTCGTAAATGTGCCATAAAGCACATTTACAGCACCTGGCTAGGAGGGAGCACTGGCACTGAGGCCACACCAGTTGGAGCTGTGCCTCAGTGTGGGTGGTACAGCCGGCTGCGCTCCAGAAGCACTGGTCAGCAATAAGGCCTGCCAGGGGGAGGGGGAGGCAGGGTGGGGGCGGAACTGGGCTTGGGAGGGGCGGAGCAAGGGTGGGACTGGCGGTGCCTCCTACTGCTGGATCCTATCCTCCATATCAGGCCGTGAGGCCTCACATGGAGACTCTCAAGTCTGCACCAGCAAATCCAGCTCAGACTTGAGGAGGTCCATTGGCGGAGCAGCGCCCTTACTCCAGGGGAAGGGGATGAATATCTCCATCTCCTGAGGTGACTCCTATGGGAAGCTGTGGTAGCCGTTTTGGCACGGTTGCTCCTACAGGGGCCCAGCACTATAGGATTGGTATGCGATTGCAACATTGAAGTCCAGACTATTCTAAAATCCAGACATTTTTGTGCCAGACTTTTTTTTTTAACTTCCTGTAGTTTGAGTACTAGAAGCTCTTGAGCTCATTCTCACATACAGTGCAGGTATAGGCTGTAAATCCTACTCTCTGGTCTGTGGTGTGTACCTATGCAGACATTGTTGAAAAACGTCAAAGAGGACAGCAGACACACATATGAGTAACAGTGAAAAGAGCAAGAGGAAACATTTCTCACTGTATTTATACAACTATTCCGAAATTGAGACAAATCAAGAATCCAGACACTTTCCCATCTCAAGTATAGATAAGATAAGAGATACTCTGTATATATAAGTAAGCCTAGGTAGGAGAATGGCCGTGGTTCAGTGATAGACCACATTTTTTGCATGCGGTCTGATTCAGCAAAAGACAGCCTTGTACATCCATGTTTATACGGATAGTTGTTAATAAAGGCAAGATTTCAATCATATTTTGGCACAGATGAAAGTGAGAAAGCCTTTGGTTAAAATACAGGTATTTGATTAAAAACAGTATCTGTTATCTAAATGGTTTAAATAGACCAATAGAGGCCTAAATAATTGCCCACCATTATTCTTATTATGACTTTATTGTTCTACATATTACATACTGTTCATTTTAATGTGGTATTAGTACGCTGCCGATGGCATTTGCTTCAGCATGGGAAAGGCAGGATATAAACCTCTTTGCTGTTCCTTCTGCTGCTGCTGCTACTACTAATCTTTATGCAACTGAAATAGAGCACAATAAATACAGTAGTCAGTCACACTTGCATTGTTCTTGTTCCTTTGCATTTTGTGGGATGCATTTTGGGGTGGTTTCTTCTTTTTATCAAGCACAGAATAATTAACAACCAACAGGAACTATCCTGCAATAATAGTTGTGTAGAAAGTGGCATCATGCACTTCGAACCTTACGGAATTGGAGAGATTGTTCTGAGCACAAAAATCTTGCCATTTAGCTATTGGAAATAGATCTTTTCAAGTTTTCTATCTAGACCATTACGAGAAATTGTTCACACTTTCTCATTTTTTAATTGAATCTATGCAAACTATATCAAATGAACCGGTAACTGATAATTTTGAGGTAGATATAATTCTTGGCTGTCTGCCATTCTGGAATCTGGCCAGGAACCCACTGTCAGCTCTTCATTTTTCGTTCCAAGGTCATCCTTGTCCAATATGCCTCTTTTCTGCCTATGCAGAAACTTTGAGCATTGAGAAACAATCTCTTGTTCTGATGCTATTCCCATATTGGACGAGGCCTAACACTGGACTAGCAGCCCAGTCCTAATGGGACTGCCCGTGCTGTGACACAACAGTGCCAAAATGGCCACAGCTATACCCTGTGTTAGCAAAAATGCAGCTGGAGCTCACCTCAAAATTTGGGTCCAGCTTCAACAGCCTCTGTGGGTCTACTGGTATCCGCACCAGCTAATTCGCTGGCACTGAACCAAGCAGCTCTGTGTAGAGCTTTCTCACATGGGAGGGGGGATAGGATCTGGTGGCAGCTTCTGCTGCTTGTCCTCACCCCCTCCTGGGCCTGGTCCACCCACATCCTGCCCCTGCACTATCCTCCGAGTCCCAACCCAGTTTCACCCCCTCCCTACCTTCTCCCTGCCCTGAAATGCTTCAGGCTTATCGCCAATGGCTCCTGGAACCTCTCCAACTGGCATGGAGGCTTAGCACCCACCTGTGTGTGTATCTGCACCGGTGCCTCCTTCTACCTCGCTGCTGTGAAGTGCTTTATGGCACTTTTGCAACAGCTGTCTCCTTGGCAGTGTGCACAAGACCAGTGCTGCAGAGCAGTAGGATCAGGCTCTTACTGCTCTAGGGATAAAGGCACATAGCAATCTTTAATCTGGAAGTGGTTCAGCAACTTTCAAATATTGTTGTCTCTAGCCCAGCAATTTCTTTGGGAAAAATACGAGCCTAAGATAAAGTGCAAGACAGTGATCTGAGAAGGAAGAGAGAGCATGTCTTGTGAGGAGAGAGAGGGATTAAGTATAAAGTGTCCAGTAAATTAGCCCTAAAATATTTATTTGGAGGTCTTCCTGCATGATATACTGAACGATATTGCCACAGTGAAGTATCTCCTGCACTAGTGGAAAGCGTGAATGGGATTGATGAAAAAAAAAAAAGTGGGCTAAACGTGTGTTGAAAGAAAGAGATTAGAAGCATGAAGCTCTTTGCAAAAGAAAAGGTCTTTTCCAACAACTATAATGTACAGGTTGATATGAAGCCATGCAAATTTCAGAACACTCAACATTCGGACTTCAACCAGACTTTCCCATTGTCTTTGCCATTTCTAATGTGTGTGCACAATTCATGAGAATACGTTCATATGGGGACAAGATCCAGTTCTGTCAATTTCAAAGGAGCGTTGCCGATTTCACAGACCTTGGATCAGGCCAGGCAATCATGCTAAAGTTCAAGAATGCAGGTTGTTTACATGTATCTTCACTGTTTCACACTGTTCTGCCCTTGACTCATCTATTCATAAGGCAGGTGGCAGATGTGAGCGTTTTAATGCGCCAGTTCCACCTGTTTTCTTGCATTCTCATTCTCAAAGCACAATGTTTCAACAAAACAATTTCCAGGCAGCAAAAGAGAAGGAGGTTTTACACTGCTCCTGCTTTACAAATTCAGGTGTTTTATCATTCTTCATGAACACATGTTCCTCATTAGAGATTGTGTGTTCTCAGTGCAAACATGGCTAGAGGGGTTCCAAACAAAACGGGCTGAATTGCCTCTGAGTTAAATATTCATGCTTATAAACTCATCCTTTCGTCAGAACCACACATGCACTCTCGACATGAATTAGTTTGCTAGTCAAGCAGGTATTGTGCTAAACCAGCAGTTCTCAAACTGTGGGTCTGTGGGTCATGACCCAATTTTTGGTGGCTCGCAAAACTGACATGGTAGATTAGGCTATGTGCATCTGTGCCTCAAAGGTTAAACAAGTTACTTCTTGAAGGGGGGTGGGAAGCACTGCTGCCCAATCACCATTATATCCACAGAGGCTGGAGCGACTGGTAAGGTGAAACGTTTAAGGTGGGTCCTGATGCTAAAATGTTTGAGAACCACTGCGCTAAACTGTAAGCTCTCCAGGTACGGATGTTCTGCCTTCAGTGGACCTCCTTCCTACATACCCACCCATGTACTTTTGGGAGTCATATGTGCTTGCTGTCGTGTCAGCTGGAACCGAAATCCTACTTTCAGGGAAAAGGATAGAGGAAGACGAGGCACAGCATTTTCCTGACATTTGCTGACGTGTTTCAGGTTACCAGTGGAGAGGTTTAACATATAGTTGCTGCAAGTAAGTGTTAAGCGCTATTGAAAGGGGCAGCTGCAGAACTGAAGTAAAGAGGTTGTAAGCAGATACCAGAAGTTGTTGTCTGTCACTTCTATGGTATATATAGTATTCTCCTTGATCCACTTGAAGTAGAAATACATAAAAGTACACATATTAGTCTTATATTGAGTCAGATGATTTAACTCACCTAGCTCAGCTTTGTCCACACTGACTGGTTGCAATTATCCAGGCTTTTAGAGAGGAGTCTTTCACAGCCTTCCTGGAGTTGTTGGGGATTGAACTTGGGACCAGAATGTGAGTGTTTAGTTGTCAGGCAGGGCAGAAAATGAGGAGGAAGGTGGATTGGGGGCGTTAATAGCAGAACTCGGGTGCGCCGATATCCTACCCCACCCACCTCCCTTACTGCCTCTGTTTCACCCCTTGGATTGCTCTGTGCAGTGTGCACTTCCTATTCCAGAAAAGTGGTGCAAATAAAGGCTTTTGCTCACAGATATGCCAGTGTTGTCCTCCCATTCATAATGGCTGACGAGAGTTCTGTCAGTATGAATAGGAGGACAATGTTAGCATTTCTGTGAGGAAAAAGCCTTTATATGTACCACCTTTCTAAAACAGTATTTTAGGTACAAAGGACACCTCTGACAATGCTGAATTCAGCTACCATGAGACTAGCACTTTTGAAAAGAGCTGCCTTAGGTAAGAGTTTATTTTTATATCCTGCCCCCCTTCCACAAGAGGTGCCTAACAGCAGGAGTAAAACACAAAAGTACAGGTGGAGCCTTTTTTATCTGCGACTGTTCCATTCCTTAAACCCTTGCTGATAAAAAAAAAAATCCACTGGCAATTAAACCCGCAGATTTAGCCCACACCCACACCCCAAACCCAACCAAAGCTATGCTCCAGTCAGGTCCTGAGGCCCACTGAGGCTGCACAGGTTCTCCCACAGCTTTGGGAGTCCTCAGAATGGCCATTCCTGCCATAAAACATTACTTCTGGAAGTGATGTTTTTAATGCCTTATTACGAGGCTCAGGAAAGCCCCAGAGTGCAAAAACAGGAAGTAACTTTTTTTGGCGGAAAAAGCCTTTGGAGGACCCGTACAGCCTCAGCGGGTCTTGGAAGAACCTCTAGAGGCTTCTGGAGCCACGCCCAGTCACCTTCAGAGACTTCAGGTTAAGCCGAATTTGGCTCAACATGGGTCTGGGAGGAACACGCATTGATATAAAATTCATGGATAATTAGGCTCAGTCTGTACAGTAAAAAATGTAAAATACAATAAATACAGTAAAACATGAGGAAATCATGAGAATTAAAAGTAGCAGCAGAGTAGTAAAAGATAAAATGAGCAATTGTGAGCAATTAATGCGAATTCTGTCCAACTTTCCAGCACTGATGCAGCCATACCAACAATGCGTTTGCTGCATCCTGCAGTGGGGCAGCAATCATGGAGGCTTCCTCAACGCAGAGGAATGTTTGTTCCCTTACTTCAGAGCAGCATTGTGGCTGTATCGGCACTGGAAAGTTGGATAGGATTGGGCCTTAAAACAGCACTAAAATAGCAATAAAACTATTTCTCATTTAATTCTTTTTTACTATCCTTACAATATTATATATTTTTATTCAACAAAAAGTTTTTTAACGTTGTCTTTTCCTCCCCAGTTTGTCTTTCACAAATATGAGAGATCAGCCCAGGGTAGAACTGTATGTACGTATGATGTATGTATTTTCGGCTTTACCCCGCAGTCCCACTTCGATGTCCTCTGTGAGAACAGTACTAGAGTTAAATACTTCCTGAATATTCTTGTGTTCCTTGTGTTCTTACAAACATGTGAATGGAATCAACAGTTATTCTTACTAAACCCTCTGCTCCTGCCTTTGTTTTATACATATTATTAGCGCTAAATACCTGCAAACCTTTATTTTCTGAAATCAGTAGTCTGCACGTCATAATCCTACAAACCCAAACAAAATTATTTACACAGATGTTCCTTTATAAAGCAGTCTCTTGTGAAATATGCATTGCATGGTTTCCAGTTATTAACACATCACTACTTTAAGGTGTCTGTTTTCTGTCATCTTCTGTTCTCCAAATGTTCCTTTGAAGATGGAGTTGTATGATAGTTGACTTTCAGCCCATGTTTTGTATTCTCCATCTGTCCTCAGTGATTGGTGCTGCATGGAAAGCTTTGTACTCATGTATTCTCTAATATATAATATCCCTGAGACCAAAGAGAATCAGCTCATTGTCTGTCTCTTTCAAAGGTCTCAACATTTTATTCGAATTAGCTCTCACCCATAAAAATGTGGTCTAAATTTTTGCAATGATGTATTCACAGATGGTTGTGACTCTGTGAGTAAAATTACATAAGAGCCTTCTTGGATCAGAAGAACCCATCAGAAGAAGCATCCTGTTTCCCACATTGGCCAACAGGAATGAACAGGTTTCTCCAGCAGATACTAGTTTTCATGATTGCTGCTGACTCTGGAAGTTCCATGACCAATAGCCATTGAGAGAATGCATGCATGAATGTGTTTAAGAGCGCAATCCTACCCCTAAGCTGGAATAGGCAGGCCAATATCCAGCCCTGGGTTGTGACTGGCTGAGGCACAACCCGGAGCAAAGGGAATAATCTCCCCTTCCCCTGGGTAACACGTAGCAGCCCGAGTGGGGCTACTTGGAGCTGTGCCAGTGAAATTGCTGACGCAACTCCAAACGGCCTGGTCGGGTGCTGGATCCTTTCTCCACCCCACGGGCCAGTTCATCCACGGGCTCCCACCTTCTCGCCTTGCTGTTCTGCCTTCTCCCGCCCTCCCCACTTCAGCCAAGCTCGGCCACACTTACCTTAATGTTGGCGCAAACACGCTTTCCGACCTTAGATCCCAGGTCTTGGATTGCTCCTGAAACCACTTTTAAAGCCACTTGAGCTAGTGGCTATTTTACCACCATGAATTCCATAAACCCATTATGCATTTTTGCTTGACAGGAATCTCCTGCCAATTACTTAGTTTCAGAATCACCCTGATTTATGTGAAAAGAAAAACTTCTCTCTCTCTCCATTGTCTACACACCATGCATAATTGTATAAACATGTGTTGTGGCCTCCTTTCAGTCAACTTCTTTCTAAACTAAAAAAAAAATCACAAGTGTTTTAGCCAAGGTTGCAGCAAAACCACTGATGTTCCCCTATCCTTAAAAAGGCATCCTTAGTAGCCACGGTTTCAGGTATCCACTGCCTGGGATTTGAAACGGAACCCCAGGGATACTGGGGCATGCCTTTATACCGCTTTGCAACAAAAAGTTCACAAACTGGTTTACAGGCAAGATAAAATAATAATAAAATAATTAAATGGCTCCCTGTCCCAGAATGGCTCACAATCTTTAAAAAAAAAAGCACCACTAGCGACAGCCACTAGAAATGACACAGTGCTGAGGTGAACAGGGACGCTTACTGGGCCCACTGCTAAATATAAGAGGAACACCACTTGAAAAAACGCCTCTTGCCCAGTTAGTACAACATAAGAACATAAGAAGAGCCCTGCTGACTCAAGCTAAAGGCCCATCTATTCCAGCTTTCTGTAGCTCACAGTGGCCCACCAGATGTCTCAAGGAGCACACAAGACAACAAGATACTTGCATCTCGTTGCCACTCCCCTGCATCTGGCATTCTGAGGTAGCCTACTTCTATCATAAGGAGGTTGCACCACCAGTGTTGTCGCCCTACAGGTTCTCACCGGTTCGCGCGAACCGGTTTCTAGCTGACGGTGTGGCTGGAAAATGGCGGCGCGTTAGGCTCGCCGCTGTGCGCATCCCTGCTCTCTTGCCCCGGCGCCCGGCAGGGCTCGACCTTCCCCGCGCCATGATGCGCTGGGTGCCCACCAAGCGGGAGGAGAAGTACGGCGTGGGTGAGCGCTTCCTCTCTCTCCCCCTCCCCACTCGCTTTTCCTGGGCTCATCCCGCTTGTTGTGCTTTTACTTGCCGCTTGCGGCAAAACTTCCTCCCAAGTTGCCTTCGCCGTCGAGAGCGGCTGAAGCGCCTCCTCGCTGCTGCCCGCCTCGCCTCGCCTCTCGCCTCGCCTCTCTGGGGCTCATTGTCTCGGCGGGCGAGCTCAGCCCTCTGCCAGGAGGAGCCACCCCGGCCCCGCTGGCTGTGGTCCTTCGGGAAAGGCGGCAGGAGGGGAAGAGGCGAGCCGCTCGTTCTCTGCGAGAAAGGCCTGCGGCTGGAAGGGCGGGGTGTGGACTGGCTGCTGCCTCGCACTCATTCATGTTGGAAGGCGCGTTTCCTCTCACAGGAGCGGCTCGCGTTTTCCTGCCCCTCGGCTGCCTCCCTGGATCGCTGTTCGCCCTCACGCCAACCTGGATCCCCGAGGCCTGAGCCAATCCTGCTCCTCTTTGCTTCCCCACCCCGATCCTCGCAAAGCCACAAGCTGTTGTGCAGGGGGTGGGGTCTGTCTGGGGCTCTGTCCCTGCTTCTCCTTTATGTCTTTTCTCTCACAAAGCGAGCCTAGATCTACGCCCTGTTGCCCTGGCTCCCAGCCCCGCTCCCAGCTTCGTTGTGCCTCTTTGAAAAGAGAGCGGGAACTTTCGCTCCCGGAACCAGTTTTAGCCCTGGTTTCTCTAAGCTAAATCTCTTTTGTGCCTTGCAAAACTTAGAATGAACCCCCGCATATCATTGTTGGACTGAACCGCTGTCTGTCCCTTAAACCAAATATCTCCCCCCCCCACCTGGAAATGACAGTCTGGGGGCAGACTTAAAGGGCTCCTCTCAATCCATCCATCCATCCATCCATCCATCAATCAACAGGTACTTATATACCACTTTGCAACACAAGTTGAAGTCTTCCTCAGATTTTGCCTGATGTCTCTGGTGGGCAATTGAAATTGGCACTAGTTCCTTCTGCATTTGAAGGCCAGCCACAGCAGGTGACATGCCTGACAGAGAAGGCCACAGTGGTTAGTCTGCAGCCCAACACGAAGGCCCTCACCTCTGCACTGTCTAAATATTTTCCCATGGCTGCCTGGCTACTGCTGCACTCCCAGGTGGTCGGGCAGTTCTGGATTGGGCTATTACGCCAGTGCTTCCCAAACTCCTACAAGGAAGTTGGGAACACTGTGTATGCGGGGTATGGGCTAGGGCAGCAATGCAACCCCCAGGATTGTGCTGCTGCCTGGGGTAGGGTTTTTTTTTTAAAAACCTTACCTCTGCCAATGCCAGACTAGGGGGGAGTGCAGAGAGCCCTGCAGGTGCCTCCCCAAGCCTAAAAAAAACAGTAAAAAAAAGTTATTGAAACTACTTCCTGTTTTCAGACATGAAACAGGAAATGGTTTCCTATCTTTTTTTTCCTGTGTTCTAAAGAAAGGTATCCCCACACAACAAGTGAACCTGACAATGTAGTCACTTTCACATGCAGCATGCTTCATGTGTGAGCACTCGTTCAGAACGCCTAAGAACCTGCAAGCCACACAACACGTATAAAAGGGAGACCAGCCACAAACCCAATGAAGGTTGGGGAGTGGTGCAGCTGGGAGAGATGTGTGCACATCACTGGACAAGATGCATCTCCTGCTGTGCATGTTCATTTTCTTTCCTCTTGTCATTCCACAACTGATGTCGTGGCGGAAATTAATTTGAAAAAGGATTATCATAATTTATCCCAGATGGTGAGGGACAGGAGAGGCACTGGATCCTGAATAATTTATTGCAACCAAAATAATGTGAAGTACTTAACTACTGATGGAAGAAGCAACCTAGCTGTCAGTCCCCACAGTCATCTTTGACTATTAGTACACAGGCAGTGGCATGCCTGGACACAGGAGGATTTGTGGGTGAGGCTGTTAACACCGTTGCCAGTCTACTGCCTGTTCCAACCAAACAGATTAGAGGCAAAACTGCACCAAGGCACACATACTACAGTATGCCCTGGGGTGGCACTGTTTTATACCTTGGATTTAATTTGTGGGATATTTGCAACAAACAAAAATTGCCCATACTATCTAATCTTACTGTCAGGAAAAGGAAAGGGAACGGAATAAGGCCTTATGGGATTGTAGAATTATTTGTGATTTTCAACACATGCATGCTAAAGAAGTGAAATAAATGCCCTACACAAGAAAGCTGTGCCCTGTATTAGCCCATGGGATCAGATAAAACCAAATCCAAACAGCAAAAGAGTTTAATTGGACCACTAGTTCAATTCACAATATTATTATTCAGTTCATTATTATTCAGATCATAATGAAGATTTTACTACACAGGCTGATGGAATGACACCTGGTGTAGGTTTACATTCCAGGAAATACCTCTGGGGTTCCATTCCAGACTCCCTTGTGGATACCTGAAACCCTGGATACTGGACGTCCTTTTAAAGATAGGGGAATATCAATGGTTTTGCTGCAACAAGGGAAAAAAGGAGTAATGTTCCACTACCTTTTTAATAGGCGTCCCAGTATCCACGGTATCCATGGATAACTGAAACCGTGGATACCGAATCATTGAATACCTTGCACGCCTTATCTGGAATACCTTATACCAGATAAGTTTAGTGATGACATGAGGAGGATGGAGCCCAGCACAGATCTCTCTGTTTGCCTAAGCTTTTCCAAAAAAGAATGAGAGGGGAAGATAACCTTGTCTCTCCCTTTTAGGACACTTGGCCAAAGTGGAGAAAAGTGAGCAACTGATGGGGGCAGGAGAAGGAGTCCTAGATGGTATTCACAGTGGCTCCAATGGGAAGGCATCATGAGCATATAAAACCAAACTATAGGTCGACTCATATGCTTTGGGATCATTTCAGCTCCTGTTCTTGAAAACTGGGAAGCCGAAGGCAAGGTAGAGGCCAGCTGCTTTAAAGCTGTGATTTATTTGTGTGCTTGGCTAGCCTTTTTAGCTGGCTAGCCTTTAAATTTAGGCTTTTAGCAAAGGTCTTTGAGACAGCCTACAATTAAAAAATGGGGGGGGGGAGAGAAACACCAACAAAACCTATCCATCATGCGATATCTGATTAGGAGCAGTTAGAACGCAAAGCACTCTCTGTCGATGAGAAGCTGTCTTAGAGGCTGGTATATTTGTTTGGCAGTTTGAAGCTCTGACAGAGGAGGCCCAATCTCTGCTTCCCTGTAACCCATAATTCTATAGAAGAAAGATTAGTTTAGTTTTCTCCTGGGCAGTCATGCTGACAAAGTTCAAGACCACTTTTGTGATTGTTATTCCAGGAAGTTTCTTCCTTTTCTTCCCTCCAGTTTGTTTATATATTAAATACACACATAACCAAACTCTGCCTTCAAATGCATGAGCCAATGATTCTGAGCCAATGATGGAAGACAAGTTTCTCCCAGATGGTTTGAAAACATATTTTGGCCCATCTAATATGAGACTATTTTTTTCCTTTTTCCTAATATTGGTAAGCGATGTCCCCGCCGGGACCGCCATTATCCAGTAAGCTACCAAAATAGCTCTGTCACTGCCTCTGTTAAATCTCTTAGTGACCACAATATTGTAAAAATATTTTTCTACACAAATAGAGCAGCAGGGACAATTGCTACAAAAATGGAAACTCCTATTAAAAGCATTCTCATATAAATCTTACATTCTTATATAAATATTTTTGTAAAGAACTAGCTATCTCACTGTAATATCAACAGTTTTATATAGGGTAGCTGTTGCAGGGAATAGGTCTGCTTTTCTATTTTCAGAATAATATGCCATGGCAATGTAGTGGTAAATTACCACCTCCTTTAAAGCCTATTACCAAGAAGGATATAAGGAAAAAATTTCCCTGGGCCCAGTCTTTCCGGAAATGTCAACTTTTCCCTAGTAAGCATATTCCTGAGGGGAAAAAAAGGGGGCGGAACATTCACCTCATGTCCTTTTCTTCACAGAAAGAGTGCATGATAAGAGAATGGGCAAAGGTGAAATAAAGGCCCCCAAGCATACCAGGAGGACTCAGTGTCTCTCTCCGACTTAGGGTTGTCAGTCCTCCAAGATTGATCTGGAGTCTCAAGGAATCAGCAGGAGTCTCAAGGAAACCACTGATAGCAATTCTGAGAATTTTTTTTTTTAAGCTGAAGAAACTGGGTCTTTCTGGGCAAACTGGCAGCCCTCTGGGACAGGCCTTGCTTTGTTTTTTCAGCAACTCATTTATGTCATTCTCTCCCGTGTGCGCCCAGAATGGCCATTTCTCCAACTCATTTTCAGAGGCAGATGAAAACCTGGCTATTCCACAGGGCTTTCTGGAAGCTGAATCTTTTGCTTTTGATCTGACAGCTGCTGCTTTTGTTGTTGGTAGCTCTTAGATGTTAGTTGTTTCATTTTTAATTCTAACTTTTGAATATTATATATTTTACTGTTAGTTTTTTTTTTATCACTTGAGAGTATTCCTGCAGAAAGGCAAAATATAAATACTGTTAATACAATAACATAAACAAAAATCCAAATTCTGGTCCAAGAATTCTGAATTCTCTGCTAAAGAAACGTCTGCTCTTTTCAAGACTATGGGAAGACTAAACAAGCTTCTGCCATAGAGCTTCCTGTTGGTCTGGCAAGATACCACAGCGGAGGGGGTTGGTTGTTTGTTTGGTTTTTTAATATGAACTGAATGGTCTAATGCAGTGGTTCCCAAACTTTTTAGTACCAGGACCCACTTTTTAAAACAACACTCTATCAGGATTCACCTAGGCTTACCAGCCTTTAAAAAAAGGAGACCTAGAAAGAAATACTGTTTTATTTATTTATAATAATAACCAGAAAAAGGCCCTTAAAGATTTATTTCCACATATTTGCACATGCTTGTAAACTGCAGGAGCCAAGCTCTTTGCAGGATAATTAGCAGCTATAGTATCTTATTTTTGAATAGCCCCAGAGCTTTAGGCAATTCATTCTCTGATCTTCCTATTATCCTTTGGAGACCCACCAAAAATCCTACCTGTTGTTTCCGACCCACAGTTTGGGAACCACTGGTCTCGGGAGTTCTCCAAACATACTTTACTAAAGGATAGCCAGAAGACGGTTGTGAGGTATAGCACGGTTGTGAAGTATAGCACTCATTTTTGTCTTGGAATACAGTACTTAGCAGCCCTACTTGCTAAGCAGAAGGTGGTTAGTCAGCTGAAGCCTTTGCCATGCCCTGAAGCAGAATAGACCTTGGCTATCTTAAACAAAACAAGTAGATTGAGGAGAGGAAAATGAAGTAATTGATCTGGGCAAGATGAGCTCAGAGTCACTCCACATTGGAACCCTTCTCCTTAGGGCAGTGCTTTATCTCTCTTCATGGGGGAGAGCGCAAATTGCCCTCAAAAACACATTTTAAGGCTCCAATCCTCTGCATATGTACCTAGAAGTACATCCCATTGAAGTTAGTGGGACTTACTTCTGGGTTGGTAAGCATAAGATTATTGTAGCAGGTTAACAATCTCTAGCAATTCTGAAAGTGGTTTCCGGGCAAGTATGGAATTTCAGTTTCTCTTCTGGAAAGCTTCTTTCTTATTTTGTCCTTTGAACTCTATCTGAACGATATTTTGCTGAGAGCCAGGACTCTGGCCTTTTCAAGCTACTCTTTTTCCTAATTTCTTGAGGGGAGATTATTTTTCTCCACACTTTCTATGTTTATTTCTTATAATCTTCCTGGTGGAGCCCTAAAAAGGGATCTCTACTGAGGGATGGAGTTAAACAGATTCTCTCTGCATTATTCTGACACTGAGAGCTCAGTTCTAACCAACTTTCCACCTCTGACATAGCTGGGCCTGTGGGGCATGTGCTGCATCCTACCGTGGAGTAGTAGTCACAGAGGCCTCTCTGCCTTGTTTCCTCAAGGCAAGGGAATGTTTGTTCCCTTTCTTCAGAGCTATATTGCTCTTAACTGATGCTGGAAAGTTGTTTAGGATTGCACTCTGATACTTGCATCTTCCTACTGCTTTTATTTTCAAAAACAAAATAGGAGACTATTGCCTTTTGCCTAGACTAATGACTGTCTATTTTTGTCCTGTGTTACTTCTAAAAGGGAACCATTTTCTTGTATTTTTCCTTCCTGTCCTTTGCAATCATTTGTCATTTGTCATAATTACAATAGGTCATCAGAGTGCACACCTTACAAATAGGTTGCTCATTGCTAAAATGCCTGCCAGCTTTGAAAGGCCATCCTCCAGGACCAGGTTTCTTGTGCCTATAAATTATTACATTGAAAATCTATGATACATCATGTATTATCTTGATGGACTATAATTAACTGGGTCATTCTTCATGCCTAACCTGTTGATTTCTGTTATTAGCAAATGGAAGTGAACTTCCTTCTTTCCATTAAGGTGGCATGCAGAAGAACTGTTTTCTAAAGCATTTACCAGTTGTCTTTACAAGGGTTTTTTTGGGGGGGGGGAGGGGTGCAAAAATGGTAAACTCTACTGCTGCTGCTGATCTCCATGCATTCAGTATTCCTTTCCATATAGGTCATCATATGTGCTGTGTAGCTGATTGATAGGGGTAGTGCCATGACGTCCCTCCCACAGAGACGTATTTGTGATGTCATGAGGGGAGGCGGGCGCAGTTTACAGCAGGGCACAGTACAAGGGAAAAAATGGCATGTTTTTGGCCCAAGCACTCTCCTTTGTGTCTGGAATGCTCCTAAATGGAGCAATTCCAGGCACTGTGAGGTGTGACCAGGTGGTGCAGCTGTCCTAGGGGTGCAGGGACCTCACCTACCCACTGGCTTTGAGCCGGTTATGGATCTGCCCTCCCAAGTGGGGTGGGAGCACTGGAGCCCTTCACTTCTCTGTCTGTGGCTTCAGAATGCTTGTGGAAAGAGGGGTAAGGTGCATCCAGTTCCTCCTCCACCATGTGGACTTTGTCAGAATCTCGGGGTGAAGTTGGGGGCTTCCCACCTTCAAGTAGCTGTTGAACAAATGCTCTCGGCTTTGGTGTTTGCCCGCCTTTGTCTCTTGTCTCCTTCAATTGGCCTTCCGCTATTGCTTTGCTTTTAATGCGATAGGCCTACATCTGGATCACCTCTGTTTGGCAATCTTTGACCCTCTCTAGGGGTAGCTGCTTCACATTCATGCTAGAGAGCTGCAAAAATACAGTCGTCGGAGTGAGTGCGAGGTGTCTGGGCCCAGAGAGGACTGAAGATTGCCAAACAGAAACTTGGGCAGTGTGGTGTTACCATCTGCTAAGGCTCACGTCTGGTGTGGCCCATACCAGCCATGCCTCCATAACCACTAACCACCACTGTGTACAACAGTTTACATAGCAAAGAACTGAGAAAATGGTTCCTGGTCCCAAAAAGGCTCACAATCCATAACCCACAATCCATAATTTTAGGCATGACCTTGATTACCTGGAGGACAACTTCATTATGCCAGTGGTACATGTGTGCTGCCAGCTAAAAGTGTTGCAAATGTGCCATAAAACACGTTCACGGCATGCAGTGCTAGCTCTGGCACTGGACCAGTGCTAGTGAGCGTCCAGCCGTAGTATCGAATGGATGAGCCGCTGGCGCTCCATCAGTATTAATCCTGTACTAAAACGTTTTTATTGTGTTTTGAAACTTCCTTTCTTTATCAAACTCCAGTACACTAGATAACATCTTTTATGTTATGCTGCCAAAACATATTCCTGCCTTCTCCTTGACAGTGTTGTACTCCTCTACTTTGCTATAAGTACTATAAGTTTTTTTCCCTTAGTTAAGTTGACCTCCCTGTCAAATACCCCATCAACAGAAAGTCTTACAATAGCTGGCTTCGGACCTATCAGATTTTATTCCATAGATAAGTCAGGATAATATTCCTCCAAATGGCACATTTTGCAAACATTTCTGCACCTGTGTTTAAGTGTAATTTCTCTGTTGTCCCAAGACTCGCCTTTTGTTTTAGTTCTTCTATTCTTTCAGCAAATGCATTCCTAAAAAAAAAATTACTATTTTTTTCTAAGAAAACTTCAGTTGGCAGCAAAATAATAGCAAAAACATGCTGAAATTTCTTCCCACACTGTTGAAATGCAGCCATCACTGTCTGAGAACAATCAGGGCTGGCCTTATGAGCTGCGGGCCCAATAGGAAATTTATTGTGGGGCCCCAAGTTCACAGCCAAGGTCTGTGGAATCTAAGAGATATAAATAAAGTTTATTACAGACATTATATTTCTATGGTAGGATGGAAAGCAATCAATGTGTGTTTAAAAAGTGCATGCAGGTTAATGGACCAAGTGGATCTAAGCATTTTTTAAAATACAAACTTGCATACATGTCAGCCTACAAGTAAAGAATCAAAATGTGCAGATTACCTTTGAAAAAGAGATAAAATTTTATGCTGTTCTATAATGTATGTATTATGTAGTTCAAGTACAGTAAAACATTTTCAAAATATAAACAGTATAAACAAAGACTACTGACTTTTAAAATTCAGAAGAAAATTAAAATCATTGTTGTTCTCTCAAGAAATCTGCAGTATGGTGTTAGGTTGCACACTGCACACATTGCAATGTGGTGTTGTGAGTATGTGGTGCAATGTGGTGTACAAGAGTACATTACCCTAGCGTGGAATGGGGTCCAATTGGAGTACAGGTCTCCAGGTCCTTTGGCATGGAGTCCAATTGGGAGCAATTGGTCCAGTTGGCTTAAAGCCAGCCCTGAGAACAATACACATTAGTTTTTAACTCAAACCTACTTAGGGCACAATCCTAACCAAATTTCCAGCACTGACATAGCTGTGCCAATAGGGTATGAGCTGCATCCTGTACTTGTGAGGCGCAGTCACTGATCATTATCTATATATATAAAGAAGAGCGTATGTGTGTGTGTATGTATGTGTGTATGTTTGTTCCACATAGGCTCCGCAACGCCTGGACCGATTCGCGCCAAACTCGGCACGCGGGTGCCTTGGCCCCCCCGAAACCATCGCTGCGCGGTTTTGGAACAGATTGCGCCCCCACGGGCGCGGGTACAAGCGAATTTGTGGTTCTCTATGGCTGGCTATGGGCTGAACCGAACATTCCGAGGCTCTGGTGATGTCATGATGAGATGCAAATGACATGCGGAATCTTCAGGCAGCAACTGAACTCTTGACAGTTGAAGACAAACAGCAGCAAACAGATTTCCCACAGGCAAACCAATACAGCGCCAGGGAAATGTGTTCTGTGGACATGTGGGCGGTCTCTGCTTGGCAGTGGACAGTTGGCACAAGGTGTTGTGGCTGTTGCTCTCACTCTGAAAGTTTACTTTCACTGTATAACATAAGGCAATTGGGCAGGTGCAACCAAAGGCTACAAAGATGAAACAACAGCGTACACAGGAAACACCTGAGGGAAAAAAATGACTTGCAATGCTACGTCACAGAGCTGCTACATCTAGAGCAACAGAAACAGTACAGCAGCGTGACAAAAGACTACACGATAAGAGAGACAGGGCTGCTACATCTAGAGCAACACAAAGAGTACAGCAGCGTCACAAACAACTACAGGATATGAAACAGAGGGCTACTACACCTACAGCAACAGAAACAGTACAGCAGCAGGGATGGGACATATCAACACCTGGGACACATGTGAGTGGGGGTGGGGTCAGGGATGGGACATATCAACA
>JAJKFI010000002.1:9653318-9676334 GCA_029204185.1 Lerista edwardsae | reverse complement strand
AGAGAGAGAGAGAGAGAGAGAGAGAGAGAGAGAGAGAGAGAGAGAGAATAAATAGGGGTATGTGTTTTTGGTGATAATTTTTCCAAAATTTCTTGATTAAAATAGCAAATTGCCGTGTTATATGTTTTTATTCTACATTCTCATTCAAATTTCTCATTTTTCTCATTTTTATTAATTTAAAAATGCTCTAAAAAGTATACTAGATAGATGATATAGCCACAGTATTGTTTCTAGTTGGAAAAGTAATCTGTTTTAATTTCTGGAAAATATCTTAAACACTAAAAAGTTTAAACACTAAAATGTTTAATGTTTAACTCCCAAAAGATGGTGTTTTGTGTTTTTATGCGGTGTTTAACAAAAAAAAAACCAAACCAAGTGTATACATATAAACATTTGTGGTGGATAGCAAATGATTCAAAATAACTCCAAAGCAGGCTGACTTCTCCCCCATGCTCTACTGGGCCTAGGCTAAGTCTTTTGGGAAACAGATACGTGCATTTTGTGGGTGAACCGTGGTGCCTGGGGATAGCAAATTTTATTGCTGCTGTTTTGGCTAAAATAATGTCCAGGCATCAGGCAGCATGATATACAGCCTCTATGAAGCTTTTGTAGGCCATCTCTCTGAGACCCGGAGGTGGGATATCTTGTGGCTTCTCAGGGTGATCACAACTCAGGGTAAGTGTGAGTGCTTGGAATCTGGGATTAGCCTGGTCATCACTCCTATAGTAGCAGGCACTCCTACAGCACTCCTACTATACAGTGCTGAAGGGACCCAGACTTTGAGGGGCCTACCCTCTAATGCAGTGGTATTTAAACATTTTAGACGGGCACCCACTTTTTAGAATGGTACTCACGTTGGGACCCACCAGAAGTGTTGTCATTAATCTGGAAGTGATGTTGTGGCACAAAGTGACATCATCAAGCAGGAAGTGCTGTCATTGTAACATAATAAAATGACACTCCTGGAATGCAAATTGGCATTCTTGGACTGCAGCAATTGTACAATCATGAAACATCCCTGACAGAAAGCAAGATTAGGACAAAACAGGATGTAAAAGCACTGAACTAAAAACAAAATTAAAAAACACACCCCTCATTTGAAAGTTAAAACTGTTAACATTCACAAAAGGAATATAAAAAAAGTAAGGTCTACAATTTCCAAGATGGCTGCAACCAGCTTTCAGCGACCCATCTGATATCAGGTAACGACCCACCAAGTGGGTCCCGACCCACAGTTTGAATAACACTGCTATATGGTATGTGGAGTGGCAAAGAACATCCTAACTTACCGTACAGTTGGCTGCAAAATCTTGCTGCCTGGTGGCAATGCTTCTACCAATGCCTTTTGTCTTAAAAGTTATTTCCCAGATAATATAAGTTCCCTTCCCCCTTTCCAGTGGGATACAAGTCTGCATTGAACCACCACTGGTTGCCCACCTTCTTCTCTATCTAATTTGCCAAAGAGTCAGACAGGAATAAAATAGCAGTTAAGGTTAGGTCAGAAGGGGTTGGAAATAGCACGGAAGAGCAATAATAATGATGGAGGGTGTGGGATGCCTTACTTTATACGAAGAGCTGTAAATTGAATTGCAACCCTACATTGACCTAACATGCGTCCATGTCCAGTGGATGTCAAGAGCATGTATGTTGACAAATGGACAAGGCAAATTAATTGTCGTAGGGTTTGTTTGTATTCATAGCATAGCCTATCCCATAAACTAAACCTGGTTTAACCACCTCCAACCAAAACCTCCCACGTATTTCTGTTTTTTGAACAGCTTATGAAGTAATTTGCCATCCAGTCCTACCCAAATCCCCCCACTGCCAATGCAGCTGTGCCAAAAGAGCATGTGCTGTATCCACGAGATGGAGGGAGGTGGCTAGAAAGATCTCTCGGGGGTAAGTGAACTTCTGCCTGCTTAGCAGAGACCCTTGGTTGGGTATTTAGGAGGCACAACTTGAAGCATGTAATGGCACTGTAGGGTAGATGGACAGGATTGGGATATTGGCACAAACAACTTCCACTGATACCACCCCCAGTCTGCCTCCCTCCCTGCCCTCCACCCTGTACGGGAGAATCCCCGGCTGTACCCCTCCCCGCTCCATTCTGCCCCCACTGCCACCACCCTTATCTGTGCTGTTCCAGTGGTGGGCCTCCCATACTGTTGCCAGTTATGGCAGAGCGCTCAAAATGGTCACTGCAATGTATTGTGCATGCCACCAAAAAACACTTTACAACAGCAGAACTTTGACCACTGTAATAAACCACTGCATGCACTGTTCCAATCTTGGACAAGACTGGGCCATTAGGGAATGAAAGAAGCTGAAACAAATGCAATTAAAATTACATTTTGAAGAATGAGAAGCCTGCAATGATTGTTTAATGCCTAATTCTCTCCCATTTGATCATATTCCATATGACTAATATTTCCCCTGTGATTGATATTTAAATAATCAGGTTCCAGGGCATTTGGGAGGTAATTTGATTTGTTGATTAATCTTTATCCTATAGCCAGTGTACATCCCTTTGAATGTTGACCATCTGGCAGCCTGATCCAATGGATTGGCCTTAGTGGCTATAGTATGAAGAACTGATTGCATAGCTACATACACATGTGTACATACATGTGTGCTTATGCGTGCGCACACTCTCATTCACTCACCCACCAAAAGCCAAGCTCATGCAATATATTAATTAAGCCAAGAATTGAATTCAGCCAGTATATTAAATGAGCCAAGTACATGCAGTGGATAAAGCCAAGGACATGCAATATAAAAGTACGTGTACAAATATGTGGAAAATCTATTTTTCCCCTAATTAACAGCCCAGTCCCATGGAGTATGAAGGCTACTGGGTGGAGCACATGGAAGCGAAAGCTATTTCCACTGTCATGAAATCAGTTCTCCATCAGCAGTTGTTCTGTGAGCACTGGTGCAAGAGATGGCAGTAGCACAGCTCTGTCGCTGGAACAGCTGTGCCTGCCAGACCCAGTAAGTCATTAGTAGGGTTGGGAGGTAGGCAGAGAAGGGAACGACTGGGGTCCAAACTGGGTGGGGAGTGAGAGAACCCGGAAAGGAGATGGGAGGGGTGGATCCAGCAGCAATGGTGCACACTGGCTCCTATCTCCTCCTTTTCAAAGTTCCCTGCCCCTTTGCTCTCTTCGGGTATATACCACTAAAAGTGGTGGTGTATGTCTGAGGAGACACATAGGCAGCTCCAGGGCTTACTGGGACGTAAGTATAAATGTTATATACTTATCTCCATATTGCCCTCGGGTAGCACCAAACAACTGCTGGATCCAGTGTCCACCTTCTTGGCACGGCTGCATCGGGGCGGGGGGGGGGAGAGGATAGGATTTGGCCCTAAGTTGGTGATATATGGCAGGAAACATTCCATTGCAATCAGAACCATTTCCACTGTGAGGTAGGCATTCCATAAATGATTAAGAGCCCAATCCTATCCAACATTCCAGCACTGAGGCAGCCATGCCAGTGGGGCATGTACTGCACCTTGCAGAGGAGAGGCAGTCACAGTGCCCCCCCCCAAGGTAAGGGCATGTTTGTTCCCTTACTTTGGTGCTGCATTGTGGCTGCATCAGCACTGGAGGGTTGGATAGGATTGGGCCCTAAGTGTAACGTAATCCATTATTGTCCAGCAACAATATACTATCAAAGTATATTACGAGATCTGTGACTATTTGCAGAAAGCAATGGAAATGGGAAGCGTGGTGGCAGTGGACAGGTGAGCAGTGGTGGCATTATGTACCCAAATTGCTTGAGCTCCCCTTGACAAAATGTCTTCCTCAAGGGCACTAAGTCAGACGTGTGTCAAAAAAAAAAAAGCCTCATCTGCATTCTGGTTCCCACATAGTTTTTCAAAGCAGTTGCACAACAGAAGAAGCTGTCAGACCTGGATGGTCTACCTGGATGGCTATAGCTGACACTGACTGGGAGGGACTCCCAGCTGTACCTGGAGATACCAGGCATTGCACGTTGCACCTGGGAGACTCTGCAGGGCAAGCAGCGGCCCTGCCACTGAGGTGCAACCCCTCCCTGTTGTAAAGTCTTATCAAGCTGCTTCTTCCTCTCTTCTGCACATTTATGATGCTGCTCTTCCAAATACGTTGATGAATTTTACCCAGTGACTCACCGTTTGTTTGCTCGCTGACCTTATCCATGACCTTTCCAAACTCTTTGTCTTTTGTGACAGCTGTGACAAAGGCAGAGATTGCGCCATGGCAAAGGGTGTTGCATAGTTATTACACCTGGAATTTCCATCCACCAGTACAAGGTTGGCACCAGACCTTTTGGCACTTCAGGCAGGAAGGGTTTTCATTGGCCTTATGTGCTGCATTTCTCACTTCCTCTGGAAAACATTCCAGTGCTTCAAACCCACCCAAATTTTCATCTGCTAGATTTATTGCTCCCCAACATTCTGGGCTCTTGTGTCCTCAACTGGTATTACGTACCCTGTTATCAAAGGTGATTTCTTCCAAAAACCCTCTGATCCCTGGGTATTGTAGAAGAGAACACTCTGTAATGCTGCGAGAGTCACTGGGTAAGTCAACATCATAACTAGGAGCACTTTTACTTCATACAGTTTCAGCCCACTTTCCAAGGTACAGTCTGTAGAAAAGGAAGAAGCTAGGGTGGCAGTGCAGAGAAAGAAGCGTTGACTGCTATAGCCAGCATCTCGCTTAGGACTTAATCCTGTATTGGGACTGTAGATAGAATGACTGAATTTTCCTTCATTAGAAAATTCTGTGCATACAGAATCAGAGACAGATCTAAGGGAGGGCGGAGCTCTAAGTTTTGCAAGAAGCCTTACCTTGCAGTGGAAATCACTCCTCTCCTGCACCGTTTTAGCCAATCCTCACAGGGAACAGCATTGCTTACTGGCTACAGCAGCAAGGGAGAGGAGGGATTTACATGACAGGGTAAGGCTTCTTGCAACACTTAGAGCTTTGCCCTCCCTGTAGATCCGCCTCTGTACAGAACAGTAGCCTAGGCTTTTTCCCTGTCATCTAGTTTTCTACCTGTGGGGTGTTTGTTTTGTATAGAGGCACGTTCTATCATGTGATCTCCCACCTGCAGTCTGAAGTGGTATAGCCCAGGTGCAGGTTTATCACAATGAAAATTAAGCTGTTGACTGTGTGGAAAGTAGGACAGAGGTAGGGTATGAGAACAGATTCATGTTAACCATGTTTTCAAGTGTGTTTGCCTGGAGGTGAAGGGAATGAGACCATTTCAAAGATTTGGATGTATAAAAAGTAAATATTTAGGGCATAGAAAAACTAAATCTAGGCAAGTGTCACAGATGGGACAAATCATGTATCGTTGACAATCAGATAAGATGAACCAGTTCATATGCTACTGTAAATGCACTACTTATTGAAGAAATTAGCCCACCAATATCAACTCCCTGCTGCAAACATGTGCAGCATAATCCACATGGAAGCACATAACAGCACTTCATATAAAAACACACAGTGGAGCACAGTCCATGCACTCAGATCCATGCAAACTCTCCCAGGTTAACAGAAGAACAGGCAGCAGCATGTTGCACAAGCACAGGCAGAGTACCACTCACAAACACGTGTGAACACACATAGCACATTGCACATGGAAACAGAAACACAACCAGTAGCATGTCACAAGCAAACACATAATGCAGGTCATCGCGTGGAAATGTACCCTTACAGCACTTCTCACACAAACACTCAAAGGATGTGTCACATGGAAACACACACAAGGATGCAAAGTCACATTTGATATGTGAATAGACATAGCAAACCATCCAAATTATGTTTAAACTTAACATGTGTGTATCACCTCTCCTTCCCCAGTATGTTGTCTTCAGCTGCTGCAGCCTGCTTACCCCATTGCCCCATTACCATGTTTCTTTTGGGAAGTCTCTCCACCAGAGAAACCACCATTCTGCCAAACAGACATGAGTCACAAAGCTTGCTGAGAGTTAAATAGCTGATTAATAACTTAGAAACCTCACAGCTTTAGGAATGCATAATAGTTTTTCCCAAACTCCAGTGAAAAGACCCAGACATCCTTTACCTTGAATTTTTGACGCAATCTAAACTGCCAGCAAGACAAATTTAAAAGGTGATTTGGCTCATGAGAAATGTAGCTGGAAACAGTGTGTAGTTAAAGCAAACTTTTTAAAACTGCTGTAAGCTCAACTATTTGTTAGGATGTTCTGTGTTTTGGGCAAGCACTACCCATCACCAGGTAGATTTTCCATGCCAAAATTTCATACCACCAGGGCACATTGTATGATGAATAGATTTTTACAGGTTTATAATGATAGGAAAAAGACATCCCACTTTATTATAAAATTGCTCATGAGGCTCTAGAGTTCTTACGGGTTATAAATGGAGTCCGTGGGTGTAAAATCAAATTGAATGAAAGAGGCAGATCATTAAGAACTGAACTGTCTCCACATCTGATCTTGAAGGGAAATATGCTGTCCTAGGGGGGTGAGGTGGTTGCCCATACCCTTCCCGATTTGTTGTAACCTTGATACCATAACTAGATCATGAGTCAGCAAAGGCTTAGATGTGGAACATAACCATCTGGCCAGATGACAGAGCAAGTCCTCCCTTCAGGTGAGGGATCTCTGGCCAGCTTTGAATAGGTACCCATTATATGCCAATAAAGGTTTTGTGAATTGTGAATAGGTACCCTCACAGTAAAGGTCCTCCATTCATCATTAGTTCTGGAAAACCCCAGAACAATCCTAATTATAAAGATTTTAATCATCTCAAAGCCACAGGAAATTATCTATGGACATTTACTCAGAAGTGAGTGTCATTGTATTCAATTGTGCTTACTCTCAGGAGAGTGTGCATAGGATGTAGCCTTAGGCTATTCTGTAATATGGCTTGGGAAAGTTAGAGCGCAATCCTAACCTGGAGTTAGGCTGGCATAGTTAGGCCAACAAAGTTTGGCCGGCACAAAGGATACCATAAAGCGCATTTGGGCCACTCTTGGAGTCAGGGAGGATGGCCTACATCTGTGTGCTGGCCTATCTGACTCCGAGAGTGCTCCAAACATACTTTACGGGGTACTTTGTTGGCCTAACTATGCCGGCCTAACTCCAGGTTAGGATTGTGCCCTTAATAAGGATATGCATGTGTGCACAAGACTTTTACCCAATATCTTTTTTTTAATGGAAAGCAGCAAGAGGTTTCCGTTCATAATACAGGAAGGGGCAGATGGGGAGGAAGGTGCTTTAACCCTTTTCCCACTGGCCATTTTCCACTGAAATGTGATGGCCTCAGATTGTTTCTGCCCACATACCATGTGGGAAAATATCTATGTCTTTCCCCTTGAGGGGAGTAAAGAGGCTTAGGGGATGTGAAATTTTAAGCTGAAAAATTGCCTGAAGAAAAGCAGTCATTCCCTATTGCAAATCCTCTGCTCAAGTCCACTCCTTCAGGATTGGCCTAGACTAGATTTTCCAGAAGTCAGCATCATTTTCCAAGTGACTAATGAATAGGGCTACCAGATACAAACTGGGACAGAGTGCCTATACCTTTAACCATTGTATAGAAGCGGGAATTTGGGCAGGTGCAGCTTATCATGGAAGGATTTCAAAAGCTGCACCTGCCCAAATTCCCTCTTCTATACAATGGTTAAAGGCACTCTGTCCCAGTTTGGTAACCCTACTAATGTATCTGGTAACCTTACTAAACCCCTGCTAACTGGGCAAGAGGCACTTTTTCAAGTGGTGTTCCTCTTATATGTAGCAAGGGGAGAGCAATTGTCCCTCTTCACCCCTGCGCAGTCTTTCTAGTGGCTGTTGCTGGTGGTCTGCCTTTTTTTTAGATTGTGAGCCTTTTGGGACAGGGAGCCATTTAATTTTATTATTATTACTATTTGTCTGTAAACCGCTTTGTGAACTTTGTGTTGAAAAGCGGTATATAAGTACCTGATGATTGATTGATTGATTGATTGATTGATTGATTGATTGATTGATTGATTGATAATGAAACCAATTCTGGATATTTTTAACATGGCCTCCGAGAATTTCCAACATTACAGCTAGTTGAGGAAAAAACTCCAGGAATAGCTTCAGAGCTCGTCTAGACAGATCTACTCAGAAGTAAGTCCCATTATGGCTTACCTCCAGGTAGGGGTGGCTAGCAGCTGGGCAGCCCAATCCTGAGCTGCCTGAGCGCCGTGGGCACAGCAGTAGCCAAACCAGGCAGTAGCCAAGCCAGGCAGCCATCAGATACACATCAGGAGAATGGGACAGTTGTCCCCTTCCCTCAAGTAAGCCCAGAGACCCACCAGTGGGTCTCCTCGCATCTGATCCAGCCATTTTGCCAGAGCAGAAGCGAGGGCCTCCATTTCAGGCCATGTGGCCAAACATGGAGGATAGGATCCCAAATATACCCCACTGCTGCCCTCCCCAGCTGCCCAGAAAGAGCGCAGTAGCAGGGACCTGCAAACTCACTGCCCTCTGGTCCCGCATTGCTGCCTCTGGCGCTTTATGGTGTGTTTGCGACACCACTGCCCGCGGTACACTCCTACCGCAGGCGCGGGAAGGCTCAGGATTGAGCCTTCAGTCAGAGCTTCAGTCAATTCAAGATTGTATCGTCCAACCAGTGCCAGCACAAAGGAGGCCCTGAGGCAAAGCCCTTCTGCTTCCCGTGGGTGCACCATTGGCACTGGTACTGAGGGTCCAGTGGTCAGCCCTGCTGAGTGGCGCCTCTGATGGGCATGGACCTGTAGCCAGTGCCCTAGTTGGCTGATCCAATGCTACGCTGTCTTCAGCAGCTGTTTTTTCCTAAAACAAATATTCGAGGGCAAATGGATGCAACAGTTCTAACATGCAGTTTTGCTCCCAGAAACGCTGAAAAGGTTTTCTCTAAGCTGGACCATTGTAGAAGCTCAAGTGTGCAGCTTCTTTTGCTGCTATAAACGGTGTGGCTTTAAACATTTGTGTGGTGCGGGTGGTTTCAAAGTCTTATTTTTGGAAACTGAAACAATGTTTTGTTAGGTTTTACAGCAGAGCAGGTTTATGAATGTACACATGGAATATATTCTTTAATCCATTGTAATGTTCTATTGTTTTATGTCGTTTTATGTCATTGTTTTGAGTTTTTATTTTGTATTGTTTTTATCTTGTATTCACTGTTGTGTTCAGTGTTATTTTTAATGCTGTAGGTGGTGGTGGTGGTGGTGGTGGTAGTAGTAGTAGTAGTATTGCTGCATGGTCTGGTCAATGTCCAGGGAGAAAACCAAGTTGTTGATAATGGCAGCGCAACTGTTGTTGAAATGTTATTACTGTAATTTCTTATAAAAATTAAGGAAGTTCTCATTGTCAGCCGTCACCATTTTCACTTCCATATGATTGCTTTTACCATGACTTTACATTATAAATATGGACTCATTAAATATCATGCTATAGTGCTATGATTATCATTTTAATTATCTCCAACATGCCTGGAGTTTCTCATCTGACGCTCTGTATTTTGGTTTAGTTTAGTTTGCAACATGTCATGCGCGCTGTGCAGTTCCAGCACGTGTGTTACGAATCACCGTGACTAAAGCAGCAAGCCAGGCTAGTGAAGACAGGCTCTGAATTTCTTCCCAGAAGCCTTTCAGTACTCTGAACACAGAACTGAGAGCCAGGAACGGTTGAGTGTCTAATCCCAGCTATTACATGGAATCCCTGAGCAGACTAGGAAAATGAAGTGTTTGGAAAAGTTCTTCTTAGACTCCTTCTGATCAAAGTATTTAAATCTTTAGCACGGACAAGTTTGAGCACAGGGGTGAGCGCAGAAAAAAATTTCTCAAAGGTGAACACCTGCGTTTGCACATTGGTGAGCTGCAAGTTCCACCCCCAAAATTATTTATAAACAGTGTGGAAGGCCCGCCAGCTTGTTTGGCATTCACCATCACATCATGGGTCATTCAAGCTACATTATTAACAATCAGAAAGGCACATTAGCAGATGCCCTTCAGCACTCGTTATACCTGAACAATTTGCCAAGTCTGGTTGAGCCCTTGTAAGAAATGCTTTGCTGTTGGGGATCAACAGCAGCACATCCCTTGTTGTAATCTGTTTGGCATTTGGGGATGAAGTCAAGCAGTGAAGCAGAGCCAACAGCTTAGGCTGTGCCCTGATGGTCTGCAATCTCTCTTCAACTGTGTAGAATTTAGCCATAGCTGAGAGCATCTGTCCTACTCTGTTAAACACTTGAGTTCCTTAAATGCAAATGCAAAGCATTACCGACCTACGAACAGATTTTTTTTCTTCCATTGAGAGACTCAATGGAAGTCTCTCCTGGAAACGGCAGTCTGTCTTTCTCTCCTTGCATGCTCTTTCTCTAGTCATACAGCTGCTGAGGGCCTGATCCTATTTAACTTTCCAGCACCGCAATGCAACCGCAGTGCAGCCTTAAGGTAAGGGAACAAAACATCCCCTTAACTTGAGCAGGCCTACATGACTGTCCCTTCAGAGCAGGATGCAGAGCATGCTCCATTGGCATGGCTGCATTGGCGCTGGAAAGTTGGATAAGACTGTGGACGTTTTATTGTGGACATTGCGCTTAAAGTGCATCAGGGCGCCATTTTGTATCTTTCTTAAGTCATCCACTTTTCCCCAAACTAACATAGAGCCCAATCCTAAACTGGAGTTAGGCCGGCACAGTTAGGCTGGCAGAGTTTGGCTGGCACAAGGGCCACCATAAAGCGCGTTTGGACCATTCTGAGAGTCAAGGAGGATGGTGCACTTCTGTATGCTGGCCTCTCCGAGAGTGTTCCAGACATACTTTGCGGTAGCCAAACTTTGCTGTCCTAACTCCACGTTAGGATTGTGCTCACAGAGACTGCACTTACTCAACGTGCCAGGCTCACAAGCTATTTCTTTCGCTGCTCGCAGAGGTGGCAGTGACTGACTAACAATCTGGGCCTGTTAAGTCTTGGAGTAACTGAGTTCTGAGCCATCAGCTCAGGTTACCTGGCAGTTCACTGCTGGGCACATCTTGCCCTCCTGTCCTGGCTTCATTCCTGGTCTGGGCTGCAGTAGTGGGCTGCCTAGCAACCATCACTATTTTATCATACAGCCTTGCAAACAAGTAAACTGAAGGGTAAGTTGCCAAGTCAAATGTATCCCCAAACCTGACATTTTTGGGGCAAGACTTGGTGATGTCACAAGCCTGCCAGCCCTTGATACAGGGCCGGGGAGGGGGTACCACAGCCCAGTAGTAAAGGCTCAAGTTGGCCTTTGATCACAGAAAAAGCTGGAAGGACAGACTCATTTTGGGCAAACTGGCAACTATTCCTGTATATTTTAGAAATGACGTTGTCAAACTATGCATGTAATTTCCCCCTCCCCTGTTATTTTGATTTATTGTGAATTGGCCTGCACAGATTAAGGAAACAATCCTAACCAACTTTCCAGCACCTGGAAAGGTCAATGCAGCTCTGAGATAAGGGAACAAACATTCCCTGGCCTTGAGGAGGCCTCCTTGACTCCCCCCCACCACCAGCTGCATGATGCAGCACATGCCCCATTGGCATAGCTTTGTCAATGCTGGGAACTTGGTTAGGATTGCACTCTAAATCAGTGTGAGCGTGAAATATAGTTTCCCATACTTCTGAAACTTTTTTCCACTTCAGAATTCCTTTTGTGTGGTTTATCTGTTTTGGCTCCCCTCAGTTGTTCTTTCATTCTCAGGAGTGTGACTTCCCAGAACTGAAGCATTTTGTCCCACCATACCACAGATAATGTTGGATATAAGGGCCAGTATAGGGGTTCCTTTTTGTTCTCCAGCTTCTGTTTCATTTTAGTAGGTGCCTTTTTGCTTTCCTTCTTTTGCAGGCCATCTGTGGGGAAAGGGTGTTGACTGGCCTGCTGTGCCCATGATCTACTGTCCGAAACAATAGATTATAGGCCAATGCGCGTGACCACTTTCATCCGGATGGAACTTTCAGGGCCCAAGTGTGGGCCCTTAGTCCCTGCCTTGACAACCCCTAGACAACACTACCACTGGCCAAGGCCACCTGAGGTACTCATTTAGATAAACAACTCCTAGTTTATAATGCCCCTAGCAAAATGGGGTCAAAAGGACTGTCAATTTTCCCTTATTCTTTGAGCTTTCCATACTAAAATATACATGCTCCCTTGAGCAAACTAAGCTGGATTTGAGCCAGTTATGTTGTCAATTACACTCCCTTCATTTGGTTGTTTCATGAGATATTAAATATTCAGCTCCCCTCCCATATCTGTGAGGAGTGTGTTCCCACTGCCACCGCAGGTACCTGAAACCAGGGACAGCAGCAAACCCTACTTACCTTATCCCTGCAAGGTCTTCTGCAAGACATTCTGGGGTGCAAACGTTAGCAAGAACATTGGCAGGAAGTGGACCAGACGTGGGTCCAGAAGCGGTTTGGAGCAAACGGGTTTGGTAGCAAAATGCCACCAGGAGGCAGGTTGGAGGGCTGCCAACAAACAGTGCAGGAGAGCTGCAAACAAGGGCAGATGACGAAGGCAGGTGAGTCGTGAGTGGATTTCTGAACTGCAGATAAGTGAAACCACGGTTACGGGACCTGTGAGTATGTGGGGTTGCTGCAGCAAGGAAATGGAAATTGAGACTTTCTGCTGTGGAAAGAGGAGTTTGCCTGCTTAATCCATAATTTCCCCAAAGCCCTTTTGTATATTCTGTTTCCTATTTCAGTAAACTATGAAAGATATACTATGCTTTTTAAAAAAATTGACCTTCACCCAGAATTCATGTTGTATGTCTGTGCATGCATGCACACGCGCCTGCAACCACACCCACCCGTAGCAGAAATGTCAGTTCCCTTCCCAGGCTTTGTCCAGGCTAGTACTCTCACTTTTCACCAGAGGCATCCCAAGTATCCAGCTGCAATGCAACCCACAGCTGCTGCTTCAGCCTTTAAAACGGAGACCCTGTCTACGGAACCCCGCTTGTTCTCTGCTAATGCCACTTTGGGAATGCCACTCCCTCTACCAGGAGGCACAACCGGTCGTAGATAAAGTC
Source organism: Lerista edwardsae (assembly GCA_029204185.1). NCBI lineage: Eukaryota > Metazoa > Chordata > Lepidosauria > Squamata > Scincidae > Lerista > Lerista edwardsae. Next base: position 9,663,303 of record JAJKFI010000002.1, on the reverse strand, counting down.
TCCTCTCCATGGGAGGCATCCCAGTTCCCCAGATGTGGCACTTATGTTGTTGTACTGTGCCTTTTGATAGTTCAAAAGGAACAGGTAGATACAATACTGAACGTTGCATGCCAGGGCATTTGGATTCAAGTGGATTACAAATCCAGTAAACACGGTTTAGACATCCCAGCCCTGTTAATTTGATGGGCAGCTGCATGTCTCGTTCTGCCTTAAAGTTTTCTTCATTTTGACCTTCCTTTTCATGCTTTCCTGTCTAGTGGGCAACAACATAGTGTTTCCTCCTTCTCATCAGAAGTGATGCACCAGCAGTGAAATGTTACTGCAAAGTTACAGATGTGTAAAAACCAAGTCTCTTGAAGTAACTGCTGAGCACAGCATGGTGCCAGAAAGCGCCCCCCAACACCGGTGGTAAGCCATTACCACCGGTGCTGGGGCAGCACCACGGCAACGCCGGCCACACGCACTCCAGAGGAGCGCCAGCGAGCGCTGAGTTCACTGCTCGCCGGTGATGCGGCCTTCGAGGCAGGGAGGTTGGGCTCTAAGTTGGGTGCCTGTTTGTACTTATGCTTGGAAGCTTTCAAATACATTGTTCTGTGTCTCTCTCCTGAGAAACATCTTCCTTGGTGATAGTAGATTTTTTTTCTTACTGCAGAGAACGTGGTTGCATGGACAAAAAAACAACCCCAAGCTAATTGGTAATTAAACCGTACAGGCAGTGGGATAGTACTGTATATTTTAACTACACTACAACAAGCTCCTTTCCTGATTTTTTTTCCAGTAAAGTGGCGGGGTGGGGGGAGGAACCCTGAACGTTAGAGGGAGAGAGATAGGAGACAGAATTTTATTAAAAACAGCTGTGGGATTCAAGTAAATTAACAACCGGTTCTATGTCCTTCAGGGCGGCCACTGCCTTTCTTCCCTCTCCCAACCTAAAATTAACAACCGGTTCTGCAGAACTGGTGAGAACTGGCTGAATTTCACCACTGGCTGTGCTCCACACAAAGAACAGCAATGCTCAAGGCATCCATATACAGGACAAGCAAGTTGTCACCTTGTCTACCATTGCTTCACACCAATCCCACATTCCCATTAAACATTTCCAAAACATTTTTTATTTATCACTCATGTATTGTGAGCATGCCTGCCCCACGATCTCAGGTGCCACAGCAGTTTTAGTATTGCATGCAGAAGACTTTTTTTTTTTACACCCAGCGGCGTCAATCTCCAGAGCAGAGTTTTCAAGGAAGAAAAGAAGTCCTCCTAAATGCACTGTGCGTGTCATTCAAGATGAAGCAGCAAGTGTTAAGAATCGTCCAGAAGGTTGGCCGAAGCCCATTAGATGGTATTATAGCTTTCACATCTCATTCCAGTCCAGGAGACTCTCTCATATTCCTGTCTGAAGTGCACTTTCAGAATATTGGGCTAAGCAGCTGGCAAGAGCGTCTGCTGTCGACAGTGATGAGCAGACAAAACAGCTTTTCTCTGCAATTTGGATGCTGCCAGGTCCGGTCTGTCATAAGCAATATATAACACGGGCCTGTCAGTAAAGAAGGGGCGAGACTCCTGCTAATGAAACGGCACAGAGAAACCTCGCAAAGAGCAGTCATTGGAACCTTTCGTCTAAGAGTCTGGTAGCGTGCCTGGTCCGGTGTCTGAAGGGGAATCATGCACAGGGCAGCAGCATATGGAAAGCACAGGACACTTGGGTGTGCAGGAGGTAGTTAAGTTCTTTTCAAAAAATACAACTGCCGCCTACTACTTTAATGCTGCTGCTAGTTTTAAGCCATGTTGTGCCTAGATCTTGTATACCTTTGGGATTCTCTCTTCTCCAGCCCGTCTGCCTGCGTTAAAAGATGTTCAGATGAGACATGTGGGCATTCAGGCTTATTACGTCATGGAGCAGTGCGTCTTCATCTGTGGTGTTCTTCCTAGAAAAGGCCTGCAGGAATCCTACATTATGTAACTTTAGGTGGCAATGCATGTCCTTTTTCAAAAAGAAAGATGTCATTATTGCGATTAAAAAATATACCAGCTTTTATCCAATAGGCAACAAAGTGGCATGCGTTTTTTGAAAAAGTATTTGCAGGCAGTGACAGGCTGGGTGGCAACTTGGCAGCCATTCGGCGACTGCACTTCTGGGATTGCTCTGCTGCCGAGAAAAGACAAGGGGTTTCTCATATACTGGGGTGTTGTGCAGTGGTGGCATCTAAATGATTTAAGAACAGGAACTCACTGGAGGGAGCGAGGAAGGGGGCTGTGCAGGACGGGACTTCCCCACTGCAGCCCTTCCTCCTTCGGCCCCCTAGGAATCTGGAGTCGCTCCCTTTAACACTCTGAGTGCCAGCCAACCAAGAAGAAAAGCTCTTTGCAGAGGAATCGGGAGGGGGGAGGAGAGAGAGTAAAGTGGGCGGAGTCAGCCCTAATTTTAACAAGTGGAACTGAGTTCCCCCTGCATGACACCTCTGGAGGGTAGGGTCAGCCACTGCCCCTTCTGCAGGCCTCCCTGCACCTCAGAACAGCTCCCTGGCAATTTTCGTTGCAAAATCAGAACTGGGTCATGATCCTGTCAAGGGGCCTTTCTGAGGCGCAGAGAGGCCTGCCAACTGGGCCAAGGGCTCTCCACACCCTCAGAGGGCCAGCACAACCCCCAAGTACTTGAGAAACCCTGCCGTCCCAACCCGTCACTCCTCCCTTTAAGGTGGGAGGCAGTGTTTCTGGCAACCCTGGTGGGGGGGCACAACACTCCGGTTTGGGAAACACTGTTCTGAACGCTCCCGGACATGACCGTTCATGGACATTAAGGTCATGACAAGGCTGTGATTGTTGTGGCACATGTTAGATTTGCAGCTTGAAATATCCTGGAAAACAGGTTATGTGAATAATCCTTGGCCATGATTCTCACCACGTTCCTATCTTCCTACATGTTCTTATCTCTTTGTCAGATCCCAACTTGTTTCATGTTGCTTTAGTAAATGTTAATAACATCTATTTCTTAATGGATGTCAAATTTGCTTTTAAAAAAATAATTAACCAATGTTTATTTCAGCTATGATGCACGCTGAATTTCTTTTACGGTTTAAGGCAGCTGACTTATCCTTTCTTTAGTACTAATATGTATTTACTGTGCTTGGGGACTTATTTAATTAAAATGCTTTGAAGTCAGATAATTGAAGACATCAACTAAAAAGATTTTGTTATTTTTACCATATTTTTAGGAAGGCTGTGTTAGCTTAACATGGTGGTGGACTGGATTACAGAAAGCAAACGACTTCTTTTGAAATCAAGTGGTAATTAGGAGTAGCAAAGCTGGAGAACAATGAAACCTTGGAGAACAAGAATGATCATATCTTCAGCTAAAATAATTTCCCATGACATTCTGATCCCTGAAAAAATGTACCATATTTAGTAGTAGAATGCAGTAGACCAGTGGTTCTCAAACTTTTTAGACCAGGACCCACTTTTTAGAATGGCACTTGTATCAGGACCCACCTGAAGTGATGTCACTAACCTAGAAGTGAAATTATGGCAGGAAGTGACTTCATCAAGCAGGAAGTGCCATCATTTTAGTATAATAATATTACACTCTTGAAATGCAAATTGGCATTATTGGACTGCAGGAATTGTACAATCATGAAACATCCCTGACAGAAAGCAGGATTAGGAGAAAATATGAGGTAAAAACCCCTGAACTAAAAACATTTGTAAAAAAAATGCCCTCACTTGAAAATTCAAACAGTTAACACTTGCCAAAGGATCATAACAAGAGTAAGGTCTGAAGCTTCCAAGATGGCTGCTCCCAGCTCTCCGTGACCCACCTGACATCATGTTGTGACCCACCAAGTGGGTCCCGACCCACAGTTTGAATAACACTACAATCGATAATATGGCTATTGTCTTCCCTTATCAGCATGTGACATGCAAATGTGGAAGCCATATAGAGCACACAGCCGATTCCAGTTAACAACTGGGCAGGGCAGGGTATGCATGTGAAAAAGAGGAGCTGCAGAATTTTGGCAGCACTTTGAGCGCCAGTTGAGCTTTGGATGGGCTTCTATGCTCAAATGCATGTCAAAGAGCTCTTGGACTCCTGCCCGTCACCCAAATCACCACATATGAGGGCAGCTGCCCACCTGGCTTGACTCCTCAGGGCTATCCTCTTCCTCGAGCCTCAGAGCAGTGGCAGTTTACAGCAGTCTCATAGGGTTCTGGAACCTTCCTTCCAGCTCCATCCCTTTCTCATTCCTGGCACAATCCTTACACAGGTGGAATATCCCTTATCCAGACAGCTTGGACAGGAAGGATTTTGGATTTGTCTGGATTTTGGAATAATTACATAAATATAATAAGAAATGTTCCTCTTCTTCTTTTTATTGTTACCCATACAGATGTCTGCAGGCTCTTTGCCATTTTTCAACAATGTCTATATTGGTACGTACCACAGAGCATAGAATAGAACTTATAGCCTGTACCTGTACTGTATGTGGGAATTTAGCCCAAGACCTTCTTGTGTTCAAACTACAGAAAACTGGATTTTGTCCAATCTAGACTTGGACAAAAATGTCCCGGATTTCTGAATAGTCCAGATTTCGAATGTCCGGATAAGGGGTAATTTCTCTGTACTTCCCTGGCCATGGTTGGCCCCTCCCTCCTTCCTGGCTCCACCCACCCAGCTTGGTCGCTTCTGGGTCCTAAGAATTCTCTCTTGGGAGGTGAGAAAGCTCCAGAAGACACTTGCCATGCGTAGCTGCTCCTCAGCCACTCCACGGCATGCAGTGGTGCTATGCTCAGTGGGATGACAGCCTGCCCCCTGACCCATTGAGGCCTGTGTGGCTTCTCCCAGCCCTGTGCCCATTGGGCAGGCTGCCCCCTGGCTCCAGTAAATCCAGACTGCATGCATGGCTGCCCACACTATTGTTATATAAGAAATGAACAAAGATTGGTTTTCACAAAAAAAGCAAAAGTCCAGAATTTGTGCTATTTTTCCGTCCTGGATTTGTCTTTCCTTTCTTCTGATTTCTACTGATATCTCATTTCTGAAATTAGAGAAGACTGATCTTTGATTGAGAGAGGACATTTTTTAGTAAGAAGGACTAGAAAATCTGAATGGAGTCGAGACAATTTATGTGCAACTCCGTTGTAACCATGTATACTCAGAAGTCACACACACACCCCGAATCCAATACGACTTGCATAGGATTGCAGCCTTGGTAATAAAGATACAAACGTGTGACAGGAGAATAGAAACCAGATAGCTTGTTGTTTGCCTTTCTCTCACCCTATTAAGTCACGTGTATTGACTCTTGAACACGTGGGATAGCTGTGGAAGAACGTCGGCTTTCAGTTGCTGCAGGAAACTGGCTGCACTCCCAAACAACAGAGTAGCCTTGGAAAACCCACACTACACTTAAATTTTATATAGAAACAATTGGAGCAAGAAGCCTTCCCCAGTGATTGTTATCTCAGCACTATTGATTTCTTCGTGTTTGTCAGGGACGTGACAGACCCAGGTTCTTAATGACTCAGCCATGTTGTTAAAAGGCACCTGTCAACCAAAAGCCACAACAAAGGCGTAGGAAAATGGTTGTGTCAATATTCTTGGAGAGACGGCCTGCCCGGGTTCCCAGGGCTCTCAGTTCGCAGGCACAGTGGCCCATATTCCTGGCGAAGTGTTTCCCACTTCTGTGTCACAGTGAAGGACTCGGCTACATGGCTCTGTAATGTGAGGCCTATTGTCTTCGACAGGCTCTTCTCAGTTATATATGAGCATTCCGACTAGCACTGGAAAAATGTAGTAACAGGAAAAGAGAACTCTAGACTGGGATTTCCTGACGTGTACTCAAATTTATTGTTTCGTTTATGAAGGAAATAATTTTTTTCGCTTCTCTAAGGCTGTGTGCTAGGAAGAAGCACTGCAGTGGAGCCTCTTTGTCAGCCCCTTGACCTGTCTGTCATAGAATAGGTCTACCTGGCACGATGATGTATATGGTAGATGAGGGGCGGCCCAATCCTTAGCGGCTCTGTGGCAGCCAGGCCTCATGGCCTCTGTTGCATCATATGCAGCTTAGGAGTTGGCTGCATATTTTTCCCCTTACCCTGGGTGAAGTCCCAGCTGTCCCTATGGAGTGTCTTTAGTTATTGACGAATCTGGGAAGCCCATGCAGGGCTGTCCATGCTGGAGCGTTCAGATTGGGCTGTTCTGACACCCCAGCCTGAACGCCTCTAACCTTTTTCCTCTAAGGGTCAGGGGTGGACCCTTAGGGTAGATGCCATGGGGAGGGTGGAAGGCAGTGCCGCATCACTGCCAGGCGGACATTGCGACGGATTTCCCATTTGCAGCGCTGGGCTCCAGGGAGTGCAGGGAGCCCTGCATAAGCTTCCATAGTGTCTGCCAAACGTTGTAGTACAGAAAAAAGGTGATCACAACCCACTTCCAGTTTTGTGATCGCAAACCAGAAGTATGTCGTGGGTGGGTTTTTTCCCCCCCCTTATTCCATTTGGGGAGCCCTGTAGAGGCTTCCGCAAGGCTTCTTGCACCCACCCAACCGGAGCCCAGTACTGCAAATGGTAAGTGCATCACAACCCCTGTTGCCCCTGGCAGTGATGCGATCCTTGCTGCTTTCCACCCTCCCCTGCACACATTCACAATGGGTCAAAATCTCCCTGGGAGTCTGAAAACCACTGGGTTAGGATATGGCAGAGGAGGCCTCCCACGGGCCTGAGCCTCGCCCATTCCACCTTCCTTCTGCTCAAAAATGCTGCCTTCCTGCCTCCAGACGACCCTCTCCCACCCACCCCCACATCACCCAGTGCAACCTTACCTCTGGTAACTGGTGTGGGGGATGGATCTGTGCTGGTAGGGTAGCGCACATCTTTATGCTGGTGCTGCCAGCTCTGCCTAGATGCGGACAGGGTGGCTTGCCCCACTCAGATAGGATTGCACAGTTAATGAGATAATCCTGGAAGCAGTGATGTCATTCAGGGGGGACGGACCAGAACGGGCGTTCCGGATCCTAATGGGCTCCGTGGCTGGTTCCGGGTTCCCGACAAGTGCCAATCAAAAGTGAGTTCCTGTTCCTAAATCATTTGAATGACACCACTGCCTGGAAGTATAGTTTGGCTGCCTCAGGGTCTTAAGAAATGCTGGTTTGCACATACATGGAAGCACCCAGGTCTAGGTCCTTCTTACACAAACAGACTCCTGTTTATATAGCCTTTATCACTGCCGCCTTGATATTTTCATTAGGCTTGAATGCAAATACCTTGAGACATCATTAGCACAACAAGCAAAAAAGCGAACAAAGATCACCCATTGTATGTTGCCCTTGTCACAGCATCCATCCACCCTTTCTTCAATTGCATAATATTGAGGGTTGGGTGGACACCTGCAAGCCACTAAAATACTGAGCAATACACACTAACTTACAAATTTGGATGACTCCAACATAGAATTAACGATTTTTAAAAATTGAATCCTTCACACTGACAGAACTAGATGATATCTCGGCATTTAAGTTATCAGTTGTTGCAGCGTTTATGTTGTTAATGCAAGAAAAAAAAACCAAATACTATTTTTATCCTTTGCAAAAATTAGAATAAAAGGCTCAAGGAATGACAGTGACTGGATAAGCCCTTGTGGGCAGAGGAGCTCTGCCAGGCTTAAGATCCATGTCAGTCACTTCTGAATGCCCAGATTGGCTTCCAAGCATTAATGCTATGCATGCATGCAGGATGCGCAAGCAAATCATAAATCCTTTATTCATGCATATCATTAACATCTGAAGTGTGGCCTTATGCATATCCGCAGCGCACACATCTCCCTACAGAGAAGATAACTGTCCTATAGATTCACATATCATTAAGCATTAGAGCCGCATTTCTTACTCCTGAAACAGCGATAATGAATGAACAAGGGAACAAGAGGCAGGACACCAGATATGGGGATTTAAACAAACTCCAGCATTATAGATCCCTTAAAGTCTGCAGCAAGCAGATTGGGTAGGCAGCCGCCCCCTGGGTAATGAACTGTATGAGCTGCAAGGGGCTAAAACACTGCCCTCCAGACCCCCACCCTGCTCAGAGCCTCATAGGTGTCTGTTAAGTTTCTGGCTGCTTCTAACCACACATCAAAGATGTGCTGTAGGAAGCCTGTCGGTGTCCCCATCCTCAGGCGTGGGGCATCCTCAAATGGGTGAGCCAAGCAGACCTTAAATGGGTTCCTGTTTAATGTCTCTTCCATTTATCAGTAAGATCCTGAAGCCTTCTTTTCATTCTGAAAAAAGCATATTCTGCCTGCCCACATTTATACTTTCCGTAACAAACCATTCTAACTACTGAAAGTGACACTGACATGTAGTCTAAGTGCTCAAACATAGTGACCCAACTGGCCTTAGGGTTCACTTGTGGTGATCCCATTTGTTAGCAAATTGGGTGTGCAGCAACTTATCTCCAAGAACGAAGAATTGCTCAAGAATGCAGGTACACAGACATGTTTGTTTGAAGGGTTTTTGGCAGTTATCCAAAAGATTGAGATGCACCTTTTTGCAATTTAAATTATGCTGCCTTGGGAAGAATGTGGTGCTTGCAAGTGGAGTTAACTTACCGGATCTGACTAAGGAGAAATGGAGGCCCTTGAAAAATGAAAAGCATGACCGCTCCGTCAATAAGACAGGGAGTGCAAATATTCCAAGCTCAGCTAAAAATTAAGGGGAGGGGATGGTCCTTAGCCAATACCATGAGACAGTCATGATCCATATGAAGGGAGCCTTACGTAGTGGAGAGTGTCCTGATAAAAATTGCATTTGGAACGTCACTTAATATGCCATAAATAGAGGTGTTGGAAAGCAGTGCTATTTAAAGAGCAACCCAAACTCTGCTCTTGGCTGACACAAGTCCTTTGCACCAGGCTCCGGGTGTTGCAAACGTGTCGTAAGGCACACTTGTGCTGACTTCTGGGTCGGCGCAAGGACATATGCTGACTCATGGATGCTGAATTAGGCCTCTGCACTGCCACAGACTGGTAAGGATGCACTTGGCCAGCGCGGGGGGGGGGAAGATGGGGGGGAAGGCAGAGGAAGGTAGAGGAGGTCTGGGAGGGCAGGCGGGCTTATGGGCGGACTGGCCCGGGTAGGTGATGGTGCCAGGATCCAGCACTTAGGGTGGCCTGGCCTTGCTCTGGGCACCTTGGAGTTGTGCCCTGATTTTGGTGGCACAGATCCCAGTAGCCCCATTTGAGCTCCTGCCACCTTATCCAGGGTTAAGGGAAATTCCTCTTGCCCCGCCTTGCACCACAGCCAGTCCCAGCCCAGTGCTGGATATGGAACAGGCCGGTCGGCCTGCCTATTCTAGCATGGGGTTAGGATTGCATGCTTATTTACTCAGAAGTAAACCCATTGTGTCCCGTAAGACTTAGGCTGTAATCCTATCTTACTCTCTGCAAACAAACACATCTAGTTATAAAGTCATTTGACTTTCCTAAAAGTTCCATAATTGCTCCAATGAGGCAGAAAAATTGAGTAACGTACATTTTTTTGTAGCACTTGATTCCATCCTGGACACATTTCCCATTACAGTCATTCACATCATGGTCTGAATCATGGGTCGTTGGTATAAATGGAGAATTTTGGGTTGTGTTGTTTTCCTGAATGCCTTCATCTTTCATTTAAAAGTTCCTTGTTAGTTATCCTATGTATTGGTTTTTAGAATATCAATGTACCAACATTTCATCAAGAATCTGAAGCTGCTTTCCATTTTTTTTAGTAGTATAGATCCTTTATTGGCATATAATATTTAAAAACAAACAAACATTAGATCAACCAGGGCATAGTTCAGCTTCTCGAATGTGCAGCTTAGTTTATACAGGAAGATTGCCACCCTTTACAAGGGTGCTTTCCATTTAAAACTCACTCACACACACACACACACACACACACACACACACACACACACACACACACACACACACACACACACACACACACACACACAC
>JAJKFI010000002.1:9584625-9615419 GCA_029204185.1 Lerista edwardsae | reverse complement strand
TTTTTTTTTTATGGAGAGGGCCAATGCTGCCACAGGCAATTCTCTTGAATGTCTGAAAAAGAGCAGTGACAGCTCCACCTCTTCTGCAGAGACGACATAAAGGCGTACCCAACGTCCTTGCTTTTGATCACCTCAAGCCCTACTCTGGCAGGACACCTTTTCATCACCTCCGGGAGGTCCACAATCCGGGTCTTGCAAAAGTAGCTTTTGAAAAATGCCGGTGCTAGCAAGTGGAGACTCTGGCTTTGTTCCATGATACCACTGACACCAACATCATTCCCTCACCAGCTTTTGATGTGCACAACATTGACATCTTGCCCGTGACACTAGCCACTTGACATTGGTATGCCTATAACACCGCCAAAAGCCACTAGTGTCAGCATTTGCTTGCTTCAGTTTGGAGAATAACAACTTGTAGGTGCTTGTGATTCCATTACGTCAGACCAATGAGAGATCACTATAGTGAGGATTGGCCATACCATGGAATGTACACACCTTTGCCTATCGGTCACCCAACCCTTCCTAGACACAAGTAAATGCTCTTCTCCAGATTGGAGCTATTGAGCCAGTGCGCCTCAGTCAACATCATCAAGGGTTTTTATTTGAGGTTCATCAACATCATCAGGGTTTTCATTATTCATGATCCCAAAGAAAGATAGTGGTCTGCCTTCCAATTTCAGACCTATCGATTATATGCACTTATATCTGAACCAATCAAAGACAAACCAGGAAATTCCAGTTGCTGCTTATACCAAATTTTCCAACGTTTTTGTACAAAAGTGCCTGGTTTGCAGGCATGGACGTAAAGGATGTCTATTTTCACATCATGAAATGTTGGAAGCACCTGAGCTTTGTGGTCACGGTCAAGCAGTAATAATATTGCGTGTTTCTCTTCATTTTTTTTCAGTGCCAGCAAAGGTATTCATGGAAGTCTGTGGCTGTGGTCACAGTATTCTTTGGGCATCGGAGCATAATGGTTTTCCCTTGCCTGGCTGATTGGCTTAAAGTGGCAGAATCTAAGCAGCAACTCCTAAAACAACTTTACTGTGAACCTGTCCACGTCTCTGGGCCTGTGTATTACCCACAGGAAGTCTCAGCTGGAACCGACTTGGTACGTTCGGTCCATAGGAATCCTGCTAGATTCTATGAGCTGTCATGCCTGCCTCCTGGAATCAAAGGGTCAGACCATAATGTGTGTCATCACAGAGTTCCAGTGATCCAGCCAGGACAGATCCCATTGCCATTTAGGTGGCATTTCGACATGTAAGGCCTTCACAGGGAAAATCCTTGCCACCATTTAACAACACAAACTGATACCCATTCCAGACAGTCCTACATCCCCTACAATACTGTTGTCATGAAACTGTTGTTTCATGCAGGTCCTATTCTTTCTTGTGTTGACAGTAGAAATGGATAGAGCTCCTTGTGTGTAAAACAATTAGATGAGAATGGTTGGCCTTATTAGGATGAAGATAAAAGCCTTAGGGAGCAGGACCTCTTTGTTTCTCCCAGGGAAGGAGACCTGAGGGAAGGTGTCATGAATAGCAGGGAGGCAGGCCCGGCTCTGCTCCATTCTGAAGCCGTGCCTGGCTTTTCCCATCCCCCTCTGGGTTCCTGCAGTGAGAAAGTTTCCCCGGAGGCTGTTTTGTCTTGCTAGCGGCAGAAGCGAGATAGAGGGGCCTCTAGCAGGGAAACAAAACCTCCCAAGGACATCTTCACTGTAGCAGGAGCTGTTTTGCTTCTGGCTGACAAAGGGGGGCTGGGAAGGCAGGGGAAAAGAAAAGAAAAAGACTCAGACTTTTTGAGGCTTGAGAAGAGAGACCAGTTTGCCCTCATGACACCTGGTTCTGCCCTTTGCTGGGTGAGTGATAGTTTGAATGTAAGCAGACTTCTTAAGCCTCTGTGCTGTAACCTGCAGTTTCTAATAAATCATTATATTTTACTCCATGGTGTGCCTCATGTGCTGGAAGCATGGGTTAGCTGAATCCAGTCTTGATTCTGTGCTACACTACTGGTTGGGCCAAAGAATGCCTCCTGGGCCACTGGAGGTTGCTGGTGGCCAGAAGGGGACATCATCCCACGGTCCCTGGGAGCAGTCTGGAAGGGCCAGGCCCCCGGGTATCGTGATAGAAGTTTAGCCTGATTGTGGTGCTGTAAGTACAGGAGATAAGTTAGTGATAGTCCTGCATAGCCAGGGAAAAGTGAACTGTGCAAGGTTTCTTTTGTCTTCTCCTAAGCTCTAATAAGCCAGTTCACAAAGGGAGGGTTTTTAGTATGGAGAGGAGCCCTGTGGGTGGCGAGTCGCCTTGTTTCCAGTATTTCACCTAATTGGATCTTTAGATTTTATAGATACTCTGTACGTTAGTCGGTAATAGTTTATGTCAATAAATATTTGGATTTCATCCCTTTGTATTTGGGCCTTTTTGAGATACGCAAGAGGCCACTATTTGAAAGGAGAGAGAAGAGATTAAAGAGAACCCTGTAAATTGTAAGCAAGAGGAGTTTAGCCCAGGAACTCCTTACTAACAGGACCCTGGGCTGGTCGCAGAGGCAAATACCAAAAGGAGGGTCAGTTCTCCATCTGAACATGACAACTGTGTTTTCCCATTTGGTCTCTTTGAGGGTAGACCCTTCAATCTCAATACACCATCCAGAGCAGGAGCCATCAGTAGTGTGGGGTTACGGATTTATAATGCATCTATATGCCGAGCTTCACTGCTTATAGTTACAGGTAAGCAGCACATCCTTCCCCCTCCTGGGAAGAAATGGGTGCAGCACCAGGAGATTCTAGCAGCTGGAAGAGGAACGTTGGAGAGGGTTCAGTAGTGCTATCCAGCCAGTATGCTGGGCGGGACTTAGGCAGAGCTTGCGGGAAAGCGGCGGAACGTGGCGTGATGCAACGGGTGGACTGCCGATCAAATGTTAAGTCCCACCCAGCGTACCGGCTGGATAGCACTACTGCCTGCATCTCATTAGTACTGTTGTACTGGATATGCTTAGCATAGTTCGTAAATCTGCTGTTGGCAGGCAGTAGTCCATACGAGGTCAGCCTATCCATGAGGCCAACTGATACGTTTGCCTCAGGCAGCAGGTTGGGGTGCAGCACACCCAGGTCTGGTGCTCTCATTTGGCCAGCTAGGCAGCCACCTAGGGCACAGACCTCAGAGGTGCACAGTACTGACCTTTGAGGGGCACGGTTTTATATAGATTAGTATTTTTAACCCTACCATGCAAAAAATGCAACTGTTAATTTATATTTTTTAAAATTTTAATACAAATGCCACAACAGTGCTATGGAATATAATTAATTATATAAAGTCTTACGATTTGGGGGGGAGGAGTGCAAGTGTATGTGTGTGGTGGGAGAAGAGTTCTGAACTAGCATTGGGTAAGAGGAGATAGCTTTCAGTATGCTGCCTCAGGCGTCAGGAGGTCTTGGACCAGAAACCAGTGTTTCTGAAGTGGTGGAATGCCTCCTTTTGGCAAGGAGATGCCATCTTAAGATGTTCTGATAAGCAAAGACTTGGCTTTGGTTGTTCAAGGCCTTGTCACTCCTTTTCTGCAATATATCTGGATGCATGACTGGGGATCATAATGAAATACAGACTAACTTGGTGTGGCTACTATGGTTCCTTTGGCTTTTTTGTGGGTCTTTCTATGGTTTTCTTTGCCACTTTCTTCTTGTCTACCTTTCTGCCTACATTAAAGTAGCCACCATATGTCAATGTGTGGCAGCCATTTGTTATGACTATACAATAGTTTGGAAAGAAATTGTATCAGCAATAGGTAGCAACACAAAGAACTATTACAAGAGAGTGGGCACTGATACTCTGAGCTTGTTTCAAGATCAGGGCTTGGAGCTTCAGACCAAACCAAAATAATGTTCTTCCCCCACCGCTTGCTCTCACCCAAGAGTCTGCCTAAAGGGATGTTGATCTTTCCCCTTGCTATTTCCAGTAAACAAAATAGCATGATAAAATAGAGTAGCTGCAATGTAGTGATCATTTGGTCAGTGTTTATCATTCCTCTGACTATGGATTTAATTAGCATGTTTTGATGATGAGTTCTCTGAAGAAACTGGAGGGCAATTATGTCACCAAGACAGAAGTCAGAACAATGACCCCTTTATGCTGCCAAAAGGATGGGTAGGAAATAGTCAGAAAATACTGTTAACGCATTCTTTCTACATACAAGCCGTTTAATATTCTGGCCTACTCCTTCTTGAAGGGATGGAGCATGTAGAACAGCAGATTAAATGACAAACAGCTGTGTGAAGAAATCTAAGAATGTTACTTTCTTCCCATGGCTTCTGTCACCCTCAGAAGTAATGTTTTAACAATACAGCAAAAAGAGTATTGTCCAGGATTTCAGTCACACTAGTGGTTCCCAAACTGTGAGCTGTGGCTCTCTGGGGAGTCACGGAAACCAGCCAGGGACTCTATGGAGTCCCTTGATAGGAAAAACCCCAACACCCTTCTTCACCATATTGTACCAAACTAGAATGGCTTGTGGAGCTGCATCAGTTCTGTGATGAGACAACTGTTTAAAAAGTGTGGGGTGTTTTTGTGAAAGTTTTCTAGGACCTTCTGTCCTTTTATGGAACCACAAAGAATGTATGGAGTTCCTCTGAACCAAAAATGAAGCAGACTGGCACTTGGTATAAAGACTGGCGCGATTGAACCAATGGAGTAATGCTGACCTTGGCAAAGGAACCCTTGTGGAATGAACAGGGCAAGGCTTTCAGAATGAAGTTATCACAAAAGGCATTCTGTATCCAAAAAAGGAGGTCAGGAAAGAAGACAAATCCAGACAGCAGTCAGTAATAATCAAGCCAAACAGAATCCAAAATCAGGAAGAAATATTAACAGCATCAATGGAACAATAACCAGCATTGTACTGGTAACAGTAATTGTGATATCTCACGATGTGGTGCTTTACAGACAGTTTCTGTGTCTTTTTAATTCTTGCACAGAAGGGAGATTTTAAGTGTTTAATGCCCTATGATGCCCCACGAAGGCCCTCAATGTGGTTTCCATTCCACAATAGGGACAATAAAACAAAACAACATATTAAAACAACTAAAATGAGCAAACAGAACAAAGAATTTACACCGTAAATCCAAATACAAGCATTCCTCGGTATTTGCTGGAGTTCCGGACCTCCCCATGGAGAAACTATTGATAGTGGGGACACCTTTTTAAAGACAGGGAAACATAAGTGGTTTTGCTTCAACAAGGTAAAAAAAGAGATTTGTTTAATGTTTCCCAATCTTTTTAATAGGAGTCCCAGTATCCATTGTATCCATGGATAACTGAAACCGTGGATATCGAATCAGTGGATACTGGGGCATGCATGTAATCCAAAGGCTTTCAGAACTAGCCCTCCAAAGTGCTAAAAGAGAGGGGGACTAGAAAGAATGCCACAAAATTATGCCCACACTGAACTAGGCAGTCATCCTCATAGCCTTCAGCCAAATCTCATAGCTACCTTCTATAGCTCAATGAGCAGGCCCTCATCAGGGCATCTAAGTGGTGTGTGAAGCTTCTCTCATCTTTACAATCATTGCATAATGGAAAAAGATCCTATGGCCGAATCCTATCCCCACCGCAGATTCCGCTATATCCGACCCACCAGCTGCTGCCTGGGCCCAAGTGGGCCTACTCAGATCTGTACCAGCTCTTTTGCTCACATAGATGAGCTATGACTATAAAACTGACATAAAATTATGGGATTCTAAGATTGCGTAAAGAGACCAAAAAAACTCAACATTGTTCAGGATCCATTTGCCCCTTGTGGAGCACCTCATGAGAATCTATGGATTGAATTACGTTCCTAGTTCTTGAATCTGCATGTTGACAGCCAAGAGAGCAGGTCAACAAAGCATCTATGCTTTGCATCAAGCACACAGCTATACATCTCTGCCTGTAGCTTCTGGGAAACTTTGCAACCAGGAACTTGTTTTGCCACTTTGTATGGTTAAAGACGGAGACCTCAAAATGCTGTACACACCGGCAACTTGCAAATTGTCTCTGCTGCCGGCTGTAGAGCTTTGTTGAGGAAGAAGAAACAATCAGCCAGTACATTTCCTTAACACAGTATATGTGATATGCTGTCCTCCTACTTTTGATTTTGACTCTAATGCCAATCAGTCACATAACCGGGTAGTTGGAAGAAAGCTGA
This sequence comes from Lerista edwardsae, assembly GCA_029204185.1. Classification (NCBI taxonomy): domain Eukaryota; kingdom Metazoa; phylum Chordata; class Lepidosauria; order Squamata; family Scincidae; genus Lerista; species Lerista edwardsae. Next base: position 9,609,239 of record JAJKFI010000002.1, on the reverse strand, counting down.
AATCCATGGCATCTCTTTTTGCATCTCCTGAAAGCTGTAACTCCATCTATGGCAGGGGTGTTAAGTAAGCATTGCGGGTTGTTCTTTGGCAAGATCTCGCCGGCTAGCAGCAGATAGCATCTGGCTTGCAGTTTAAAGAGAACTGTAATAAAGCAGCAAGGCCCTGCAGTTACTGAACATGTTTTGTACCAGCTTGCTTTGAAGTTGACATGCTTTGGTTTGTGTGGTTTCAGTAACGACAACTGAAACATGGTACCTCCAGGGGTTACGTCTGTCTCATACTGCTGGCTTGTTCTTTTTCTGTGGTTTGCAAATAGAGCTGGTTTTGTGAAATGCACTAGTGAACTTTATGCTGAGCAGCAATTATTTATTGGCAGCTATTGAAATAAAACGAGTCCTTGCCAGTTCATTAGGCCTGGCCCCACTCATATCTGAGAGATACAGTTGTTTCCTTGTTTGCCTTTTGCTCCTGGGAGATAGCAACCAGCAATTGGTGAGGTCCCAATGGTAGATTTGTAGCCCTGTACATTTTGTTAAGATGCCTTGGCCTGGACACAGGGCTGTATGAGAGAGCTGTGATTCTGAGGGGGTATTCAGTTTCCTGAGACTCTTAGCCTGTTTAACTTCAGTTTTTAAAAATCAAGTTTAAAGCCCTTACGGCTGCTGTGACATTCTTGGAAATGTGTGAGCCATCCCAGCCAGAAAGGTGACTGAATACTTTTTTTAAAAGTGACCTGCACAGCTACTTCCTCCACTCCCTGATGATTAGGAAAGCCAGAATAAATGGGGCAAAATAAGAGCAGTTATGCAAAGTTTCCATTATTTATAGAGATCACAGAATTCAGATTTTCTTGGTTGATGAACTTGAATTGCTTGGGTGCACAATGGTGACTTGTTTAGAGTGCACACAGACCTGCTCATGCATTGTGGGCACAAGATAACATCTCCATTGACATCTGGCTCCTCTCTTCTTACTCTGTTCTCCTTATATTAGCATGACAGTGAAGATAGGAACTCACCACCTTGAATTTACATGGTGGGGGTGGAGGGTGGGGGTTGGGAGTTATGACTTTCAGCTTTATACCAGACTGTAGAACATACACGAACCTTCTAAATACTATACTCCTGGACAGAAAAGGAAGCATACTGTGGGCCGTTGCAGTTACATGCCAGGCCACCTGGAAACTCTGAGGGAAACAAAACCATTTCCCAAAGTGTGGACTGGGTGCAAGGGACATGGTGCTGCAGTGTTGAGCCTGGAACAGATTGAGGCAGCATGTCTTCAAGCTGCATGCAGGTATATCGTTGCTACAGTTAGTGATGAAAGTTATCCAGTTTGAGATTTGGCCTGACGGTATTATATTGCCTTTCTCGGAAAATAACAAGACAGCCTCTGCCACAGTGGTTTTCAAACCTTTTAGCACCTGGACCCACTTTTTAGAACGACAGTCTGTCCAGGACCCACCAGAAGTGATGTCATGGCCAGAAGTGCAGTTATTGCGACTCCAGAACCTGCTGCTTTTCTGAGAATGTAGCAGCGTTGGGTTATTTCTCAGCCATTTTCCAATAGCAACGTTGGATCAAAAAGAAAAAAAAGCCTATTTACAACCCTGATGCAAGCAAAACAACCACACAGGCCTCCCCTTCCCAGTATCCTGTCTTCCCATATTTTCAATATGGCTGCCCTAGGTGCTTCATGACCTACCTGAAATTGACTCGTGACCCGCTGGTGGGTCCTGACCTGCAATTTGCTCTATCCACTGCTACCACTGCTCTATCCACTGCTCTAGCAATGTTCTTTTTTTTCATTTTTCTTTTATTTATTATTTAACTAACACACACACACACGCGCACACACACACACACACACACACACACACACACAAACACACACACACACACACACACACAGGAAAAAAGAAAATAAATGTAAACACACAGAGTTATCTATAAATTACCACAAGCATAGCGTAGTACCGTATATAGTTTTCATAAGAACATAAGAAGAGCCCCACTGGATCAGCCCGAAGGCCCATATAGTCCAGCTTCCTTCATCTCGCAGTGACCAACCAGATGCCTCAGGTAAGACACAAGACAAATGTGTGCATCTCAGTGCCACTCCCCTGCATCCGGCACTCTGAGGTAGCCTACCTCTAAAGTAAGGAATTTGCGCTAACCATCATGGTTTCATGAAAATCAAGCATCCACTCGTCTTCAATAAAAGTCTCTTTCAGCCATTCTAGAAATAACACATTTCTCTTTGCCCATCATTCCTCTAAATTCCTCTTAACAATTATAATCCCTTTTTTGTCTTCAAATCAGCAAACCATTATATCTTTCTCCTGCAAGAATACCCTAATGTTTTCTTCATTTTTGTTTTAAGAAAATTACAATGAGATGATTGTCAATATTCAAGTCACAAAGTTCTAAGGATAAAATTATACTAGGGAATTGAATGGAGAATTCATGAGTGTGTATTTTCCATGCAGAGGAGGTACAGTAACTTCCTCGCTTTGCTCTCTCTCTTAACACAAGATAAACAGATAAAGATAAAACAGATCGGCTATAATCCTATACCCACTTTCCTGGGAGTAAGCCTCACAGAACATAATGAGACTTACTTCTGACTAGACATGCATAGGATTGTGCTGCAAGGCTGCTATCCTAAACACACTGCCTAGGAGATAGTAAGTAGTAGAATTACATTTTTATACAGGGGGGGGGTGTCTTATGCATGATTCTATCTCTCTTCCTCTTTTCCTTTGTATCCTCACAACAACCCTGTGAAGTAGCCTATGCTGAGCGTTTAACTTCTGAGTAAGCATGCTTCTAAAACTGTAAGGAGAAGAACTGCCTTGCTGAGAAAGACTAAGTTCCATCTAATCCAGTGTCTTGGCAGTCATGGCCAACTATGTGCCTCTGGGAACACTCAATTTTAAGAGTCGACACGAATAAGCCAGAAACAAAAATGCCATCAGGAATCCCCATTTATAGATGTCATTTCTTTTGAATCTGAGTCAGTGTATCACTTGTTGAGTGAGGAAAGAAGCATAGACCATTACATATTATGCTAGAAAGAGATGGTACAGGTGAGAACCCATTGACATGGCAATGCTAGTCGGATCTTTTTTCCGTAGCGCATCATCCAGTTCAGATGCCCTGCCAGACATATAGTATTCTGTTTGTATTTCATGTATTTTATAATCACACTCTGTATTTTTTTCCCTGAGCATTTCTGTCATATATTTTCCTGACACTTCATTCATCACTTGGAAGTTCGCACCAGGGGGGAAAATGCCAGTATAATATCTAACTCCCTTTCGCCAGGGTGACTGTTGATCTTGGAATTCCTTGGCCTTTCCCTCACTGCTTGAGTATATACTGGCAGCGCTGGCTAATTGCTCCGAGGAGAAGCAAGACAGCCACATCTTTCAGCATCGTTGGGAGCTGGGCTCTGAAGCTCACAGTCACCGTGCAAATTAGACATCCGAGGCAACCAGCAGTTAGTAGAACGATTAGATTTCCACGTTGACTTTAGCATAGCGAGTCAATGCACCAGTGTATTTCATTTCAGTACTTGGATTTCATGGAATGCCATTAAAGTTAAATATCGGATACTCGTTTACTTGCAATTTGCTCTCTCGCAATAGCTAAAATGGGCATCAACCAGGCTGCTGAAGTTTTGTCTTTGACTGGCTGTGTAACAAGAGTTGTAAACGCACCTGAACTGTTACAATGCCAGAGGTGTTAGGAGCGTCAGAAACTCCCTAATTTTGAGTCAGACCACCCATCCATCTAGTTCAGGAGTCCCCAAACATTTCAGTACGAGGGCCACGTCGTACATTTTACAGATTTTCGCAGGCCAAAATAGTTTTATAAATGAATGAAATTTAAATGAATGAATAAGTTTTACTTGGATTTTTTTGTAAACAGCATGATATGATTCAGAACAAAAGAGAAATGTGACATTTTCAAAGAAACAATGTCATGCTTAAACTGAGAAATGATATCCAATGAGTAAAAATGTCAAATATTTTAAGGTGCTATGAGCAGAATTAAATCTTGTGGTGGGTTGGATTTGGCACCTGGGCCGTAGTTTGGAGACCACTGATCTAGCTCAATATTATCTGCCTTGACATATAGCAACTCTACGTGGAGACACCAGTCTGGGACTGTCCGTAAAACAAGGCAGGCTGCTGAGCTACGGCTGCATTCTCTATTCTTTGTCAACAATGCGTGGACAAAGGTTGACTGTTTTGAGTATACCAATACAGTACTTGCATTCCCACATCTCAAATAAGTCAAAGTTTGAGGGGATAATTAATGAGAACAGCAGCAGCCAGCACATGCGCACACACGCATGCATACACACATTTTTTTGCTTGTGTACCTGAAATCATTAGATTGGCTTATTGCACACAATTGTGCACATAAAACTGGATTCCCTTTTATGGCAGACAGTTGTGATTTAACATCAATTCTTACCAATATTCTGAGATTCTGCACACACATTTGTGTATGTAAACACAGCAATCATTATATTATTTTTGCCCCAATTGTTAAATTGCTAACTTAGACTGTCACTTTTAATGTATCAAGTACTTTGACATCTTTCATTGTGTTCATTTTCATTAGATTTCACAGTTTGAGCAGGCCTGAAGGTGAAAGAACTGTGACTTGATAAAAGGCCTCCCAGAGATACTGAGCAAAAAAATGATTTGAACTCAGGTCCTTAAGATCTCACTGTCCAGCATTATCCTCTGGACTACAGTGTGCCCATATAAAGAGATTCCATAGTTCTATGTGCATTTTTGTATTGCTGTGAGTCACAGAAATTGCTGTAAATGTTCTGTGAAGCACATGTACAGCAATTCTCATGCAAATACAGGCATTCCCAAGTGAGCATTTTTTAATGATCCTATGTAATATAGGAACCAACCCTTAAGTCACAACATTTTACTCTCCACAGCTCAAGTTCACTTCACAGTTTTCCTCCTCACAGGCTGTTACTTTCAGCTCTGTGAAGAAACAATTGTAGTGCCTTGTGCTAAATGGAAGGCAATGACAGTTTAGTGGGTATGACTGGTACGGTCGACAGCTTGTAGCATTTACACCTTCAGCAAGAAAACTGTTGTAGTATCCTATCTGGGGTATGGGGAACAGTTGTGCAAAACCCATTCAGTTTTTCAGATTGGCCCCCTACCCTTCTTATATTTGTTCTAGCAGAATGACTTGGGGATTCCTTGAGTGTTTCTCAACATTCTTGGAATTTCGCTGGAAACTCCCTTTGCCCCAAATGGAAGTTTGTTACTTTTTATCAGAAGGAAGACGTTATGAAGAACCTTATGCAGGTTTGTAATTTTCTCAGTGTGTGACCTGTTAATGCAGGTGACTCCTGGATCTAGTGGGGAAGCTGTTCTCAGAGCCCAACCCTATGCTCATTATAGTCAATGGGGCTTATTCCCAGGTAAATGTCGATGGGATTGCAGCCTCAATTCCTGTTATCTAAGCTTTTAGACTGCAAAGCAAATAACATTCACAGAGCATAATTGTGCACCCTACTCACCCACCAGCCTGGTTGGATTTGAACAATAATAAAGTATGATTCAAATTCAACCATGGACTCCAAATTCTTGGATCTCCAAGTGGCCTTGCCTAAAGTGAGGACCAAACTACATGGAGACTGTGGGCCAATCCAGAACTGCTTGACCGCCCAGGAACACAGTGGTAGCCAGGCAGCTACCGCTGCATCTCACGGCAGCCAGGCAGCCCTGGGAGGCTCTACAGGGAAAGGGGACATTCTTCCCCTTTCCCTGCTGTAAGGGCACAGGATGACCAATGGGTGTCCTCACTTCTGCACCGGCTGTTTATGGGGCTGCTCAGATCTGCACCTACTGTTTAGCAAGCACAAGTCAGAGCAAACCACAGGGGCCCACAAGTCCGGGGGACAGGAGTTTTGATCCGGCTTCCCCTGGGCTGCCCTCCCTCGGCCCTGTTCTGCCCTTCCTCCCTCCTGCCACACATACAATTGAACAACCTTCCTTGTCATCGTAAATGAAATGTAAGAAAGGCATTGATGGTGTTGCAGGACCAATGCAACTGCCTATGTCAGTCCGGCACCCGTTGCGCGACACAGACATGTTTTATGGCATGTTTGCAACTGTGCTTGGCCAACACAAATGGCTTGCATCAGCCAAAGGGGGGTTGGGGTTGGGATTGTGCTGCCCAGTACTGTAAGGGGCATGGAGCGTGACCCCCCCCCCGAATCTGTGGATCCATGGATAACTGAATCCGCGGATACAAGGAGTGACCATACTGTGATAAAAAATATTAAACTGGAACAGTTTCTATTCATTCACTGACTCAATAGGACAATTGTAATAGAACAGTTTTAAAAGGTGCCTCTTGCCTAGTTAGCAGGAGTTATTCTAACTAATTTATGATTCAGTTTGATTACACCAGAAATGTATACATCAGATATGAGACAAATTAGTAGGTGGATTTGTCAGGGATTGCCAAATGCCTTGTGAGGTTGGATATAGGAAAGTTAGGTAGAACTCTAGAAGCACTGGGTTTCAAATGGTTCACAAACAGGTGACTGAAGCAGACTGACAGGCAGAATCCAATGCCTTTCTTACATTTCATTTATAATGACAAGGAAGGTTGTTCAATTGTATGTGTGGGAAAGTATCATTATTGTGTGGAAACAAACTGAAAAGAAACATCCATTACTATAGCATTACTGGCTCTAATGTGGCCATGCAACTGAGACTTTGGCTGCAGGCCAAAATATAAGTCTCCCAAAGTGACAGACTTTTTGGTTAATAAGTACCATTCAAATTCCTGATTGCCAGAGCTTATAAAAAATTGCAGATACGGTAACAAAGCTACTGTACATAAACTAAAGCAGTCCTGCTAAAATAACATTCCCAGCCTTGTTCAAACTCATGACATCAGGGAGGTGCCAAGATAAGGCTTGTGTTGGCATGTCCAGGCATGTTTGCAGAATATTAGGCCTGTGTGTGATGATAAAACCCAACACTTTCTCAGGGCCGGTGTGTGGTTCTTATTCACAAGTGGTCAGCTGAGAATGAAAAGGACTGTGGAATGCAAGGAATGCTCCGCAGTGCAAACAGCTCCATGGAAATCAGATGTGGGCACTGAGATTGTTTGTGATAGATGACGTTTTAACACTTCACTTTTTCTTTGTTTCCCAAAGGGATTGCTTTTCATATCTCTAGCTGTAAGGGCCAAATGACACGTTACGGCCGATATGGGGTCACTGCCCAAACTGGCACCCTCGTGCCACATTCTTTCGTCTTTCCCCATACCATGCAGTTTCACTTACCCGCGATACGACATTGTCACATAGTGCTTCCCACTGTATCGCCCACCCCCGACAGCCAATGATGTGAAGTAGGAGTGGGAAAATACACAGTGTAAAATGTCATATTATGATGAGGGGGGGAAGAACGAAGCATGGAAATGCTATTTTTGACAGCAGCCCCAGATCTGTCACAGTATGTGTGTTGGCTCCAAGGAACTGCCTTGTCAGGCCAATAATCGATTCAGTCTTGGAAAACTTGCCCTCATGAACTCTCACTCTCCAGGGTTTCTATTGCATTACAAAATTTAACTGGAGATGGTGAGGGCTTCATTTGGAGTATTAGAATGCATGCTTACCCAATGAGCAAAGACTAGTGTCTTTTAAGCCTTGGGTTTAAAGCATTTGTGATGCCCAAAATGTGGTTAATGGAGATGGTTCTTTAAATATTAGGTTGTTGGGGGGATCGGACTGTAGTTATTTGTTCCATGTTGAAGGTCTCTGCTTGTATTAGCTCTGCTGTGCCTACTTCATGTTCTCCTGTGAGGCAGTCAGCTGGCTTTGGATGCCTCTAGGACAGTGGTCAGGGAACAGGGGTAAATTACCCCAAATGGGGTAAAAATGAAATTCCTGGGGGTAATGGACAGGTAGCAGCATGCCCCGCCCCCTTTTCCCTCATCCTTCCTTCATGACCAACGTTCTCTCTTCTGACCAATGGGAAGTCCCTCTCACGCTTGATGGATTTCCCTTGCTTCCAATAGGAGATTAGAAGCGGCAAAGTACTTGGCCCCCAATAGGCAGCGTTCCCCTCCCTTCCCAGGCAGTGAAGAAGGCCATGGTTATCGATCCCGCTGCTGGTAGAGGGAGAAGGAAGCAACAGCAGAGAAAATGGTGGCCGTGGCTGCAACTGTGGTGGTGCCGGGTGATGGGGGAGCCGGTGAAGCCAAGCCTATTCCAGGCAGCGAGGCCGGCACAGACCCGCTCCCGGCTGGCACTCACGCAGCCATGGAGTCGGCAGTGCTCGATGCCAGGAAAGAGCCCAAACCAGCTCTGGGTGGGGAGGCCGAGGAGCTGCCGCCATCGCTGCCACCATCGCTGCCACCGAGGAGCCCGGCAGGGACACAAGACATGCAGGCATAGGGGAGGCTCTGGTGAGCGGCTGAGGTGTGTGTGTGCATGTGCCTGCAGGCGCGCACGTGTGTGTGTGTGTTGAGAGGACTTCTGTGGACATGCCTCTTTGCTTGTGAGCAGCTAGGGCTCTCCCTGGGTTTGCCTTGTCTTGCTGTCCCAAGGAGTGGGGCGGGCGGGCGGGCAAGCAAGCGGGGGGAGGGCTGGGGTGCCTGCGCAGGGAGTCGGACACAGGCGGGAGGCAATGAGGCAAGGCGAACAGCAGAAAACAAAAACAAAATCAGAACTGCAGTTGCTGGCCTCTGTGTGTGTGTGTGTGTGTGTGTGTGTGTGTGTGTGTGTGTGTGTGTGTGTGAGAGAGAGAGAGAGAGAGAGAGAGAGAGAGAGAGAGATCCAGCCAGCCAGCCCCAATCTGAATTCATTATAGAAATGAAATCTTAAGTCCAAGCACCTAAACCTGTTGTCAAAAAGGAAAGCTAGTTGTAACTCAGAAAGGTTGAATTCTATTCTCTCGGGTCGGCAGGTGTACCCAAACTCTTTACAACTTCATATTTACATAGCATTAATTAAGCTCATTAATTAATCAAATAAAAAGCAATGGGTTCCAATATGTAATTTTTTTCTTTTGTTCTGCTGGGGGGGGGGTAATGTCAAGGGGGTAACTTCGGCATATCTAAATATATTTTGGGGTAAAAGGTAAAAAAGTTCCCTGACCCCTGCTCTAGGAGTATCCTTTTCTTGTTTATGTTTAACCCCCAAAGTGCCACAATAGCTTGTGAGACAAGTGCATCAAGGAGCAGATCTATTGCTTCCCGCAGCAGTGACAATGGTGAGTGGCAGGGGAAATAGTCAAGTTGCAGAGACAAATAGGGCATCAAAAACAAAGCCATAAGGAATTATCCTATGTGAAGTGGTGGGAACACACATAATTGGATTCAAAAAATGGTGGTCTCCAGAACTAGGAATATGATAACAGGTGCACTTGCATGGCTTTAGATCAAGACTGACTCATTGCATGGTAGTGAACTAGCAAAACAAACCCACTGTTTCCAAGCATAGTTCTGACTCAGAAGGTCTGAAAGGTAGGCATACAAAAATAGAATTTTTGGCTAGTGTGGTTTTGCTTTCAGATAGTGAAAAAGACATCTGTATGTTTTTTTTTAAATCACATTGCATAAGATCTCAGCACCGCATGACATCTGGTACCCAAATAGAGGAGCTGGTCAGAAAAGCAGTGGGCAGCCCTGGCTATGAACCCCTGCCAATACATACACAAACTGATCTCAGTGCTGTCTAATAAAACACATGCATAACCCTCAGAGTAAGAGGTTATATATGTCTTGATCTTATCTTTGCATTGCGGCACATTAAACACTACCTACTTGTCTTCAGTGCTTGTTCCAGCTTTCTCTTTTATCTGTGCCATGAAGTCTCTACCCTTGCTCCAAAAATTCTGCCAGCTTTGATCTCCCACCTGTTTCAACTGCAGCTGTCTGTGTTTTCGCACATTATGGTTTACAAGGGTGAACCTTCTAGGAGTTGCACAGAAGCTGCCGTTCTCAAGCTAATTTTGGAACAAACCTAGTTAAATAATAATTAGGAGCATTCCAAAGCGGTTCATTTGAGGAGCAGCATGGACTGTCATCTTGATATCCTTCACATTTTTTCCTTAATGCTCCCCCTGAGATAGCGGGCAGTGATTGACACAAGTTAAGAAAAAAGATTTCTGCCTGTGGAAATTCTCATTCTACTAACTATGTCAGTGGTTCTCAAACTTTTTCGACCAGGACCCACTTTTTAGAATGGCATTTGTGTTGGGACTCAACAGAAGTGATGTCATAGCCGGGAGTGCCATCATTAAGCAGGAAGTGCAGTCAGTGTGATGTAATCAAATGACACTCCTAGAATGCAAACTGGCATTCTTGGACTGAAGCAAATGCCATAAAACATCTTTGACAGAAAGCAAAATTTGGACAAAATATTATGTAAAATCACTGAACTAAAAACAAAATTTAACAAAAAACTCACTTGAAAATTCAAACTGTTAACACTCACAAAAGGAATGGAGCGAGAATAAGGTCTGCAATTGCCGAGATGGCTGCTCCCAGCTTTCTGCGACCCACCTGATGTCACAACTCACCAATTGGGTCCCGACCCACAGTTCGAATAACACTGAACCATGTCACATTGGCTGCCAGAATTGCCTTGGTGGCTGTGGGTTCGCACTATCGTTCTAGGATTTACACTGATCAATTGCAAGATTTAAAATGAGGCACCTATGCATTGTACAAGCTTTATTACGAAATCATGGGAGCTAGAAACTTTGTTCTTCATCTGAAATGAAAGTCTGGGTTTTAAGGAATGTTCAGATCTCACAGAATGGAGGGTGGTTTTCACAGCAGTTTTGTGATATGGAACAGTGATCTGCTGGTCAAAGAAATTTGTCCAGCGTCTCACAGGGTTTCGCAAGGCCTTTTGGCTTGCCTAAAATAACTGTTTGGATAGCCCATGTGTCTACCTACATGCACGCTATTGCAGCTGTTGCTCAAATCTCCAGGGCACAGTCCACAAGCCATACAGACCTCTCCTTTCTTTTCTAGAGAAACATTACTTATATGTGTTTGTATGATTTGGCTGTTTGTATATCACCCTATCAAAATAGGCTCACACTGAATGGTTAAGGCATTTCTTGACCATCCAGCAAGTTGGAATTTGGTAGACACACAGCCCAAGACACACTGCCTTGGTTCCTATGTAATGCTAAATGGTGTGCAAACATCAGGCTTGCGCACTGATTCCCATTTCTTCAGGCCTATTCAGGCCTATTCAGGCCTGTCTCAAAATAAGCAAGGCCTGGCCTGCCCGCTTCTAACATTTTATGATTTAAATAAAACCCACAACCTGTTCTTACTTGTGCCTGAGGAGCACAAGTTCAGCAGTCCAGACCAGGCATGTGTAAAAGTCGGCTTTATGCTGTTTACATCCCACAAATGGATGCAAAGCCCAGCGGGTGACTTTCTTTTTGCCATCATAAGCTTTGGGAACCTCCCTTCAGCGCTCTCAAGTGTACCGCCAGCTGGCACAAGATGATCCTGCTAACCATAGTGGAGGCAGCTCCATGGAATTTCACCTTTAGGGAGCAGAATCAGGTTCCCTTTGGTTATCTGGTCTCAGTGCCTATCTGTAAACGGACACAGGAAGAATGGTGTAATCTGATTCAGGGCGCAATCCTAGCCAACATTCCAGCACCGGGGTAAGGGCAAGGTAGCGCAGAGGTAAGGGAATGAACATTCTGTTACTTTGAAGAGGACACTGTGACCTCCTGCAGGACTTGACTCCACTGCAGGATGCAGCGCGTGCCCCATTGGCACAGCTGTGTCAGTGCTGGAAAGTTGGTTAGGATTGCGCCCTCAGATGTGAACTTTGGCTTCACCTCAGGAAATATGTGTATTTTGGAAACATTCATATACTAAGGCCTGGTCAAAGCTGGACCAGGGCTGGAATCGGTGCACTTGGTCTGATTGGAAGTAGTACTGGGCAGCAGGGGGAGCAAGGAGGTGGTGATCTTCTTCTCCATCATTCTTTTGCCAGGATAGCGATTGGGAACAGGGTCACAGAAGTTCCTACCACCTCTTTCGGCTCTGCCACAGCCATTTGCCCCTGCAGGAGTGCAGATTAACAACCCCCGTCCTCTTTTTGTTTGGCAAAACTGGGTGGAGCAGCAAGGCAGGCAGTAGGCCCAGCAATTCACTGCCTCCCTCAGCCTGCTGCTTGAAACAACCATTTCACCGCACCTCATCAGTGGGCTGGCCCTGCCGGGACTGGTGCACTGAGCACAATTCGGTTCCTGCGAAGGGAAGCTGCCTTGCCAACCTTTGGAATCTCTCTGCAGCCTAGAGCCAGACAAACAGGGCATTTGTTCCGAGATTGTGAAAGGCTGAAAAGATCCTTTGGAACCCAAGGCAGTATAGGCCGTTAATCCCAGAGCACAGCGGTATTGACTCAGCAGCCTCCAAGCTGGGAGGAGTGAAAGGTGGAATTCAGAGAACTCTGCCACTTCATTTGTAACACTGTTTGCAAACTGAATGCTCCTCCTTGGTTACCAGGTAACTGGAGACCGGAGAAGTCTGCCAAGCTCCTGTGGCATTGAGATTTGCAGCGGCTTTTTTCGATGCCTCCTAAAGCAGACTTGTCCTGGTAATGCCTGCAACAGCAGGTGGATTGTCATGGGGCCATCTTGTCCTCGGTGCTCTGGAGGACGTTTCAGTCAGGGCTCAAGAGAGCTTGACAAAGCTGTGAAAATGTGTTTGCCGCAAAGCTTGCAAGCGCTGCCTTCATTTCTAAAACTGCAAGTGGCTCCAAATCAGCCAAGCCTTCCTTCCTTGAGGCAGTATTGCAGCAGCCCTGACCCAGGGGGGTCTCATTATGGTCTTCCAATTATCCGCCAAACCCCCACCCCCACCCCCCGTGTCTTTCCAGAGTACTTTTTGTGTATCTCGGTGTTTTCCGGAGTCATTTCCCTACTTGCTTGTTTGTAAATCTACAAACATCCCACTTTTCAACCATCAGGGCCTCAAAGCAACTTGCAATATTTGAAAATACAAAGTTAACTACAGTTGGCTCTTGGTATCCCCGGGAGTTCCGTTCCTGGAACCCCCATGGATGCCAAAAACCACAGATGGTTGCATCCATTGTCGGGGGCTGTCACCTATGTCCAGGCACTGAGCTGAAGCCCAGGGAGACAGCAGATGCCCTCTCTGAGCTTTGGAAGGCCTCAGAAGGCCACCAGAAGACCCCACAAACACACTTCTGGTTTTGGGGGGAAACCCAATCCATGGATAAGGAGGATGGGCCTGTACTTCTGCTGAGCTGAAGCTGTGTGCTCTTCCATCTGAGGGTGCTTCTTTTGATAGGTGTGGAATGGCAGTTGCTTGGATGGCGTTCCATCGGTTCCATCCCTCCTGTAGCTAGATAGCTTTTCATTCCCCAGAGGCCAAAGGAGGGAAGAGGGAGGTGCTCTTTTGCTAGAAGCAGCTATAGTTCATGATTATATTGCTGTTCTTCATTTGAAACCTGCATGCTTCACTGTGAAATGTACGCTAAGAAGAGGCCTCTACTGAGAGACATGAATCAGCACCCTTTGCTTCCTTCTTACAATGGTTCACCTTGCGGTTTTCTTTTCTCTTTTCTAGAATTGTCAAGCTTTCAACAGCCTTAGCTGCCTTAGCACCACAGCGGACGACTGTTCTCAGCAAGCTCAGTTCTCCCCCGGCCTCGGCAGCACCAAGTCATGGACGACCCCTTGCACCTTGGATGTCATGCCGGGCAGGACGCCAGCCTGCACCCCGGTGCCAGATCCTCACTCAAACGCAGAAGAATGTAAAGCGAGCAAGGAAGACGACTTCACCTACGAGGAGGCTGACTATTACGCCACGGAAGACGAGAGCAGTAGGAAAGAAGAGGAGAATGCCTCGTGGGGGAACAGTGGGACAGGAGGGGATAATGTCTTTCAGTTGGATGGTGAATTAGATATTGAGCAAATAGAAAACAACTGAGAATGCAAAATGGATGGTCTGTCTGCATCAAAGCTTTGGGGAATGCTAAGATCTCACTGAGGTTCATGTAGGCAGAGAAGAAAGTCTGCATTTCTCCTCCTCCTTGGCAGGTGGGAGAAGACAAGAAGCTTTGCCAAAAGTTCATCAGGTATATCTTGTTAAACCTTGAAACTCTTTTAGAACTACTGTAGCCCATGAGGTTTTGCAAACCAGCTTTAGAGGAAACTGCATCAGCACATTAAAACAAAATAAAACAGTGACAAAATCCTTCACAGATGTATCAAAACTTGAAATTGTGGAGCTTTGGAATAACAGCAGCGGAGGAAAAAAAAAGATTGTGTTTGGAACAGGGCTTAAAAATCAAAAAGAAAGAAAAGGCCAGAAAATCAAATGCTGGCTTTCATTCACAAAGTAGGTAATATGCCATCTTGGCAAGGCAGTTTGCCCATTCTCTGGCTCATGGGAATTCTGATCCACTTTGGCTTTTGGAAAGAGTGAAATACTGAGATTTGGGGTTTTTTCTGCCTTATTTGATTCTAACCTACACCTCAGACACCCTTATAAAAGGGGAGAAAGGTGGAAGATGATCCATGAATTCATTTTCAGAGGAATTAGCTGTCGGGTTGCAGATTTGAAAGCTCTCGCGAACCAGACGTTGCAGTTCTTTGCTGCAAGAGTCAGAATTCCTAGAGGGCCCAATCCTCTCCAACTTTCCAGCACTGATGCAGCCGTGCCAGTGCGGTGCACACTGCATCCTTCAGTGGGGGGCCGTCATGGAGGCCTCCTCAAGGGCTGCATTGCAGCTGTGTCGACACTGGAAAGTTGTTTAGGATTGAGCCCAAAATGGCCTGGAAAGTCTGCAATCTGCATTTTGATTGTGTCAATAGCATCAAAAAAAGGAAGCACAATAGGTTGTGCTTGCCTTATAGCTCAAAAGTCTTCTATGTTTGCAGTCAATGAAGATATAGAGGCACCTCTGGATGCACATTTGTTTGAGTTCCCATCTCGTTGAATTGACTGGCTATATGCAGATGGCGTTGCATACCTTCATATGTCATACCTACATAGGTTGTTATGAAGAACCATTTGCATTCAACTAGAGATGGATCTGAGTCACTGTTATAGCATCCAAAACATTTTGTGCATCCACAATTTGTGTCTGCCATTTTTAAAAATGGCAGACATAAAATGGCAGTACTATATCCAAACCTCTAAATTGGTATTTGCATTACATGGCGTGAACTACAGCAAGAATTAGTGAATGGTGGAAATTCTTGACATTAGTAATTTGGCATCTAAAAGGCATCAAAATACCTTGTATGTGTTTGGCGTAGACAACATAGGGTCTCTGAACTGGATTTGATATCTCCTGTCATCCATCATCTTGCAATTGGCACCTACATTAATCACCAGAAAGGACTGAAGGTAATATTTCATTTAGCATGCATCACATCTCTTTGGGATCGTTTTCACCTCTAGGCACTGGGAAGACTGTCCTTTGTGCTCTCCTTTTGCAACAAACCAGTAAACAATGGTTTACATTTGCTCTCGAAATCAGAATTGCAAACAATAATCAAACTATGGTTTGTAAGTTTGATTTGGAGGCCAGTGCACACTACAGTTTGCTGGTTTGTATATAACTGTGTTTCAGACTGCAATCCTATACTGCGCTGGAATGGTGAGGCCAATGGGCCTGTGCCATATCCAGTGCAGTATATGGGAGGCTGGAGCCTCCCAGCCGCAAAGGCACATTGGTGCCCTTAACATAGGGGAGGCACAAGTCTCCCCAATGCACTCCTCAGATAAAAGCACACCTGCTAAATAAAAGGCGTAGATCCAAGGAGACCACTCAGGCCGAATTAGGGCCACGTGGCCCGAACGGGTCTAGGATTTCGCCTTATGGCCGAATCCTAGGCCCGCCCCCCTTCTGAGTCGGCATACCTGCTGGCCCACCCACAGCCTGTCCTCAGCCCACCCAGAAATGCCCTCCCCACCACCCACTCCCTCCCTTGCACCGGCAAGGTGCTTCCCCTGCGCCAGCTGGCTTTGGTTGGTACAAGGAAGGTGCAGCATGGGCGCACTGAGACCGGCGCTGCTTGCAGCACTGGTTTCCTTGCATTAGCGCCAATGCGGGGGTGCCGCTTGGCGCCCCTGCACCGTTGCTAATGCTGTAGCTGCGTTGACGCTACAGGCAGCCTGAGATTGCACTGTCAGTTGCTGTGAGAGGCAGGGAGTCAGAGCGGGAAGGGTGAAGCTTGCTCATGAAAGCTTGTGTGAGCCAGCTCATGCAAGCTTAACACCAAACCATGGTTTGTTGTTAAAGATGAAGTGAGCCATTCTGGCACTCCAGTTTTAGCTTCCAAGAACCTGTTCCCAAGCGTCAAGCAGTTTTGCAGTATTTGTCGTCGTCGTCATCATCATCAAATGGATTCACATGTCAATTGTGGCAAATATACTGCACAAGTAACTATCAGAGTCCCTTGTCTAGCCACTGAAACTATTTGAAAACAAACCCAGGAATCCCCATCTCATGAGAGAATGATGACCTCTCATAGTATTTGTGAGGCCCCTCTGGACAGACATGGAAATACCTCCCAGATGCCCAGCACACAGCTTAGCATACAAGCAATAAACAGTGTAACTTGGGGTTCTTTCAGCTATGTGTGGCATGTGGGACCTGGTCCTTGCCATGACAAGACCGAAAGAAAATGCAGTTTGGGGTGTAGGTGTTCCAGGTGTGGCACTCTGAAATTCCTTCCACTTGGCTCACTGGTAGTGACGAACAATAAGCTTGTATCATTTAACACACACAACTCAGTCAAATAAGCTGTTGAATTATCTACATGGAAGCAAATGTTTTGTTTACCTACGGAGGGGGAAAAGATGGTTGAAATGAAATTTTTTTTAAAAGAACGCCCTATTTTTTTACTGCACTTTTTTCTGCAGTGGTATAGATGTTTGTGGCATCGGATACCACAGTAGATTCTATTCAAGCTGTAGCTTTACAAATGTCCAGTCAAACTGCACAGATTTTTGTATGTTCGTATGTTGATTTCTGCTGTTTCCTCCCTATCTGATGCTCACATAATGTGCAAGCCAAAAATATTATAATAAAATGATAAGAAAGTAGGGAGTGAAGAGATTGCTTTAATTCTGAATGTCCTGGATTGTGCTTTTTGGTGCCATGAACTAATCTGGTAGACTTACCTGTAGCCTTGATAATATGTCTTTATAAGCTCACTCTGTTTGTTGGGCACATACCAGGTTAGCATGGACTACTAGTTTCAAGGATTGATAGAGCAGTGAAGAACAAGTTTTCCCAGTCTCAGTTTGGATTGGGGTCTCCAAAAATTGTCAAACTTTGGCTTGATTTGGAATGAATTAGCTCCACTTAGAGTACATTCTATGCTTTACAGCTCAGTCCTAACCAACTTTTCCAGCACTGATACAGCTGTGCCAATGGGATACACACGGCATCCTATGATGGGGGCAGTCATGGAGGCCTCCTTGAGATAAGGGGACATTTGTTCCCTTAACTCAGGGCTGCATTGGGATTGCATCAACATGGAAAGTTGGTTAGGATTAGGCTGTCAATCTTGGACTCCCAATGATATAATCACCTACCACCCCATTTAATTTTCTTTTCACCAAAATTTACTTGTTAGCAGTGATGGCCTTCATTAGTCAACAATGGCACTGTGGTCATCAGAAGCTGTTCAATAGATGTTGTTTCCAATGCTTTCTGTATCTATTGGAGCTTAGAAAACTACAATATGTGAGAGTCCTGATGCGCATGATGTTTCTGTGAGGAACTCAGCTGCATCACAGGCACCAAGATTTTCCTGGGCTCCTGAATCTTTGAGACTAATGAAATTCCCCAGGTAGTGAAATTCCCCAGGAGTCTTGGTGCCCACAGTGGTGGTGTTCCTTTCTGATGATGGCTAAGTCCTTTTTGTTTCCACTGCTAGGTAAATTTCAGAAAGAAAGGGAAGAGACAGTGGTGGTGTGGAGGGAAGGTGCTCAGCTAATTACGGCCAGAACCTGACCTTTGGAAAGCTTTGGGTTCCACTAGGTTGCCTGAAAGCTTTGAACTGAGGAATGTTGTCCTTTGAATTCCCCAGTTCTGAACTTCGACTGCATTACTACTGTAGTAAGGGTTTCTTAGCCATGTGGAAGGAAGTTGTTTGGCAAGTTCAGCAAACTGAAAGGGACCCTGCACTTTCTGGATTTCTCCCTGCAAGAAGCAACTAAGTCATGGGCAGCCCAATCCTAACTCAATCTCTGTGTGGCAAAGTAGTGGCGGCAGTGTGGCTATCATGGTATCCCAGAGGGGATCTTTAGCTCCTGGAGGTCTCCTCAAGGTAAGGGGACATTTGCTCCCTTGCCTCAGCATGAGACAGCAATGGGTCAAGCAGGACCTGTGTCCTGCTGTGTTCCACTGGCACAGACCCTACGTAGGCTTGGGCCATAAGTCAATTCCAAGGAATCAGATTCCCCTTTTGGGAATTTCTCTGGCAAGTAGAAGGTAGAGATGGAAGTGCTGAGATGAATGGCATAAAAACTGGGTGATACCACAGAATTGGTTTGGGATTGGGTGAGAAAAGCAATGTATGGGACATCTGAGTTCCTCTTTTCCATTCGAGACTGACTGCAGTTGATACTGGGGGCTGTTTTATGTGGCCCTTTAGCATTGCAGTTGACCTGGGGCCCAACTCTATTCAACTTTCTGGTACCAATGCAGCTGCAAAGCATCCCTGAGGTAAGTGAACAAATCCTTACCTTGAGGAGGCCTCCATGACGGATTCCCCCTGCCCCCCGCTCCACAGAATGCAGTACACACCTCATTGGGATGGCTACACCAGGGCTGGAAAATTGGATAGGATTTGGCTCTTAATCTGTGTTGCCAGTTTCCTATTATGATCTGGTGTTCTGAGCATCTTACCAATCATATTAATGCATTAAGGATCAGCAGAAAGCTGGACCCTTACTTGACGAAGACACGTGCTCCAGGAATTGGTGAAGATCTCAGATGTCACCATGGCAAGGTGAAAATGGGGCTTGAATGAACCCCATCTCCTCGCAAGTTAAATGCAGCTTGTGATTTGGCCCTGGAAAAACCAGCCAATGGCGGTTCTCCCCTTGTGATAGTGCTGACTGCTACAAGGCATGCGCTGCTGGGAGTACCAGTGGGAAGGCCTGAGCCTTCCCACCCACATCGTCATACCTTCTCTAACTCATCAGGTAAGCTGATGGGAGAGGCAGGAGGGGTGGTAAGAGGGAGGAATGGAGGCAGGGAAGGGGGTTGAGACAGGGTGCGGGAAGGCAGGGACGAAGCAAGGGATGGGCAGATCAGGTCCCCCGAGGAGGCAGGATCGACGACGAAAGCACTGCTGATATCCTAACCCCCTTCCTGGGCCCAATCCTGCTGTGTAGGGCAACATGGAAAGGTGTTTAGCTGTCATAGGTCTGAGCTGACCCACCTGCACCACGGAGACTTATTGCCGGGTAAGGGAATGATTATTCCTTTACCTAGAGCAGACTGCCCCACACCATAGGACACAGCCGTGGTGCCCAAAGCCCTCGATGGGAGGAAGGAACCACTTAAGTATTTGCAGGGGGGAGGCTGCAGCCGCAGTGCAACCCCCAGGATCACACTGCTGCCAGGGATGGGGAAGGGTTTTTTACACTTAGCAGCCTCCAGCGCTGAGGTCCTGGAGCCCTCCGCAGGACTCCCCAAGCCTCCAAACATGGTTGAAAAAAGAAGAAAAGGGCACTTCCAGTTTCGTGATGAAAGCAGGAAGTATAACACATTTGGAAGCGTGGGGAGCCCTCTGCAGAACTCCCCAGACCCCCAAGACCCTCCAGGGTCCCAGTGCTGGAGGCTGATAAGTGTAAAAAATCCTTCCCATCCCTGTCAGCAGCGCAATCCTGGGGATCGCCTTGCCCCCTCCTCACCTTTTAAAGGGACACGGAGAAGTGCTTCCCTAGCCTGTGGGTCATGACCCACCAGTTTGGGAACCACTGGGATATAGCATTTCCCATTTTGGCACTGCTGCATTGACGGGTGGCAGTGGAAGGGATAGGATTGGGCTGTAAGTTCAGTTCAGTTGGCGAGGGCGCAATCCTAACCAACTTTCCAGCACCGAGGTAAGGGCAATGTAGCTCTGAAGTAAGGAGATAAACATTCCCTTATCTTGAGGTGGCCTCCGTGACTGCCCCCCCCCACTGCAGGATGCAGCACATGCCCCATTGGTACCACTATGTCAGTGCTGGAAAGCTGGTTAGGATAGCGCGTCCAAACAGGTACGGTTTGAACATGGAATGCAAGAATACCAACAGTGGCATTTCTTGTTATTAAAAGCAAGTGTTGCTTATGCGGCATCTGTGCCCCCTGCCTATATAATCACTTCAGAGAGGCGTACTGGGTGAAAGTATCTAGTGCTAGAATACTCCAGCTCTTTGGATGCAGTCGGAAATCTGGTCAGCAAAGCTCATAACAGGCTCAGATTGAGCGGCAGGCAGGGCGACTTCACCGTGCCCCTAGTACTGCTGCCCCACCCCCTGCGCCGCCCAGCCACACACACCCAGCATCCAGATTCACTTCATTTAGGAGTGTACTGGAGGTGAAGGAGGGCTGGCAGGTGAAAAAGGGCTCTGCTTTGTTCCTGCCCACTGCATCCTGCCGCAAATAGCACCTGCTGCATCTGTCTTCCCTCGTGGCACCCTTTATATGCCTCTGGTGCTAATCCATGATTCCAGTATCATAGTGGATCTGGTGGTCTGAAGACTCTGTTGCTTAATGAAGGCCATCTCCAGCACAGGTTCTATGGCATATAGTGCTGTTCAGCCATCTCATATGGAGAGAACCATATTTTGTCCTTTCGTAGCATCTTCTGAACCTTTGGAAACAAAGGAAACGCTCATCGGCTGCCTTCTCATAAAGACTTTTTCTTGTAAAAAACAAAACAAAAACCTTCCTCTACAGCCTATAATCATCTTCATGCCAGCACCACACCAACTGGATTGCTGAGGTAGCTGCAAACACTCCCATTAGACAAGAAATGGGAGTGTTTGCAGCTACCTCAGCTGTCAGTCCAAAATCTGATGCACGGCCCAGAAGTGAGGGGAAAACTGAGCTGTGCCTGCTTCTAAGCCTGCAATCCTAACTTGGCGTCAAGCCGGCACAGTTAGGCCAGCAAAGTTTGGCCAGCACAAGAACCAATGTAAAGTACGTTTGGACCATTCTTGGAGTCCGAGAGGATGGCGCACATCTGTGTGCTGGCCTCTCTGAGAGTGGTCCAAACATACTTTATGGTGTCCCTTGTGCCAGCCAAACTTTGCTGTCCTAACTGTGCCAGCCTAACTCCAGGTTAGGATTGTGCCCTCAATCTCATTTCTTCTCAAATAAATGATTGCCCAGGTGGTGGGCAGGGAAGTGACGCCCAACTTTTTTTTCTTGTCATAATGTTCTGCAGAAGCAGAAACTAGTTCTGGTCATGGCATGTATAAGTGGCCTTGCCAGCACGAAATACGTACCGTCCCAGAGCACAATACTTTTTGAGAAAGCATATCAGTCCTTTGGACTGGCTTTCACACGGCTTGATTTATGGCATTTCAATTTGCCTTTAGTGCTATAGAGGTGGCATTGTCCTATCTATAAGGGCTTTAAGAAAAAAAAGGGCTATTACCTACAACAAGCTAAATATACACAGAGGAGGAACGTGCCCGAGAGGACAACTGCCCAACTCTGCTAGCTGTCACATTGCAATGACATGGCAGCAAACCTTCTTTGCCTTAGTCAGGATGCTTCAGTGAACCTGGCCTTACAGTGGGCATGTTGGCATTTACAGCACCGTAAACAGTTTGCCTAAGGTTAGACCAAGGCAGTGTCTCATGGGATTTTATTGCTTTTGGCTTTGATTTTATATGATTTCTGTACTGAAACTGAGGTTTGAGACGCCTTATTTTTTATTTTTTTATAGAAACAAAACTTTGTGGATTTGTGAATGATGTGTGAAAGTGTGTGTGTGCGTGCATGTGTGCACATGCACATACATGCACACTCACAAACTATTGCAAGTCTGAACTATAAGAATGTGCCTCAAATTCAGGGGATGTGCTGTTGACTTTAACATAGAAGGTGTGTTACTCTCCATAATAGCATAAGCGCCTCTGGATCACCGATTGCCAACATTAGCTGAGAAGTTACTGAATCCCGCTAGTTGGGATTTCTGGGCTCCTGCTGGATTTGATCTGATCTAACTTTGGATTAATTCATTCAGCAGATTCCTGCCAGGTGGATACAAAGCCCTGTTGCTGAACTTCTCTGTGGACAAATACTTTATTTGCTAAGTAATAAAGTCAACTCAGCAAAGAGACAGGCAGTGGGACTGTGGATATTTCATGGCAGCAGCAATAAATCTTAACATTCAATTTCTCTTTTTAAAAACAGTATTTCCAATGCAAATTTTTTGGGGGGAGGGGGAGTTTTTTTTTTTCAATTAGTGCTGGTGATCATGCTAAGTTACAGGGAATTTGTTGTGTAGCTGCAGTCATTGGTCTTTGGAAGAAGTGGTCATGAAATAGTAAAATACATCTTCCTGCAGAGAAGGAAAACAAGAAAGTAGGCAGAACGGACATATTTCTGGTGTTGACTGTAATTTTTCACAAGATAGCCTGGCCTCTTTGGTCAATAACATTGTGTTTCAAGTGCATTGTTGGAAAGTCCTCATGGAACAGGATAAAAGAATATTTGTAGTTTTATAGCAGTGTTTTTCAGCATTTTATGTTTTGGATGTTTAAGAATCAAATTAATCAAAAAAAGGATGTTGGCCAAAAAGCCTTTGGGAAACCATAAACTCTGGTAATGTCTAGTTTGTGTGTGTGTGTGCGTGCATGTGTGTGCACCCTTTTATGTGTGCACACACGTGTGTGTGTGTTTCTCTCTGTCCATGGTAATTGCACAGATGCAAACATATTGACATGTATACAAAGTCAGCTCTGTAGGTTGGTGTTATGTTTGTTCAAAATTGACTCTTACTGAAGACTGTTCCTTGACCTGAAAAATTAAGACGACTGCTGATTTGTACTCTCTCAAATGACTTTATTGCACTATAGAGCAGCTCAGTCTCAGGAATTTTCTTGTTACTTTGACTATGTAAATAAAGCTTTCTGGTTCTGTAACCTGCTCCCCAGTGCTGCTCATTCTTGATGCGCTCCTGCTTTTCCCAGGTTGCCAAGGCAGAATGGTTGTTAAAACCGTCCTCCTGCTTACTCAACGGACTGGGTGGCGTCCTTTCAGATCCGCAATTTTCCACCTTTTTCAACTCACAAGCAGTGGTGTCATTCAAATGATTAAGGAACAGGAACTCACTTGATTGGCACTTGTCAGGAACCCGGAACCAGCCATGGATCCGGAACGCCCGTTCTGGTCTGTTCCCCCTGAATGACATCACTGCTCACAAGGCGCTAAAATTGTCAAGGCACACCGTTCATGTTTGGACAGTTGACCAGGCACACAGCACTGCTGGTGGGAGGCTCACATCCCCCAATGGCCCTACTAACAAATGACCCTCCCCCAAACTCCTGGAGACCATTCACAGCACACTGACATGCTGTGACACTCTGGTTGAAAACCATGTTTTAGATGTTCTTACTCAGGGCTTGCCCACTAATGAGGTGGGGTGATGCAGCTGCCCCAGGTGGCAGATTGAGTCAGGGTAGCGTCCTATGCTTGGGATCCTACTTAACTGGCAGTGGAGAGTTGTGACTCACCAATGCCACTTCACTTGGTTTCCACACTTCCTTGTTCCTGCTGCTACCTCCTCCCCTTTCAAAAGAGAGAGCAGAAGAGAAGTAGCAGTTGGGGCAGTGGAGGAAAGGAACTGGATTCAGATTGGGACAGTATTGGATTGGACTGGATTGGACTGGGCTGAGGCTGCCACCATTAGGGACGTGACTGCAGGCAGTCTTCAAACGCACCTGTACAGCTAGTACATATTGTCACCAAACGCCTGGAAACTTCACCCTCCTACCCTTAGTGCTATGCATGTGCTCTTTATTATATTTTAATCATTGTATATCTACATACTCATTTACTCCTTTTCTACATTGAAGGAATGGGTGTGGTGAGGTGCAACATGAATAGCAGGACCGCCACGGTGAACTTTGCTCAAAGTTGCTTGAGCAGCCTCACAACACACCAGTCATTCATCCAGGGTTAGTACAGTGCAGTGCTTAAGAGGCTGGGCGACAAAGAAAGTCTCGCCTGGTTCAAAGCTCTCTTTGGCCATGACCTCCCTGGGTGGCCTTAGGTAAGTGGCTTCCTCTCAGCTTCAGCTGCAGCATATGAATACTTGCCCTACATGGCTGTTGTAAAGCAAACAAGGCAATACAGGTAGCACACTCTGCACGCTTGGAAGTGCTATGCTAGGAATCATTCACAATCTGCAACAGCTGAGCTCTGCGGTCCATCTTGTGGCTCACCCTGTTCTTGGATGGAGAGGTCACATTTCCCACCCCTTCTGCAGGTCAAGTATGGAACCAACCTGAAACTCTCTCTCTCTCTCTCTCTCTCTCTCTCTCTCTCTCTCTCTCTCTCTCTCTCT